>JABWPP010000049.1:4875465-5102965 GCA_016920855.1 Puya raimondii
CCCCCCCCCCCCCCCCCCCCCCCCCCCCCCCCCCCCCCCCCCCCCCCCCCCCCCCCCCCCCCCCCCCCCCCCCCCCCCCCCCCCCCCCCCCCCCCCCCCCCCCCCCCCCCCCCCCCCCCCCCCCCCCCCCCCCCCCCCCCCCCCCCCCCCCCCCCCCCCCCCCCCCCCCCCCCCCCCCCCCCCCCCCCCCCCCCCCCCCCCCCCCCCCCCCCCCCCCCCCCCCCCCCCCCCCCCCCCCCCCCCCCCCCCCCCCCCCCCCCCCCCCCCCCCCCCCCCCCCCCCCCCCCCCCCCCCCCCCCCCCCCCCCCCCCCCCCCCCCCCCCCCCCCCCCCCCCCCCCCCCCCCCCCCCCCCCCCCCCCCCCCCCCCCCCCCCCCCCCCCCCCCCCCCCCCCCCCCCCCCCCCCCCCCCCCCCCCCCCCCCCCCCCCCCCCCCCCCCCCCCCCCCCCCCCCCCCCCCCCCCCCCCCCCCCCCCCCCCCCCCCCCCCCCCCCCCCCCCCCCCCCCCCCCCCCCCCCCCCCCCCCCCCCCCCCCCCCCCCCCCCCCCCCCCCCCCCCCCCCCCCCCCCCCCCCCCCCCCCCCCCCCCCCCCCCCCCCCCCCCCCCCCCCCCCCCCCCCCCCCCCCCCCCCCCCCCCCCCCCCCCCCCCCCCCCCCCCCCCCCCCCCCCCCCCCCCCCCCCCCCCCCCCCCCCCCCCCCCCCCCCCCCCCCCCCCCCCCCCCCCCCCCCCCCCCCCCCCCCCCCCCCCCCCCCCCCCCCCCCCCCCCCCCCCCCCCCCCCCCCCCCCCCCCCCCCCCCCCCCCCCCCCCCCCCCCCCCCCCCCCCCCCCCCCCCCCCCCCCCCCCCCCCCCCCCCCCCCCCCCCCCCCCCCCCCCCCCCCCCCCCCCCCCCCCCCCCCCCCCCCCCCCCCCCCCCCCCCCCCCCCCCCCCCCCCCCCCCCCCCCCCCCCCCCCCCCCCCCCCCCCCCCCCCCCCCCCCCCCCCCCCCCCCCCCCCCCCCCCCCCCCCCCCCCCCCCCCCCCCCCCCCCCCCCCCCCCCCCCCCCCCCCCCCCCCCCCCCCCCCCCCCCCCCCCCCCCCCCCCCCCCCCCCCCCCCCCCCCCCCCCCCCCCCCCCCCCCCCCCCCCCCCAACCCCCCCCCCCCCCCCCCCCCCCCCCCCCCCCCCCCCCCCCCCCCCCCCCCCCCCCCCCCCCCCCCCCCCCCCCCCCCCCCCCCCCCCCCCCCCCCCCCCCCCCCCCCCCCCCCCCCCCCCCCCCCCCCCCCCCCCCCCCCCCCCCCCCCCCCCCCCCCCCCCCCCCCCCCCCCCCCCCCCCCCCCCCCCCCCCCCCCCCCCCCCCCCCCCCCCCCCCCCCCCCCCCCCCCCCCCCCCCCCCCCCCCCCCCCCCCCCCCCCCCCCCCCCCCCCCCCCCCCCCCCCCCCCCCCCCCCCCCCCCCCCCCCCCCCCCCCCCCCCCCCCCCCCCCCCCCCCCCCCCCCCCCCCCCCCCCCCCCCCCCCCCCCCCCCCCCCCCCCCCCCCCCCCCCCCCCCCCCCCCCCCCCCCCCCCCCCCCCCCCCCCCCCCCCCCCCCCCCCCCCCCCCCCCCCCCCCCCCCCCCCCCCCCCCCCCCCCCCCCCCCCCCCCCCCCCCCCCCCCCCCCCCCCCCCCCCCCCCCCCCCCCCCCCCCCCCCCCCCCCCCCCCCCCCCCCCCCCCCCCCCCCCCCCCCCCCCCCCCCCCCCCCCCCCCCCCCCCCCCCCCCCCCCCCCCCCCCCCCCCCCCCCCCCCCCCCCCCCCCCCCCCCCCCCCCCCCCCCCCCCCCCCCCCCCCCCCCCCCCCCCCCCCCCCCCCCCCCCCCCCCCCCCCCCCCCCCCCCCCCCCCCCCCCCCCCCCCCCCCCCCCCCCCCCCCCCCCCCCCCCCCCCCCCCCCCCCCCCCCCCCCCCCCCCCCCCCCCCCCCCCCCCCCCCCCCCCCCCCCCCCCCCCCCCCCCCCCCCCCCCCCCCCCCCCCCCCCCCCCCCCCCCCCCCCCCCCCCCCCCCCCCCCCCACCCCCCCCCCCCCCCCCCCCCCCCCCCCCCCCCCCCCCCCCCCCCCCCCCCCCCCCCCCCCCCCCCCCCCCCCCCCCCCCCCCCCCCCCCCCCCCCCCCCCCCCCCCCCCCCCCCCCCCCCCCCCCCCCCCCCCCCCCCCCCCCCCCCCCCCCCCCCCCCCCCCCCCCCCCCCCCCCCCCCCCCCCCCCCCCCCCCCCCCCCCCCCCCCCCCCCCCCCCCCCCCCCCCCCCCCCCCCCCCCCCCCCCCCCCCCCCCCCCCCCCCCCCCCCCCCCCCCCCCCCCCCCCCCCCCCCCCCCCCCCCCCCCCCCCCCCCCCCCCCCCCCCCCCCCCCCCCCCCCCCCCCCCCCCCCCCCCCCCCCCCCCCCCCCCCCCCCCCCCCCCCCCCCCCCCCCCCCCCCCCCCCCCCCCCCCCCCCCCCCCCCCCCCCCCCCCCCCCCCCCCCCCCCCCCCCCCCCCCCCCCCCCCCCCCCCCCCCCCCCCCCCCCCCCCCCCCCCCCCCCCCCCCCCCCCCCCCCCCCCCCCCCCCCCCCCCCCCCCCCCCCCCCCCCCCCCCCCCCCCCCCCCCCCCCCCCCCCCCCCCCCCCCCCCCCCCCTATCATGCCTCCAAGTGACTAAATCATCTACATGGATATGATTTCTACTATCATAAGCACAATATGTTATTCTCACTAGTTTACATGCATGTCGAATTAATGCCATGAATACTAGTTGAAAGGAAACTTTCTATTATCACCATTAATCATGTCACTATACTAATCATCGTGAGTATAGATTTAATGCCACTATGGATGCCAATGCAATTAGTGACTAACATGAATGTCCAACTATGATGTATGCATCCAAATGGTGTCAAGCTAAGTAATGTCACAAAATATAACTCAATACTATGTCCATACACTACATGTATATGCATCAACCGACTGTGATGAACAGTGTCCAAATTACTTAGCTTTTACCTAATCAACGAGGGAATTTACACGTGGTAACATCCCGGCTTGTGCCATGCCTAATGGCCCCGTGGTAGTCAACATCCCCACGCTGAGAATGAGTTTCCCCCATGGCAATCCACTTCGGCGCCCAATCCCGCACGGGCGAACATACTGTCTCGCGTAGGCCGACTCCGGAGTGCCGGCTTGTAGGGAGCGACCCTCACAAGCATGTGCGAATGAGCACAAGGGCGCTGATCATAAACATTGTATCCAAGGCCAACCGGTCTCACTCATCATGTCTAAAAAATGGAATCATACCATCGACTCGAGGGTCGGAATCGTAACACATAAGTCACACTTGTTCTCAAATTACTTGTTCTCAAATTACTTGTTGGTATACCTCTACCAATATGTAACATGTCTCTAACATGCAAATGTTCACATTTTACTCTACCAATAAGAGTGGGTTTATGTCACATTCATGACTCCAACGGGTTAATATCATATGCTATCACCAAAGCCTTACTCGATGCATTCTACAAATGTCATAATCAATACATTATTCTAATGTCATAATCGATGCATTCTACAAATGCCATAATCAATGCATTCTACAAATGCCATATCCATGCATTATTGTAATGCCATAATCGATGCATTCTACAAATACCATATCCATGCATTATTCTAATGCCATAATCGATGCATTCTACAAATGCCATATCCATACATTATTCTAATGCCATAATCGATGCATTCTACAAATGCCATAGCATTATCCTAATGCCATATATCATGCATTCTACAATGCTAACTAAATCATCATTCATGATTTACATATGTCATACTGCATGAACCTCCACTTTATGGAGTATAAGTCACCATGCAAATATTCGATCCCTCATTTAACCAAGTAAACACATGCTTTAGTCAATCACATTTGTCAAATATAGAAAGAACCCCTTTCCTCATGTCTTAAACATGGAATCGTTCAACGGCCAAAAGGTCGGGCTCAATGTCAACAATACCCGTCATAGTTGCTCACCTATATGAGGTGCAACATACTTGTTTTGCATTTTGTCATATCCTGTTTTTTCTCTATAGCAAGCATACCTTAGTATGCATAACTAAATTCACTCATCCAATAGCCAAGTAGTGTCTCACATGATACTACTCCTCACTAGCATGCATATCTTAAATAGCATTTCATGAATGTGTCATCACAATACTAGTGCAAGTACTCTACTATATGGAGTATGCCACTTTTCACATGCAACATATATATAACATGTGTTTACAATTCCTACCATGTCATAATTAACATAATTATGAATCTAATCAATCCTATAGTAAAATAGAAGACATAAGGGGAGTTCACCCATTTCGGTGAGGTCAAACCCACCGAATACCCAACGAAACCTCGTCGTTCCATCGCACGAAGTTGTTGTCGTGTACCGAATTTTTAATATAAAAGTAAGTGAAAATAAAAATAGTGTGAGATACTACTTTTTATAGACTTAGAGAAGTAAAATATAAGTAGAAAATAACTTGTGCAGAAATTGGAATGAAAACAGAAAATTTGAAATTTTCTGTAAGGAACGGGGCTGACTTTTTTTAGCAAAAAATTTACAGTGTCAGAAAATTATGAAAATTTGAGAATATGTCAGAATTATTTTTCTGAGGCTAGAATAAAAGTTTCATGTCATTTCGAAACCCGAAAAGTAAAAATAAAATATAACAGCAATCTGCTAGAGATTTTAGTCGGTAGAGCTTTCGGTGACCAAAAAATGGTCTGTAACTGGATAGTGATGATCAGTTCTTCTGATTAACTTAAACCGAGCATGACTGTCAAATTTGAGTGCAAACGGATATTCAGAAGGGCTCCAACTGAATCGATCAGATTCTGAACTAGAATAAAGTATAAGTTGTAATAGTGTCGGAGGGTTTTTAAAAGGGACTTTCTCCCTTTCTCCCTCAGCTGAACACAAGCACACCCACACACGCATGGTGAGAGAGAGAGAGAGAGAAGCTCTCCCTCTCCCTCACAATCCCCTCTCTCCCCTCTCTAGATCTCTCCCAAACTTGGGGTTTTGGTGGAGTTTGAGCTCGGGAACGCGTAGAGAACGGTGAAGCAAGCTCTCTAATGATGGAGAAGCTTGGAGAGCAAGGTTGCCATGGTGAGTTTTCACGGTTTAAGCTAGGGTTTGGATTAAATCTTTTGTAAATGAGATATCTAGGATCTCTAGATGATTCTAATCAAGCTTGGGCAAATATTCACTATGAATTTTGGAGTTTCATGTGGAAATTGGAAATCTAGGGTTAGAATTGGAGTTCTTGTCTCTAAAGGGTTTTGATCAAAATTGATCTTGTGAAACCTTAATTGAAGGATATTTCAACGCGGTGGACAACTTCGTTTTGGACTACGACGAGGTTTGGCGTCCGATTGAGAGATTTTACGGAATATAGTTCGTTAGGCTTGGGTCGAGGCTTTTCGGCGGAGATAAATCGTGAAACTTGGTTTCCCGGCCCTAGACGTCAATACGAGGTGGGGGGTGCTATCCGAAATGGTTGAATTTCTTCCTATGTCTAAATCCTACTTTTGAGCATATATGTATATATGTATGAAATTGCATGTAATACAATTATTTCTTATGCCAGAAACTTGCATGCCTCCTAAATTAGTTGTGAATAATCAAGATTGAAAACTTGGAACTTAGGTCACATAAACTTAGTGCCATGTGAACCCTAGTGAAGTGTTGAACTAGTAGAGAAACTAGTGGATTGGACATAGAAAACAAAGTGCGGACATTGAAACAAAGTGAAACACTAGTGTCATTGTGATAGTGAATGTGAACCTAGTGATGGAACGTGGATTTGGGTCATTGCATGAACCTAATGTGTTGTTTGTTACAGTTCCATGTATTATGAGCATTGCATATTTGCTTATGTCCATAGAGTGTGGTGGTTGTATATTCCATTGATGCACGCGACATGAATTGAGTGGACTCTAGTATCAATGAAAAGGATTGGGTCAGTGCATGTGTGGTGTGACAACTAGTGTTAGGCCGTTGTTGAGCATGCGAGGGATGAAATAGATCCTCTGGACCATGCTAGGGATTGGTATATCCCCGTGTGTTGTTACCCTGGTCAGTAGGGTGTCCTTGAGATGAGAGGACTAGATCGTACTCACATATAGTCTGTTCAGCTTGTGATGGGTCGCGACATCACAAGCGGTGAGCTCGGGAGTTGTCACGTATGGGTTAACGTATCTACCCAGCAGACGGCCCTAGATTGGTGATAGTCCCCGTGGGCCCTGGTATTGTGAGTTTGGCTTGACTTCGCGTGAGCCGGCATGATTGGGTCATGAGGTAAAAGATGAAGTCAGTTGAGCATAGTAGATCATGTCTTTGAGCATAGTAGCATCATATGACAGGTGACGAGTCTATTATACCTCCTTCGTAGACGGTCTGCGTTGGGTTGAGCGGTCATCTCCCCAGTAGACGATATAGAGGAGGGAGTTGGGCTTGACTTCGTGTGAGCCGGTATGATTGGGTGAAAGGTAAAAATAGTAAGCATCTTGAGCCTGATAGTATTCATTGTTTACCTAGGTTCATTTCGCAAAGGCATAGTAGTGTTGTATTCATTTCTGCTTATGCATAGTGTAGTTGTTTACTACAGCTTAGCTATTGTATCTACTTATGCCTTGTTTAGACCTAGTGGGAAAATCGGTGAGGTCGGTGGCCGAACCCACTGGGAACTTCTTTTAATTCTCATCCCACCATTTTGCAGAGCTATTATACATGTACAGCCAACAATAAGCGGAGCAGCACCGGACCGAGGCGTGGGCGTCGCGCCCTAGATAGCAAGGTTACCCTGTGTAGATTACCCTTGTGTATGACAAGTAAAAGAAGAGAATGTAAAGCTGTTGTTGAATGTAATGTATTCGAGAGCGAAAGATGTGTATTGAGGAAAATATATGTAAAATGTGGATGAATGGAATATTGTAATAGTTAGTTTACATTCATGCTCTTGTGTTATGCCCTCGTGCAAAACTGTGCTATGTTGTATTTCCTGGGTGAAATTCATTGTACCTGTTTTGTTTACGCCTTGGGCGGATAGGGAAAACTCTGTCCGTTCGGCGGTCTGTGCGCGTGCCTGAACCGACCAAATTGGCGGTGCCGGGGCGTGACAGATAGGAGTGGTATCAGAGCAAGAATGAGTCTAGGAGGACCTAGGAGACTTTATACTTGGAAAGCCTTAAGGCCTTAGGCTCGTGGGTAGAAGTAAATTTTGGCGAAAGTCGAGTGATTGGGTCAAGTGATCTCCAATAGCATGTTGGAGACGAATTGAAGGTGTTACAACTACTCTATCAAGATGATCATGTTGGCTGCAGACAACATGATGTCGAAAGCAGAGTAGAGGTGCCCTATGACTTTCGTTGATTGGGTCGGTTGTCGCGTGGCGGATCGTTTGATCGTTGGGTCTCTTAGGCGTGCTCGTGTCATCCCTCGAGTGACCATGGCGAGTTACATGGTAGTGGGGATGTTGTGGAGGACCGGATAGCCCTCCGATGTGTGGCGTTAGGTGTCGCTTTAGCATAAGCCCTCTCGTTGAGCCCGAGATGTGCGGTCTTGGGAAACATGTTGGAGTGCTCCAAGAAGCGTTGGCACAATGAGCGGCCACGGCCTGCTTAGGCAAAGAGCCACCCGTGCCTTTGGTCGTTTCCCCTTGTGTGGCTGAGGGAGTAGTCGTGGTAATCGTGCTTGCGGCGGTAGGCTGAGCACCGTCAGAAGCCATGTTAGGTACCCTGCAAGTGGATGCAGGTACCTTGTCCCTGGTTCTGCCGTTGGAGGCAGTGTAGGAGTCCTGTTTGGGGACCCGAACACCTTGGAGAGCGAGATCCCTGGTGTAGAACAACTAGGAAAAGGCCGAGTGTTTCGAGCTAAGATTTCAGTCATTCGAGGCTGATAGCAAGGAACAAGGGAGGTGTATTCGATGTGGGCAGCTGGCCATACGAATTGTGGTTGTCCTCTAGGCGATAGCCGTGCCCGTTGGCCATGATAGTATCCTCGCTCCGAGATAGTTCGTGGGTAGAGCATTTGTGGCAAGATCTAGGGAGCGTGTGTTAGTGATGAGGTGATCGCATGATTCATGATAAGCGCCTACTGGCCTTTGGTACGCGAATCGAATCGTGAAGCATACTACTGCCGTCGATGACGTAGCAGGTATGATTTAGGCATAGAAATCATACGAATGGGCATGACTAGACACTGGAGCATTGCAAGCACTTACCATGTGGTCAATTGCTACCTGGGCCGAGAGAGATGTATAGGTAGCAAGAATCCGATGAATGGTTAAGTGTAGATACCCGGGCGTGCTCATGTCATGGCAGTGTGTCTCGCCACTAGAGCGGGTAAAGCGGCTGACGTTACCAGCGAATTATTAGTGTTATACCTAGATTAAGACTCGAGGTAGTGATGTTAGCAAGTGGACTAACTTGCAAGGTTGAGGCAATGTGAGTAGCCAATTACGAGAGCCGAGCTCTGATGAGTAGGCCTTGTAGTACCTCAAGTGAGGTGGGTGTTGCACTCGCATAGTATGTGAGTGTGGACAAGGTAGCGTAGTGCTTGTGGTTAGCACAGAAAGGCATAGAAGCATAGAACGCTCGGATAGTTGTACTCTTGGAGTATTGGTTTTGGTTAGTCGACAGGGTTTGTTGGCGGTAGCACTTGAGCATTGCTAAGTGTGAAGGAGGCCAAGGACCGCTTGAGGGTTAGTGACCCTCACTAGGTGCTCAGGAGCTGATAGAGATTGTTGTCGCTCGATAGAGTGTGTTGGTCGTGTGTAGCGACGGTAGCGGGTATTGCTTAGGGACGATCCGTGCCCGGACCACGTGTGGACTGTGGAGCCTGGGGCCAGATGGACAGGCGCAGTCAGCTGCGTGTGACAGCGGCCCGAGACCTACGAGTGGGGCAGAGACTTATGGTCGGGGCGGTAGTCCGAGCTATGACCCGGGAACGTGGAATGCCACGTCTGAGGTTGTGTGATCGATAGTACACCGAAGGTGTAGATATGACCCAACCTGAGGACTTGTAGTGGTTTGGGGTCTTGGTTGCTCCTGGTTGGAGCATGTATGCGAAGTCTCAAGTGAGGACTCCGCCAGATGATGATTGGGTTTATGCTTGCGAGCAAGAGACGTTGCGCGATGTTGAGACAGGTTTAGACGATAGGCCTATGTGAGAATTCTGGTCTGTGGACCATCTATGATAAACCGGGATAAGCGGTTTAGCCGAAGGCTATTATAGTGAGAGCATTGGTCGTATCCAGGAGGATTGAGGGTAGTGACCATAGGAGCGCAGGCTCGGTCATACCGCTGGCCTAGTTGGAATCGCCGAGTCTGGCACTATTGGTGAGACGGAGTCGGATTCACGAATGGAGGGTTCGTGTGTACTCGTCACGAGGACGCTAGGATGCTGACCCGTGGCAGATAAAAGCAAAGTGAAGTGCTCTTTATGAGACTTTGGAATAGTGAAAGCCACGTGAGAATTTGAGGATTATGCTCCTAAATGAGCTGGAGTTGGAGATGTGCCGGATGTGCCATCTTGTTGTGTGGCTAGGAATCCATCAGTGATAAGGCCACTTGTGAGTCGATGCATCAATGGTGTTGCTTTTAAGTAATGCCGGTGATCGGACCAATGTGAGTTCTATTAATGGAACTATAAACTTGGTGGAGAGTCACTCGTATGGACATAGACTCTCAAGTGGCCAAGAAACCTGGCCTGTTAGGTGCAAGAGTGCGAGTATAGACTACAACTGAACTTCAGTGCGCCGTACCAAACTTTACCCAAATTGGATAGAGTTTGGATGAAGTAGGTGATAATGGGTTTGGAATCATGTTCCGAAGGTCCCGAAATGTCTGGGAGCGAGTTTGTAAGGTACCGAGTTTTGAAACACTATACTAAACTTGGGCCAATTGGACAAAGTACAATTGAGAAGTAATTTAAACGTACGTAAAAATAAGATTTGAGGGTTTTGGAATGATTAGAAGTGGATTAGAGCTTCAAGGAGCAAAAATGAGAATTTTCAGAAATTGCGTTTTTGAGCTATGGACCTACGGGGTCCGGACCCTGACTGCGCTGCGCGAAAACAAGCTACAGGTTCCGGACCCTGGAGCCAGGGTCCGGACAGGGTCCGGACCCTGCGCGTGCTGGCAGCCCAGAATGAGGGCATTTTGGTAATTTTTGGGTGGAGGCTTATAAGGGAAGCCTCCCCTCTTCTCCCTCAGCCAAAACACACACACACACACACGTTTGAGAGAGAGAGAGAAGCTCTCCCTCTCCCTCTCAACCTCCTCTCCCTCTCTCTAGATCTCTCCCAAACTTGGGATTTTGGTTGAGATTGAGCTCGGGAACGCGTGGAGGACGGTGAATCGAGCTCTAGCGCACGTGGCGGCTTGGGAAGCTCGCGACAAGAGGTGAGATTTTGAGGTTTAAGGGTTAGGGTTTTGCTAAATCCCTTGAAATTGATGTTTCTAGTACCCTAGATGATTCTATAGTAGTTTAATCATGATTTCTCCATGGATTTTGGGGTATTTTTGGAGAAATGGGAATCTAGGGTTAGAATTGGGGGTTTTGGGGTTTTGAGGTTTTGAACCAAATTGATCCTCTAGTTCTCTAATTGAAGGTTAGAGGAGAGCCCCAGACAACTTTGATTTGAAAATCGACGGGCGTTCGGTGATCAATTTCGAGTAACGAACCGAACGGGGCAACGTTGGCTGCGGGAGCCCGATTGCAAGTGTCTACAAGCAATCGGAATCGGTTCGAGGTGGGTTGTGCTGCTTACCGAAGTGATTAGGTCACTTTCATGCCAAAGAGTAAAGTTTAATGTTATTTTATTGATGCATGTAATGTAGACTAATTGGTTAAATGAGTAGGCATAGATTATATGCTACTTAGGGTAAATTATCTATCATTGGACATATAACACTAGACAATTGGTGACATATGAGTATATATATATATGTGTGAGTGTTAGCCTAGGTGTGGATGTTAACATAGGTCGATGAACTCTAGGTAGATTAGAGAATTCGACAAATTGGAAACAAGTACTAGATGTCATGAATCCTAAGTGTGGATAACTAGGATAACAAATAACATGATTGGACATTGAACCTAGTGTCATTGAACATAGGTTGGAAAATGTAGTGGTAGGAAGACCACTTGGATTGGAATGTCAATAAACCTAGAGTCGAGCGAACCTAGGTGGGAAAGACATAGGACCTAGTGTTGTCAAACGTAGGTTGTGAAACATAGCGGTAAGATGACCACCTGGACATGTGACTGTAAACCTAGAGAGGTTGATAATATAGGGTAAAAGATGAACCCTTGAGACTTTGGAATGGATTCCGGAATCCCTAAACTTATACTTGCAGGTATGTGTGGTTCTACTCGCCTGGCAAGTGAATCATAACTACGGGTATGTGTGGTTCTCCTCGCCCGGCAGTGATTCAACGGGTATGTGTGGTTCTCCTCGCCCGGTAGTGATTCAACGGGTATGTGTGGTTCTCCTCGCCCAATAAGCGACTTATGGTCAAGGGTATGTTGGTATTTTCTCGCCCGATGGACGACCTATAGTCGAGTGGATTTAAGGCTGAGGTGCAAGTGAGACGTCCTTCTCCTCAGGCCTGGACAAGAGGGGTAGTCCGCTGATAATTGACTCAAGACCGAGTCGGGTGGTATAGTTTGGCTAAGGTAATAGAACCTTAGGAGCGGATTGGATATGCAATGGATTGTGAAATAGAAGGTAGAAATGATAGATCTACTTGCATGGATTTCATATTGCATTTAGTTGAGGCATAAGCATGGATGATTTTATTACTTGCACATGATATATGTTTATATGTTGGACTAACCTGCTTATGTTGCCTCCTTTGGATCTGGTGGGTCGAGCTCTTCCCTTGGGTGGCCGTACCCACTGGGAACTATGTTTATAGTTCTCACCCCTATGTTTTTCAGGTCCACACGTGAGCGGCGCGGCGGCGCGAGGAAAGGGCGTAGCTCGATAGATAGCGCCCTACCACTTGTGACCAGAGATAGATGTACCCTGGGTCAGCATAGCTTAAGGGTATAGAAAAGAAAAGAATGAACGAAATGTAACAAATTGATTGTATTTGGAAGAAAAAAAGGCAAAAGTGTAAATGTAATGTGAATGCAAATGAATGCTTGTAATAGCGTAGTTGTTTATGTTTTCGATACCTTCCTTATGCAATCTGTGTATGAATTATGTTCATGTTTGGAACCTCGCGAATTGTATTGATTGCGACGCCTTGGACGTACAGGGGAAACTCTGTCCGTTCGGCGGTCTGTTGGCGCGCCCGAATCCGACCAAAGTGGCGGTGCCGGGGCGTGACAGAGTTAGAGCCCCGAAAATCAGAAATAAAAATTAAAAAAAAAATTAGTTGAGCATTTTTGCTCTCGGGTTCCGGACCCGGGAAGCAGGATCCGGACCTTCGATTTCTGTGCCAAAAAAAAAAGAGTCCAGACTCCGGACCCTATTGTGGATTCCGGACCCTGCTCACTTGTGTGATTAGAGGAGGTCTACCTGTATGCAATACTTAGTGGTGGTCGACCCTTTGGCAAACTAGTTCATTCTTATCCTGTCCACACCACGGGAACGAAGGGTAGTCCTGACCTCGGAGGAAATATGTCGGTGGAATTGATAAGGTTTGTCGTTTGTCGTCTAATAACGACAGTTATCAATGACATGGGTCCGATAGGGATTGTGTGTAGGTGATTGCCGGTTGAGCAAGAAAGTATGAGCTGCCTAAGCGATAGAAGGATGCTATGTATAAGAGATTTCTGGTAGGCATCCTTGCTCGTGAAGAGAAGGAACTATGGAACCATGTTTCATGCGTTAAAGTTTTACGGGGCAATCACGAGAATTATGAGGTTGCCTAGGAATGTGAGATTTGATGATATTCTCACATTTTCGGTCCGTCGAGTTGAAGTATGAATCTAAGTTTCGCGGACGAAACTTTTTATAAGGGGAGTGGAATGTAGTGTACCGGATTTTTAATATAAAAGTAAGTGAAAATAAAAATAGTGTGAGATACTATTTTTTTTAGACTTACAGAAGTAAAATATAAGTAGGAAATAACTTGTGCAGAAATTAGAATGAAAACAGGAGATTTGAAATTTTCTGTAAGGAACGGGGCTGTTTTTTTTAGCAGAAAATTAACAGTGTCAGAAAATTATAAAAATTTGAGAATATGTCAGAATTATTTTTCTGAGGCTAGAATAAAAGTTTCATGTCATTTCGATACCCGAAAAGTGAAAATAAAATATAATAGCAATCTGCTAGAGATTTTAGTCGGTAGAGCTTTCGGTGACCAAAAAATTGTCCGAAACTGGATAGTGATGATCAGTTCTTCTGATTAACTTAAACCGAGCATGAGTGTCAAATTTGAGCGCAAACGGATATTCAGAAGGGCTCCAACTGAATCGATTAGATTCTGAACTGGAATAAAGTATAAGTTGTAATAGTGTTGGAGGGTTTTTAAAAGAGACTTTCTCCCTTTCTCCCTCAGCTGAACACAAGCACACCCACACACGCATGGTGAGAGAGAGAGAGAGAAGCTCTCCCTCTCCCTCACAATCCCCTCTCTCCCCTCTCTAGATCTCTCCCAAACTTGGGATTTTGGTGGAGTTTGAGCTCGGGAACGCGTAGAGAACGGTGAAGCAAGCTCTCTAATGATGGAGAAGCTTGGAGAGCAAGGTTGCCATGGTGAGTTTTCACGGTTTAAGCTAGGGTTTGGATTAAATCTTTTGTAAATGAGATATCTAGGATCTCTAGATGATTCTAATCAAGCTTGGGCAAATATTCACTATGAATTTTGGAGTTTCATGTGGAAATTGGAAATCTATGATTAGAATTGGAGTTCTTGTCTCTAAAGGGTTTTGATCAAAATTGATCTTGTGAAACCTTAATTGAAGGATATTTCAACGCGGTGGACAACTTCGTTTTGGACTACGACGAGGTTTGGAATCCGATTGAGAGATTTTGCGGAATATAGTTCGTTAGGCTTGGGTCGAGGCTTTTCGGCGGAGATAAATCGCGAAACTTGGTTTCCCGGCCCCAGATGTCAATACGAGGTGGGGGGTGCTATCCGAAATGGTTGAATTTCTTCCTATGTCTAAATCCTACTTTTGAGCATATATGTATATATGTATGAAATTGCATGTAATAGGGTTCAATTATTTCTTATTCCAAAATCTTGCATGCCTCCTAAATTAGTTGTGAATAATCAAGATTGAAAACTTGGAACTTAGGACACATAAACTTAGTGCCATGTGAACCCTAGTGAAGTGTTGAACTAGTAGAGAAACTAGTGGATTGGACATAGAAAACAAAGTGCGGATATTGAAACAAAGTGAAACACTAGTGTCATTGTGATAGTGAATGTGAACCTAGTGATGGAACGTGGATTTGGGTCATTGCATGAGCCTAATGTGTTGTTTGTTATAGTTCCATGTATTATGAGCATTGCATATTTGCTTATGTCCACAGAGTGTGGTGGTTGTATATTCCATTAATGCATGCGACATGAATTGAGTGCACTCTAGTATCAATGAAAAGGATTGGGTCAGTGCATGTGTGGTGTGACAACTAGTGTTAGGCCGTTGTTGAGCATGCGAGGGATGAAATAGATCCTCTGGACCATGCTAGGGATTAGTATATCCCCGTGTGTTGTTACCCTGGTCAGTAGGGTGTCCTTGAGATGAGAGGATTGGATCGTACTCACATATAGTCTGTTCAGCTTGTGATGGGTCGCGACATCACAAGCGGTGAGCTCCGGAGTTGTCACGTATGGGTTAACGTATCTACGCAGCAGACGGCCCTAGATTGGTGATAGTCCCCGTGGGCCCTGGTATTGTGAGTTTGGCTTGACTTCGCGTGAGCCGGCATGATTGGGTCATGAGGTAAAAGATGAAGTCAGTTGAGCATAGTAGATCATGTCTTTGAGCATAGTAGCATCATATGACAGGTGACGAGTCCATTATACCTCCTTCGTAGACGGTCTGCGTTGGGTTGAGCGGTCATCTCCCCAGTAGACGATATAGAGGAGGGAGTTGGGCTTGACTTCGTGTGAGCCGGTATGATTGGGTGAAAGGTAAAAATAGTAAGCATCTTGAGCCTGATAGTATTCATTGTTTACCTAGGTTCATTTCGCAAAGGCATAGTAGTGTTGTATTTATTTCTGCTTATGCATAGTGTAGTTGTTTACTACAGCTTAGCTATTGTATCTACTTATGCCTTGTTTAGACCTAGTGGGAAAATCGGTGAGGTCGGTGGCCGAACCCACTGGGAACTTCTTTTAGTTCTCATCCCACCATTTTGCAGAGCTATTATACATGTACAACCAACCATGAGCGGAGCAGCACCGGACCGAGGCGTGGGCGTCGCGCCCTAGATAGCAAGGTTACCCTGTGTAGATTACCCTTGTGTATGACAAGTAAAAGAAAAGAATGTAAAGCTGTTTTTGAATGTAATGTATTCGAGAGCGAAAGATGTGTATTGAGGAAAATATATGTAAAATGTGGATGAATGGAATATTGTAATAGTTAGTTTACATTCATGCTCTTGTGTTATGCCCTCGTGCAAAACTGTGCTATGTTGTATTTCCTGGGTGAAATTTATTGTACCTGTTTTGTTTACGCCTTGGGCGAACAGGGAAAATTCTGTCCGTTCGGCGGTCTGTGCGCGTGCCTGAACCGACCAAATTGGCGGTGCCGGGGCGTGACAGTTGTCCCCTAAGCTTCTCATGCCCTAAGATAATTTTCCAAGGGGTAAGAAGTTTCGAACGATCACATCTCAAAAATCACCATAATACAAGAGAAAAATTGGTGGAAATTACCTTTGATCAAGTAACACTTGTCCAAAGTCCAAATCAAAGGTAGGAAGCTTCATTTCCATCCTACAACATCATTCTACACCCATCAATTCCATCTCAAAAGCCCTCATGAGAGAAACCCCAACATAAACCCTAGTTTTCCAAAAAAAAGTAGGTTTTCTCCCAAATCTCTAGCAAAATCAACAAATAGAGGATGTAAAGAGTTTACTAACCTCAAATCAAGCTTTCAACCAAGCTCATACATGCTAGAGTTGAAGCTAAGTCCCCAAACAACCTCATCTCATCCATCCTGAGCTCCTTCCAAAGCTTAGGAGCAAGCCTCCATGGAGAAAATGGAGAAAATGGGATTAAATCCAAGCTTTAAAGGGGTGGGAGAGGGAAAATCAAGAAAGAGAGAGAGGGAGGAAGCTTACCTCCTTCTCCTAAAGCCTCAGCAGCAATGGCACAAGCGGAAGTGAAGGAGTACTTAAACCCCGAGCACAAAATCCCCTAAGGCCCCTCAAAAGTCCAAAATTGCAAAACTGCTCGAAAACACATTCTGCAGCACTATATTCTGGTATACGAATAGGCATTCCGAAATCAGCCTAAAAAATCTGCAAAACCCGAGCCTCGGCCAAAACAAATTTTTATACAGCATTCCGGAATCCCAAAATCCATTCCGGAATAAACTAAATCTGTTCCGAAATCTAAAAGCACATTCCGGAATACAGTGCAAAATCTGCACCTTTTGCAGATTTCGCTCCCCAAAGTCCGTTTTCGCACTCTCCAAGTCCCGAAAATACTCCCAAGCTCACCAAACTCAATCCAAAACTCCAGAATAGTATAAAGCACTATTCTCTCACTAGAACTCCGTAATTTGCTAAAGTCCAGTGTGCTACAATGCCCTAGAAGCCAATAAGGCCAACACATGTATTCTTTCTAGGACATAAATTATATTTGATTTTAAATATTATGAATAAATTTGGGTTCTTATTTCCATTCATGTAGTGCATGTGTCCATGAATTGTCCAAGGAAATAATAAGATGATGACACTTATTCTCAAGAGTTGAGAATTTGAGGCATGTGTCATTGATGGTTATTTCCTAAATGCTACCGATCAATGGATCATCACGAGGACGGTGATTGATCTGGTGAGATTGGTGCATGGATCGCTTCCCTTTTGGGTAGACGAGTCTTGAGTCAACATTATAGAAACACTGGAGCGAATGTGCCAGTGGTTGTTAGTGAACAAGGGTACCGAGCGTGACCAAAGCAAGAAGTCACTTGGATGTCTACTCGCTCGTCAGTGACTTAGTCAATGTTGCAGTAGTGTGACTGGTCTTTTTACCTGCGGTGCCTCGGCTATTCACGATAAGGTTATTGTAGTTTGACTGTACATACACTTGGTCCCTAGCCATTCGGGTCCTTGCGGTGCATGTTAGCTGCAGTAGGTTTATTATAGGAATAGGGTGTGCACCTGTATAGAATCTATCTCCCTTAGTAGTTAGGGGCGTTAGTCCTATGTGGTTTATGAGATCGAGTTTGGAAGACCTTGGCCAGGACAGAGTTAATAGCGAAAATTTTTGGTATTAGAAACTCGAGTCGAATAAATTTGACATATGACAGACGATGGGGTTTGACGAGCTATTCCATGACCTCCGTCCAGTAGGGACTCATGATAGAAGGACTGTATCACATGGTAACTGCACCAAGAGGTTCAGCATTCCATTCTACTGGAAAATCACTATATGCTGCTAGGCGCCACTGGTGGATTGTGAGACTCATAAGAATTATCTGGATGATCGATAATTCTCATTGGGCTGAGTTGGAATTGTTCCGACCCACTAAAAGGAGTTTCAGTGATATTGTTGATAGTGATCATAATATATCTCACTACAAGATAGAATAAAACCTATAGGGTCGCACACATAAGAAGTTATGACTGATCGGATAACTAAATCGCGATTTTTGAATCGCCGGAGGATTTAATTGTCAATATGTTGATAATTGGACTAATTTATAATTATTATAAATTAGTGGTATTAAATTGCAAGAGAGAACTTATTAACAGGTTAGTAAGTTGTGAGAGGGTTTATGTGCAAATGTTGCATTATTAATTTGATATGATCAAATTAGGATAAAGTTCAAGTCGAATCAAATTAGGATTTGATCGATCTAACCAATTAAGGAAAGGATAAATTTAAATCTAGTTTTATTCTTATCCTTAATGGTTATTATATTGTTAAAAGGAGAATTATATCTCATAAATATGAGACGGGACTTTTAGCGAACCCTAGCCGTCATCTCTCTCTCTATCTCTCTCTTCTTTCCTCTAGCAAGTAGGACGTTCTTTGCAAGGGAGCTAGCACCCCGGTGGGAACATCAATTAGATCATCAATCTCGTGTGGATACCTATAGAGGCCGGACGCATGTGCGGTTTCAAGAGAACCTAATTCCACGATCATTGGATTGCGGTAAAGAACAACCCGCGCAAAGATGAAGATTAGATCTTTTTCTTCTTAATCTTGAATAACATGAGGGATCCTAATTGCGTGGTTTTGAGATTGGATCTCGAGAGTTTTTAAAATCAAATTTGTTTGATTTTCTTTTTAGCTGCGTTTTTACCGTACACAATTTTTCTTACAGTGGTATCAGAGACACCCTCATGATTTTCAGGATTAAATTATAGATTTGGGTATTTTAAACCAATCTTCACCGGTTGAACGATTTATAGGACGTTTTTCCACCAGATTCAAAAATCGCAAATTTTGATCAACTAATGTATTTAATCCGCCATATTTAAAAAAAATCCAAAAAAAAAGTCACTGTAGAAATCGTACGGAGGTACTATAGCATCCATACGAACGATTTTTTTTTATTCTTTTTTTTGAATATGTTGTTGTTGAAATTTTTTTGAATTTTTGATGAAATCAATTTGTTTAGATCAAATTTGATTTTGATATCTTGTATCTTTTTCACATGGGATGTGAATTCTTGTTGAGATCAAAATTATTTTTGCGGATTAAATATTTGATCAAAATAATGTGAATTAACTGATTAGTTAATTTAAACTCGATAAGATCGGTTTGTTTTGGTGATTTGATCACCTATTATGTTTCGAATCGTTGGTAAACGGTTAATTAGAATACCCAAAATTAATTAATTGTTATACATGTAATGTATGAGATACATATCGGTGATGGTCATGGATAGCAACCTATTTATTTTATTTCGACATGTGATGTATGATGTGTATGCAGAATCCTGTAGTTTTAAATTTGTTTAAATTAAGGACTCTGTATTAGAGATGGCTATTTTGGGTGCCTGCGTGCATGAGCCAATTTATTTGGAGACCTGCGTGTCTCAATAGATTAGAGATAAAAGTTATCAAATGTAATTAATTTTATCATTATTCTTGAGTTGTATATTGAATGGTTTGCACGTCATTGGTTGATCGGTTGCAAGTCGAGAAGCACGCGAAGCCCAGATCGAGATGAGTACTTGATGGCGGTCGGATCAAGATGTTGATAGGGATCGGATCAAGTAGTTGAAGACGATCAAACCAATGACGTGTGTGTGCTTGCAATTTATGACCCTAAGACCTCAATTCCGGCTCAGTGGCTCGAGCCCGAATCCACTTGTTAGATCCATGATCATCACCAGTTACATTATGATTGATGCGCGGATTATTTTTATTTGCATTAGATGTAAATAAATAAAATAAAATTTGAGCCTAAATTTTAATCTCCTCACAAATATTAAGTCGAGCGATCTTCCGCCGTTGTAGAAGTGCGGGCGTTTTTCTGGTGTTGATTGGCACGGCTGGATACAGTGGTCAGTTGCATCGGAAAGGCGCAACCACTCTATTAGCATGAGATGCTGCGGAGTAAAGATGGGGTTGGGCCAAATATTGTTACGGAATTTATATTGACATATTTCGTGAAGTGAGTCGGAGCTTTGAAGGTTCAAAGAAGAAGAGACGAGGTTTGAAGACTCGATGACTCAACTTATGAATTCACAATGCTTGGTAAATTTAAATAATCTTGATGATGATTTATGATTATTTACAAGTGTTTGGAAGACATTAGAATAGATAAAAATTGATTTAAAATATAAAAATTGAGCTGAGGTGAGGTCCGGAACCCGTACGCCTCCCTGGCTGTCACGCAGGGAGGGTCCGGACCCTGAGGGCTGAGGTCCGGACTATGAAACGCTGGAGAGTTTCAGAGTCCGGACCCTACATCCAAGGTCCGGACCCCGATCCGTCGCGATTTTTCAAAAATATATTTGTTTCAATCCTACTCTGATTCTAATGTCTCCCAAACCTATAAATAAGATGGTAGATTTTTTAAAATCAATTTTGCAATCCTAATTTTATTCTAATTGCTTCCAAACCTTTTTAAAATCAGTTTTCAATCCTAATCTATTTCGGATTGATTTTAAACCTATAAATAAGATGTGGGAATGTCTCTAAAACGTGGTTAAGCATAGATTATCTTTTAGAAACCCTAGAAGCTTGTAGGTAGTCGTTTTCCTCATCTTCTACATCAAGCTTCTCTCAAATTGATTCATGGTGCCCTAGATCTTTAATGTTCTTCTAGAATCAATTTGAGAATTGCTTAGAGATTATTCCCACAGATCTTCAATGGTATTCTAAGTAATAAATCATCATCAACTTTATTGTTCTTGCTTCGGACGGAGTGCGCTCGTGGATTCGGGTGGGCGTCATGGATTCGACGTCTAGAAGGCTTCGTGGATTCGAAGTTGGGCGTTTTGTGGATTCGAGGCGTGACGTTCGTGGATTCGAACGTGGGGCGTGGACAACCCGGTGGTATGTGCGAGATCCTAAGAAGATAAAAGAGAGGTTTGAGTCCGTAGAGTCGGTAATCACCTTGTAATCTTTTATTTCTTAGTGGATTGTTATCGCTTGTTGGTCCCGTGGGTTTTTCACTCCTAGTTGGAGTTTTCCCATGTAAATCTCGGTGTGCTATTTTTATTTCCGCACTTATTTTATTGCATCGAGATTTGTGGTTTGACCATTATACCTATTCACCCCCCTCTAGGTATTGATAGTATCTAGATAGATCCTTAGGGCTCCCCCGTAACTAACAAATATCTGTCAGGTGAGGGACCCAATGACAGCTTTGCTTACACGTTTGAACGGTATGTCTGACTTAACTAAGAAATGAGGCCAATATCTGTCAGGTGAGGTCTACAGGACTTAGAGACCGATCACTGCGATTTGCTTAAGAAGCATTGGACAAGAGTTGTCCACTCATCGGTTTACGTGTCGCCAATATTTGTCAGGTGAGGTGGTACGTTAAATTGGTGGGACCGCACCTGACAAATATTGCGTTGGGTTTTCGAGTCTCTTACACTCCTCAAGTAGAGAAACCTTTGTCGCGTTGAGTTTTCGTTTCTCTACTTGAGGAGTGTAAGAGACTCGAAAAAATAGTGGGAGGCTAAAATTTGTTTTTAAAATCCCTAAAACGAAATTTTCAAAGCAAATACAAATATTTAATTTGAATCTTTACTCTCTGCAGAACAAAATGTCCGCTTCCAATCCTCTCTCTCGTATTCTTGAAACAAATCGCTTAACCGGAACTAACTATAAAGACTGGCTAAGGAACCTAAAAATAGTTTTCAGTTCTGAGAAGCTCACTTATGTTATCGACCAGGACCCTCCCACGTTGCCAAATCGTCCTACAGCTGACCAAAGGGCAGCTCAAGAAAAATGGACGGATGACGATAACAAAGTAAGGTGCTACATTTTGGCGTCGATGTCAAATGAACTTCAACGCCAACATGAGGATACGAAGACTGCTAAAGAAATACTAACTCACCTCAAGGAGTTGTATGGTGAGCAAAGCCGATCAGTTCGTTTTGAAGTGTCCAAAAAACTCTTCAAAGCCAAGATGTAAGAAGCGCAGTCTGTTCATGATCATTGTTTGACAATGATCAAAGATCTCGAGGAGCTTGAGAAGCTCGGCGTTAAAATAGATAAGAAATTGCAAGTTGATCTGATCCTACAATCCCTTCCTGTATCATATGGACAGTTTATTGTAAATTACCATATGAATAAAATTGACTGCACCAACGCAGAGTTATTAAACATGTTGGTAACAACGGAGGGGACTTTAAAAAGTTCAAAAGGCTCGATTCTCGCTGTGGAGCGGGCTTCCTCTTCCAAAAGAAAGTCTAATTGGAAGAAGAAATCTGCGAAGAAACAAAAGATGGAGAACAAGCCTAAGAGGGAAGCTCCTAAAAGGAAGGCCGCTGACAAAGAAAAATATTTCCATTGTAATGTTGATGGCCATTGGAAGAGGAACTATCCTGTCTACCTGGAGAGCCTGAAGAATGAGAAGAAGGACACACCTTCGAAAGGTATGTCAGACTTGCTCATAATAGAAACTAACCTTACGGTTTCCTCTACTTCCAGTTGGTCATGGACTCTGATTCTAGTTCTCATTTGTGTACTTCAATGTAGGGTCTAAGAAAAAGTAGAGGGCTTAGAGAAGGTGAAGTGACCCTACGGGTAGGCAACGGGGCAAGAGTTGCTGCTGTGGCTGCTGGTACCTATCCTTTGCGACTACCGTCAGGACATGTTTTATTACTTAAAGACTGTTATTATATGCCTGCTGCTAGCAGGAATTTGATTTTTGTTTCTTCATTAGCACATGATGGTTATATTTTTAATTTTGATAAAGACTACTGCATAATTTATTTTAGAAATAAAATTATTGGCCGTGGTTTTATGATTGACAATCTTTACCATTTACATATGGATGTATCTATGAATGTTTCTGAGCAAATAATGAGTGCCGTTGGGTCTAAAAGACCTAGAGATGAGATGAGCTTAAAGTATATGTGGCACCTTATGTAATACTTGGCATTTTGAGAGGTTACTGGGCTTGGGACATTTCGGGCGCCCGGATCTTGGGAAGTGGACGCCCGAATGTTTCCGGAGCCGGTGGACGTTTTGGATGGGTCCGGAAGTTGCTGACTTGATTCGAATCTGGGCGCAGGTTTCGGACGTCCGGATTGTGGATCCGGATTGGGCTTATAACGTGGATTACACGTGTCGTGTTGTAGGACACGTGTCGACCGCCGGAGGAGCGCCGCCCCACCGCCTGCCGACCACCGCCTAACTGCTTGGCCGCAAGCTGACACCTGGATTATTGGATTTTCGGACGCCCGGAAGTGGGAATTCGGGCGCCCGAATGTGGAGTTTTGGGAGCCTATAAATAGGTGAGCCCCCTGAGTGTTTTGAAGTTAATTCCACTTCGTGATTTCCATTTCTAGAGAGAGAAAGCTATAGTAAGGGCCATGTGTTGGCATTAGTTGTGACCTAGCTTGTTCTCCTCTACTGTGTTGTTCTGATCTAATTCTGAGCAGTTGTTCTGTTGGGGTTAGCAGTCTTTTGGTGGTATATTCAGATTGGAGTACTGCTCGAGCTTGGTTTATCCTGGAGGGTTGGATCTGAGATTATAGTTGTTCCCCCACCGTGGTTGAATTAGCTTTTGAGGTGGGTTGATGTTTACCAGATTCAGTGGACTTCCTCCTATGTGCTTATTCTCATGTTAGCATGACATGATATTGCTGGGATTATGATAGATATGACATGTTTGGGTTGAGACTGATTTACTGCTTGCATGTGTATGATATGATCATAGGTGATATAGTGATATCTGATAGCAAGCATGATTTTCTTATATTCATGATGCATAATTTGACCTACACCTATCATGTTGCTTTGATATCCATGGTTACATGCTAGTGTAGGTGATCTTACTGTGACTCGTGCTATGTTGATTATACCTCCTCTTTGTGGTAGAGTTGAGTTGATTGTGAGCACTTGAGCATTGATCAGTTGATTGGGTCATACTTGTTGGTTATGCATTTGAGGTGCCGAGGGCACGTGAGATTCTTTTGTGGGTTCAGATTGACCCATCTTGTCGATCATATACCTGTGGGTGCTTGGCGCTCCCACGAGTACCACTCCGGAGTTGGGTCGCTCCCACGAGTACCACTCCGGAGTTGGGTTATGTGTAGTACAGAGGGTTATGCCTGTACTAGTTGGCTCCCTACGGGTAGAGCATGTTCAGGCCGCAGGTATTGTATTATGGATTCATGATAGTCCTCGCTTGTTGTATTATGTTCAAATCATTGATATTCATATTGACAGTTGAGCATTGTGCATAGTAGTGGTAGTTTATCTTCTACTTTATTGCTCTCTATATCTCTTGAGATTGAGGACTTAGTGGGCAGACCGCTGACGCTGGTGGCGGTACCCACTGAGGACTACTTGTTTGATAGTAGTTCTCACACCCGTTGTTGACATTTTTTTTGCAGAGTCTTCTTCTCCAGCATTGCATTCTGAGCGTGGAAAGGAGACCGTCGGGTAGAGCTGATCCCCGGATATTTTGACTAGAGGTATACCCCATTTTGTAGATGATCCTATGAGTCTGTACATACAGTGATATGGAGATTGTCAGTGATGTATATTTTGGTTGTGGGTTGATGTATGTATGTACAGTGATCTTATATATATAGCAGCTCTGTTACTTTTGATACCTTTAGTTATTGTTGGATGATTGTTTTCGCTTCGTATACTCGGTAGAAATACTGGGTATGCGGCGGATCTGGTCATGCGCCTGGGAAGTGGTAACCCGGGGCGTGACACCTTAGGCTTGGTCATATTGGAGAAGAAAGGATTAACAAATTGGATAAAGATGGGCTTCTTGACTCATTGACTTTTGAGTCTTATCCAGTTTGTGAATCTTATCTTCAAGAAAAAATGACCAAATTACCCTTTACAGGACAAGGGAAAAGAGCCATGAGATACTTGCCCTGATACATACTGATGTTTGTGGCCCATTTGATGTGCAAGTCAGGGGTGGTTATCTCTACTTCATAATCTTCACTGATGATTATTCACGGTATGGGTATGTGTATCTTATGAGACACAAATCTGAGGCTTTTGAAAAGTTAAAGTGTAGTACACTGAATTTCAGTGCATCGTACCGAACTTCTACAAATTGTGAAGTTTCGATGGAAAAATAGCATGAGAGGCTATATGTGAGGCTTCAGCCAAGTCTGGGACTTGTGAGAAGTGTTTTCGGCGCAAATGGGGCGCGAAAACGGAGTTCGAAAAGTCAAAACTGCTGAACTTGTGAAGTCTGCACTGGATTCCGGTATGTATGTCACGCCCCGAGGCCCAAGCGGAAGCACACCCGGACGCGTGCACAGACCCGCCGTGTACACAAGGCGCCCAAGTGCACACAAGGCGTCTACAACAAGTATACAATGAAAGGAATAATAACAATCCTAACTTGGTTATCAGAGCATAATCATACTAGATTTAAGAACAATAAACATGACAAGGTAGAGTATACATAAGGTGCACAAAGGAAAGTACACAAAATAAAGGTGATACAAGTTCCACCAATAATACATCCACTACATAGGGTGAACTCTACTACTAACTCAAAAGTACAAACACCTTTCATATAATACAAAAGAAAGGTAACCACCTAAGCGACTATCTCCTCAGGAGCTAACTAGTCGCGACGTCCTTGCCTCGATCCCTTGCCTCTCCTGCAGTGGAAGGCTCTGAAATAAAACAACAAACCCCAGGGGGATGAGAACTATTATTCAATAGTTCCCAGTGGGTAAGCCGCCGAGAGGAGCGGGATACACCACTAGGTCAACTGAGGCAAAAGTAGGATTAGTATAAAAGGCGCCCAAGTGCACACAAGGCGTCTACAACAAGTATACAATGAAAGGAATAATAACAATCCTAACTTGGTTATCAGAGCATAATCATACTAGATTTAAGAACAATAAACATGACAAGGTAGAGTATACATAAGGTGCACAAAGGAAAGTACACAAAATAAAGGTGATACAAGTTCCACCAATAATACATCCACTACATAGGGTGAACTCTACTACTAACTCAAAAGTACAAACACCTTTCATATAATACAAAAGAAAGGTAACCACCTAAGCGACTATCTCCTCAGGAGCTAACTAGTCGCGACGTCCTTGCCTCGATCCCTTGCCTCTCCTGCAGTGGAAGGCTCTGAAATAAAACAACAAACCCCAGGGGGATGAGAACTATTATTCAATAGTTCCCAGTGGGTAAGCCGCCGAGAGGAGCGGGATACACCACTAGGTCAACTGAGGCAAAAGTAGGATTAGTATAAAAATATGCGTACATTTAAAAGTTCCACACTACTATGCCTCTACCATAAAGTTATGAACATGTAATATTCTATTCATGATCATGTTACAATGCAAGTAAATCTTCTACTCATGTACATGTGTAAATATGCAATATTTTAGCTACACATGTTCCAATGTCATAATCTCACTATATGCCATGTTATGTCCACTACCACATGTAACATAGATACCCAATCCATAGGGGACGATGTTGTCCCGCTTGTGCCGTGCCTAATGGCCCCGTGGTAGTCAACATTCTCTCCCGAGAATGAGACTCTCCCCCAACGGCGATCCACTTCGGCGCCCAAACCTGCACGGGCGACCAAGGTCGCAAGGCTAACTCCGGAGTGCCGGCTTGTAGGGAGCGACCCTCACAAGCATGTGCGAATGAGCACAAATGGCCAACAAGCATAATCAACTGCATAAGTGTCACGTTCATCATGTCTAAAACATGGAATGCCAAGTAGTGACCAAGAGTCCAACACTATGTCATAATGTCCACTTGTTATACACCTAAGTAATATGCAACATACTTAGTTTAACATTCTCAAAGGTTTGTCATATGCCATGACTAATGCTACTAAGAGCCAATATATAAGCATCATGATCGAATCTCATATTCTACTATACATCTAGTATCCCACATGATGTCTCACTTATCCAACATGCACTTCTACATATAATAAGATGAAATGCTACAAAACCATTACACAAGTTTATTCCATGCATGTTATCAACCCCTACAAGGTACATACAATTCATATGAATGACACCTATATGTCATGATTCCAACAATGTCATAATGTTACATTTAGCATGTAAATGCACGATTTAGAGCTTTTAACAAAACCGAAGACATAGGGGGATTTCACCCATTTCGGTGAGGTCAAACCCACAGGAACTCCTTTGAGACCTCGCAGTACGTCGAAGCGGAGTTGTCCCCTCGATTTCTAGCACCCTAAAGAAAATTCCTAGGGGGTCACAAGTGTCGAACGAACACTTTCGAAAATCGACATATACAAGAGGGAAAAAGGGTGGAATTTACCTTAGACCAAGAAATCTTTGTCCAATACCCAAATCGAAGTTAGGAGGCTCCAAATCCAACCTAACATAATGTTCTACACCCATCAATTCCCATCCAAAAGCATAGAATCAAGAAACCCCAAAGTAAACCCTAAATTTGCCATTCTAGGGTTTCATCAACAATTAGTCCAAAAAGACCACAAAAGAGGGTTTACAAGAGAATTACTCACCTCTTTTGAGCTCCAATCTAGATCCAAAGAAGCTAGGGTTGGAGTTGATCCACAACCAAGCTCTCCTCACCACCTCCAAGCTCCTCCAAGGGTAGGCTAGCAAGCTTGAGTGCAAGGGAGAAGAGAAAAGAGATCAATCCTTGGCTCCACAACCTTGGAATCAAGAATTTCTAGAGAGAGAAAGGGAAAGGAACCCTTTTTTTTTTTTTTTTTTTTTTTTTTTTTTTTTTTTTTTTTTTTTTTTTTTTTTTTTTTTTTTTTTTTTTTTTTTTTTTTTTTTTTTTTTTTTTTTTTTTTTTTTTTTTTTTTTTTTTTTTTTTTTTTTTTTTTTTTTTTTTTTTTTTTTTTTTTTTTTTTTTTTTTTTTTTTTTTTTTTTTTTTTTTTTTTTTTTTTTTTTTTTTTTTTTTTTTTTTTTTTTTTTTTTTTTTTTTTTTTTTTTTTTTTTTTTTTTTTTTTTTTTTTTTTTTTTTTTTTTTTTTTTTTTTTTTTTTTTTTTTTTTTTTTTTTTTTTTTTTTTTTTTTTTTTTTTTTTTTTTTTTTTTTTTTTTTTTTTTTTTTTTTTTTTTTTTTTTTTTTTTTTTTTTTTTTTTTTTTTTTTTTTTTTTTTTTTTTTTTTTTTTTTTTTTTTTTTTTTTTTTTTTTTTTTTTTTTTTTTTTTTTTTTTTTTTTTTTTTTTTTTTTTTTTTTTTTTTTTTTTTTTTTTTTTTTTTTTTTTTTTTTTTTTTTTTTTTTTTTTTTTTTTTTTTTTTTTTTTTTTTTTTTTTTTTTTTTTTTTTTTTTTTTTTTTTTTTTTTTTTTTTTTTTTTTTTTTTTTTTTTTTTTTATTTTTTTTTTTTTTTTTTTTTTTTTTTTTTTTTTTTTTTTTTTTTTTTTTTTTTTTTTTTTTTTTTTTTTTTTTTTTTTTTTTTTTTTTTTTTTTTTTTTTTTTTTTTTTTTTTTTTTTTTTTTTTTTTTTTTTTTTTTTTTTTTTTTTTTTTTTTTTTTTTTTTTTTTTTTTTTTTTTTTTTTTTTTTTTTTTTTTTTTTTTTTTTTTTTTTTTTTTTTTTTTTTTTTTTTTTTTTTTTTTTTTTTTTTTTTTTTTTTTTTTTTTTTTTTTTTTTTTTTTTTTTTTTTTTTTTTTTTTTTTTTTTTTTTTTTTTTTTTTTTTTTTTTTTTTTTTTTTTTTTTTTTTTTTTTTTTTTTTTTTTTTTTTTTTTTTTTTTTTTTTTTTTTTTTTTTTTTTTTTTTTTTTTTTTTTTTTTTTTTTTTTTTTTTTTTTTTTTTTTTTTTTTTTTTTTTTTTTTTTTTTTTTTTTTTTTATTTTTTTTTTTTTTTTTTTTTTTTTTTTTTTTTTTTTTTTTTTTTTTTTTTTTTTTTTTTTTTTTTTTTTTTTTTTTTTTTTTTTTTTTTTTTTTGTTTTTTTTTTTTTTTTTTTTTTTTTTTTTTTTTTTTTTTTTTTTTTTTTTTTTTTTTTTTTTTTTTTTTTTTTTTTTTTTTTTTTTTTTTTTTTTTATTTTTTTTTTTTTTTTTTTTTTTTTTTTTTTTTTTTTTTTTTTTTTTTTTTTTTTTTTTTTTTTTATTTTTTTTTTTTTTTTTTTTTTTTTTTTTTTTTTTTTTTTTTTTTTTTTTTTTTTTTTTTTTTTTTTTTTTTTTTTTTTTTTTTTTTTTTTTTTTTTTTTTTTTTTTTTTTTTTTTTTTTTTTTTTTTTTTTTTTTTTTGTGCTCTTGTCCTTATTATTATTGTTGTTTTCAACAGCAGCTCAGGGACCGACCGTCCCTAACGCAAGTGGCAAAGGGCTTGGTGGTTGGTATCCGAGGTCCCGAGTTCGAATCCTAGTTGATTCACATTTTTAGCTAAATTTATTTCTAAAAAAAGTAAACAGAGCGGGTAGCGAGCAGCTCAGCGGAGGGAAAGAGATAGCTTTAGGTGGTCCAAGGATGACGCGGAGGACGCGGTGCAGATAACAATTTCTCCAAGTCCTTCGTAGGCAAGTGTGGCCGCGGCATCTGTGTCCGAGCAACAACCACGAATCCACAAGGGGTTTTTTTTTTTTTTTCTTTTTGTTTTTTGGATATTTAAGCAACTGGTCAATAGAATTTTTTTTAATTCTAAAAATAGAAATTCAATATTTTTATTTAAAAAATTAGATTTAATCGGTAAATAATTTGCTATTTTAAAAAAGGGTAAATAATTTTACTAAATTTATATATATTTTTATATTTAAATTCTGAAAGATATACAGTGTTAGACTCTAAAAATAATTTTAATTTTTTTAAAAAATCGGTGAATAATTTATCGTATTTAAAAAGCGATGATTTATTCACCATATAAGTCTAACTTTATAAATATTCTTTTCAAACATCATTTTTATAATTATAATATTTTTTTAAAGTCTATTAATCAAAAAAATTCAATCCACAAGCTAAGCAAAGCTCCGCCTCCTCGTCAGATACGAGCGTATGTATATCTTCTCTCTCTCTCTCTCTCTCTCTCTAAACGCGCGCACCCCCAAATCTGTCTCTGAGACAAATGGGGACGGTACTCGACTCCCATTTCTTGGCCCTCACAGCCATAGTCACTGTATTCACTCTCTCTCTCTCTCTTCCTTTTCTCTCTCTAATTTTGCTTTGCATCAAAACCCCGTCTCTTTCAAATGCATCATCTTTCGGTTTGGCAACTGGGCAGGTAGGATACCAGCTGTTCTTCTTCATCATCACTGCGCTTCTCAGATTCGACAAAGTCACTGATTTTGCGGGTAATTTTCTCTTTCTTGATCTCTTTCAAACTCAAGCATTCCTTTTCCATTTCTGATGCTTATGTTAAATATATTTCTGAGCCGTTTACTGCTCTTTTGGGTAATACTAGTGTTGAACCCGCGCTTCGCCGCGGACGGTTTTGACACTAATATTTACGAAAAAGGTGGAAAAGACAGAATTAAAATATCAACACATATGTATGTAAAAGGAGGCAAAAGAATAGTAGAATTAAAATGTCAACACATATGTATGTAAGAGGAGGCAAAAGAATAGTAGTCAAGAATGATTTGTCCTGCAAAAATAAAATGGAATGACAACAAAATATGTAATTATGAACTATGCAAAACATATATTTAGTTTGAATGATTACTAATTATTTTAATATATATATATATAAGTAATTTGGAATGACAACAAAATATGTAATTATGTAATATGCAAACATATATAAGTTAGGAGCAGTATATAATGTGGAACGCCCGCAAGAAGTGTACAGCACACCATATACATTGTCACCCGAAAATACAACAGTAAGATGCTTCAAACAAAAAAAATAATTTTATGTATTGGTTAAATATAATTTGGAGAACAATTTACTTTGAGGACCTAGAATGTCGGAAAAATATCTTTCTAAATCTTTAATACAATTTACTTTTTAAACAATTTTAAAAGAAAATAATTCTTAACTTCTGTTTTCGAAAAATTATAAGGACGGATTAAGTAGAAACTATTGTAGAGAAAAGAGGTTTAGATGAGGCCTGTGGGTCGAGGCGTGCGAAAGCACTGTCCTAGAAGCGAGATTGCCCCTCCACGTGCGAGGCTCCGGCAATCACTCCTAGCGATACAACGACCACCTTCCACCCCGTCGGCACGTCTTTAGGGTGGTGCAACACGAACCCAAGTAGCTCTCAGAGATCCAGCAAAAAATACAAAAAAAATGTAAAACTCAGTGTAAAGAGAGGTGAAGTTCGGTGCATGAGGGAGAGAGGAGGAAGAAGCAATTAGGAGAATTTTTCAAGGTTCCAACCTTATGTGTACACGTTCTCCTATATACACATATACACACCCGAATCAAGGTGAGAATTTTGTCCCTTCCCGAGGTAAGGAAATGAGAATTGTCCTTTACCGAGGTAAGAAAAAGATTTAGATAGGGAGAGAGGAGGAAGAAGCAATTAGGGGAATTTTTCAATGTTCCAACCTCATGAGTACACGTTCTCCTATATACACATATATACACCCGAATCAAGGTGAGGATTTTGTCCCTTTCCGAGGTAAGGAAATGAGGATTTTGTCCTTTACCGAGGTAAGAAAAAGATTTAGATAAATTTGGTACCTTCCCGAGATAGATTTGGAAAGATTTGGTACCTTCCCGAGGTGGATTTGGAAAGATTTGGTATCTTCCCGAGGTGTAATTATGAAATCCAGATTTGGTACTTTATCGAGGTAAGGTAATCATGAAATTCAAAATAGAGAAGAAAGGGATAGATACAGATCAAAAAGAGGAAAACGTGGAGGCTCGAAATACTGCCACGTGTATCCAACAAACCGTCAATTATATATTTGTATGGATAGTAACATGGTATGAGAGTTAATTTTAAGGAATAATATCTAATATATCCTTCTAAACTTCTAAAATATCTTATATACCCCTACTTTTTTTTTGTTTCAAATATACCCTCGTATATTTCTCCGTTATTCAAAAATAACTCCACTGTTAATACCCGTTAAGTCATCTCGGGTTAAACTCGGATTAAATTTCTACCAGAGTTAAAAAGAAGTCAAAATATCTCTTTTGCTCCCAATTTAAGGGCAAATAAGAAAAGTTGGTGACGATAAAAGGGTATATTTGGAAAGGCAAAAAGTCAAATACTTTTTTTTGCCCCTAACTTAAGGGCAAATAAGAAAAGTTGGTAACGGTAGAAGAGTATATTTGAAAGGCCAAAATAATAATTTCATAGAGATAACGGCTGTTTTTAACAGTTCACTAACAGAATTTAACTCTAAGGGTATATTTGAAATAACTTGGAATGTTAAAAAGATATTTTTAATATTAGCCTTCTAAGAGGGGTAAATTAGAAAATCGTGAACTTTTCAGGAGTATATAAGCAATTGCCCCTAATTTTAAATTCGTTTTTGTTCTGCAAGGTTGTGAATTCGAGCATTACATTCCAGTATTATATTTAATGGCTTAAATTTACATTTTCTATCTTACCTATCAATTCTACGTGCCTTTTATATCGAGAGTCCGGCTATGGTGCTTGTAAAAGCACCAAGCATTTGGTGCTTGTAAGTTTTTTGCCGTTAGATCTATCACTTTGACCACCCACTCAACCCTAGGGGACTACTATCATCATAACCGTACATCCCTTAATCCAAGGGCCAAAAACCTACAAGTACCAATGACTTGGTACTTTTAAAAGTATAGGAGCTCAATTCTTATATCGATCATTCATGTGATTTAACTATTTTTTCTGAGATATCAGGATAAGTAGAGCATTGGGTTTATTTGGGGCTAGAATTTTCTAAGAGACAGCCTTCTTTTTGTACTATTCTTTTGATTATAGTAAAATTTTTGCCTTCTTCATCAGAGGATATAGGCCAGCAGTCGAACTGAGTAATTCTCTATAGTGGTTCATACCCGACGAATTTATTTATTTATTTTTTGAGCCTTTGTTGTAACATAGGGAAAATGTTAAATGTGCCTCGAAATGGTAATCGACTTCAGTTTTCGGGACTCCGACTCGTCGACAGTTCGATGATTGTACTACGAACATTGTATTCCCTTTTTCGATAGTGAAGCTCTCTCCTCCCTCGCCCGTGGTTTTTCCCTGCAAAGGGTTTTCCATGTAAATCTGTGTGTCATTTATTTTTCTGCTTGTGGTTTGTCTATTTCACGTTCGCCATTTTTTTTTTCTGTTTGTGCGCTCGTCGTAACAGAAAAGAGAACATAATTGTAAATACATGCTTGCTACATGGATGCGGTGTTTTCGTTGATTCACTGATTCACTTTGATTTAATTGCATTTAGTGATGTGAAAAGTTCCTTTGCCAGTATATTATACGCAGATCCTTGTGAGTTTTCGTCTGACAAATTCTAAAATATAAATGCCCAACATTGGCTACATCCTGCTTTACATCGGAAAATTCAAGTTTACGTTTGGGATTAAAGGTTTAGATCTACTTGAGTTCAGAAAAAGTCTAATTAATGCATGTACACAATTGCCGGAGAAGTTTAATTTATGCGTTATATTTTAACTGTTCCAAGAGAAGGAGAAAATTCTGTTGTTTATCATGTTTGCGGTAACAAGTGGGACAGAGAATGATCTTTTAGATCAAAATGATAAATAGCAAGTGAGGGGAAATCTCTAACATCCCTCAAGACAGGACATCCTTTACTAGGCCGCTTTCTATCAAACAGGTTTACTGGTTAACATGGCACAGGAGCCAATCTTAAGCCCCCTCAGTTCGCTGAGGTTGTTGGTTTAACTAACCATATGTTTAATCTTTCTCCTACTTATCTCTATATGTTCGGATTCCGGATGCTTGTTTCAATTGTTTCGATTGCAAACCCTGTTTTTGAGTTATAGAATTTAGTATAAGAAAGTGGTCTTGTAATTTGAATTGTTTCATTCTGTTTTAAGCTCATGAAATGCGGTATAAATTAAGAAATCTTAACCATAAGGCCTAGGTTGGTATTGTTGTTGTTTTCTTAAAATGTAATACGTGATTGAACGTGCTGGTTGATTGACTTCCTTATTCATGTCATCGTTGCCTAGCTTATGGCGAGATACAGAATGGCATGTTCAATATATATATATATATATATATATATATATATATATATATATATATATATATATATATATATGTTTTTTCTTTTGTTTCCAAGCAAACACATTAGATATAGAGGCTTCAATCACTCTGCCATTCGGTCGCACATTCCATTGCAAAAATAAGGTGTTTGCCTTGACGTGTATGAGATGGAATTAGTATTGCACATCAGCAACTGTTGTGTAATTTCTCTTCGGTTTATTTTGTTGCCTATTCATTGTATGAAGAACCAGCTGAACATGATAATGTAGTAGTCAAAATTTGTGTCATATATCGGTCTGACATCCCTTTATTTCTACATTGAAATCATTATATTGTATATGATTTGTTTGTGCACTTTCTATGCTTTGGCAGGTAGTACAAATTTTATCATACTTGCTGTATTAACACTCGTTGTAAAGGGATCATGGCATTTTCGTCAGGTAAATATCTTAATTTATGTATATACTTAAACTTTTCTTATTGTGACAAAAATTTGGTGAATAATTTGTCTAATACTCAGCAGCTTAGTACATGTAATAACATGTTTTCTAGATTTTTTTTAAAATTATTTTGTTTTATTAATTTTTTTTGAGAGCGAGAGGGAGAATTCTCATAGGAAGATGATTCGGTAAGATCATGGTTCAGAGGTAGATAAAAGTTGAGACATGAAAGAGAAGATCTGTACATACTAAAGAAGTTGCCTTCATGAAATTATGAGTTTAAACAAGGTTTAATGCTGTCATAAATTGACTGTTAGGGTGTAACCAAAAGAATGATCATGTAACCCCTACTCCTTAAAATCTCCAGTAATTGAAGCTGGCAGTGAGGACAATGTTTAAATTCTTCAAAGCTTTAGCTTAGAGAAGCATGGGAGATAGCTCTTCTACTCAAAACCCAATCCTTTGGTACTTAAAAAGTAGGAAGGGCAATGAAGCAGAGTTCACAAAGTAGGTTTTTCCTCTAATTCATAGGAAAGTCTCATCAGTGATGCTTTAAAAAAATTATAGTACGACATTAACTGGACGCAGACAGTGGGAAGTATATAGATCTTAGGAAGAAAAGATAATCAAATTAACAATATTTAGAATAAATAAAGCAAGCAGAAAATCTTTAGTTATGATTCTCTTGCATTATTATGAATTTAAGTATGCTTATTTCAAAGAAATTGCGATTGCAATTCGTATTTCCCTTCTCTTCAAATGTGAGATGTATGGGTTTCTATCATTAAATTTGTTCTTCTTATAACTGCAATTTGGTAAGGCTTTATATAGGACTTTCTGTTTTATGCCTGAGCTTGATCTTTCAGGTTGTTCTTTCTGTTCTTGGAATAATTTGGGGTCTTCGGCTGGGAGTATTTTTACTCATGAGGTACGCTTAGCAAGTGTAGTAGTAATATGTGTTGTTCTAACTCTAAGCACATAATTCTGGATGACTACTTTATCGTATTGGCTTCTGAGTATGATTCTACTCCTCTCTTAATGAATGAAGTTCCACAGTTTCCTTTATATTTACTATGTATTTGCTGGGAAGTGGTGTTTCCTTTTTTGTTAATGTTCTTTTTTTTCTTGTAATACGATGCATGGTAGTGATGATTGTGGGATGAATATTCTCACTGATACTTTTCTCTTGATTTAGACTCTGAGTTGCACAATGTTGACTTACTTTTCTGTTAGTACTCAGCCTATTAGCTGCTCAAGAGAAGCAGGCTTAATCTGATTTTAGGTGAGGTCAAGTTCAGTTTTTGTGATCTTAAAAATTCCTAATCAATTTGGATTTTTGATGATTTTTTTTGTCCACATTAAGTGGTTATCTGGAGGAGTTTTATTTAAGTCAAATATCTCTTAGTAAGTTTGTTGGTTGTGGAGAATCGATGACAGATCTGCCTGCAAATATATTAAGAAAATTGATTTTAACTCTAGATATTGGTTGGTTGAAGTAATTGCAAAAGATTATATTTGGTGGTGAGTCCAACCGAATACAAGCTGATTGGATTTATTATTGGTCAGTTGAGTTTTGCATGCTATCTAATAGGCTTCAGCACCCGAAAGATAGTCCTAATGTCTTTCTTAGTTCCATGTTAGTTTTGTTTTTCTCATTTCCTCTTTCTGAGGTTATTTTCAGAAAGGGACGAAGAAATTATCAAAATCTTAGATAGGTCAAATATTTATAGGCAAAGTGTAAAGAGTATATACGGTAACCTTATAAAGTACATTGCATGAAATAGAATCTTCTATATATTTATTTACTTTTTCTCTACAACTAATCAGCTAGCTAAAACCCTTTAATTGACTGAAAAATAAACCCTTTAATTGACTTAAAAATAAACCCTTTAATTGACTTAAAAAGTATGTAGTATTTGGTAGATGAGGAGTATGATCGCATGTCCCTAATGGATATTATATTCAACCTTCAAGTCTTTTTTTTTTTTTTGGAATAAGATAAATCATCTCGTAGGTGAAATATATAATCCTATCAAATCATGAATGCAAAGATCTTTCAAGGAATAAAAATCAAATTCCTAAATGTCATTTCAGTGTAAGTAGCTAGCTAACGGTAGTAATAGTCTAAGCATTTAGGGCCTAAATGTCATTTCAATGTAAATAGCTGGCTAATGGTAGTAATAGTCTAAGAATGGGTGTTATTGCATTTCAAAATGTAACAATTAGGGAAGGGCCTAAATGTCATTTCAGTGTCAGTAGCTAGCTAATGGTAGTAATAGTCGACCCATGGGGGTGATTGCATTTCAAAATGTGACAATTAGGGATTGTAATATTGAACAGGGATTGTAATATTGAACGGCTGGGGACAAAAAGAAAACTGCACTGGGGGGTGGACTACTGGTGCAATGTACCACCTGTAAGATATGCAGTGTAAATGAATTTTGTGGGGGCACATAAAATATACATAGATTTTGCTGAAAAAATGCATCACCTTACTTAATAGGAACTTTTTGTGAAATCCACAACTTTTTCATACCAAAGTTACTCTACTGTTTTTTTCTGTTTTGTTTCTTGCGGAAAAACAACAGAGTACCATCCCTACACACCTATATAATTCTACTAAACTTTATATTTCCTATAGGAGGGGGGAAAAAAAAGGGAAATGGTGAGATTTATATCAAATTTGGCGTGCTACAAGCTAACTTTCAATTTGATCTTAGTCTAAGCTCAAGCTTTCTGAATCAAGCTTTTCAATTACACAAGCTTTCTGATTCAAGCTTTTCAAAAAAAGAGGGTTTGAGCTGTGCCGTCGACATGGGGGTTGTATCGTGCTGAAAATTTGTTGGCATGGTACGACATGGTGGGCATGCGCTGTGCTGATGGGCACTTGGATCCTTGGGATTGGATATATCTATTGTTTACATAAGGTGGCTATTATATCTGTATTCTTATTCGTAAGGGGTCTACAAAAGGTAGTCTATTACCTATTATTGACTTAAGTATAATTACCATGAAAGGCCTATTATGGACTTAAGATTATACTTAGGAGGTATAATTTGAGAATTAAGATCAAAGTAATGTACTGCATGTTACAACTTTTGTGATTCTTTGATTGGGTTCTTGTTCTTTTTAACTATTAGTTTGTTATGGACATTTAGATCTGTTCTCAAATCCTAATTACTTTCAGGAAGGAAATTCATTGTCAATTTTCTAACAGTAAATAAATTTAAGGATGACGACTAGTAAAGATATACCTATTTCTATCATCATATCTATGAAGGATTTAGGAGTTGTGCCTGAAATTATAAGCTGCGTCCAGGGTTTGAAGAATTGAAAATATATCTGAACTGTAACTGTAGGGAGATATAATAGAGCTTCTTATAGATTGCAGTGTCTTAAAATACTAGTTAGTTACTGTAACCATTCCTGAACCTTATACAGCGCACAACTGCCTATGAAATATGTGGTAATTTTGGCTTGCTTTCGGTTTTTTGAAGAAGCGCTAACAGCTTTCGCATTAACGGCCTATTTGGCCGTGTTTTTTGTGCTAGCACAGCCCATTCCAGCGCAGGCCATATAAATGCACTGGAGCGGAGCATCAAAACATTGATTTGGCACTCCACTCCAGAGCTCTATTTTTGTATTTGTGGGCTGCGGGGGCTAGCGTTAAACATATGAAACAAGCGTTATACTCTAAAAGCTTAAGCTGATAGAGAACAGTATTTAAATATTTTTATATTTAACACTTTCTCTTACGTCTGGGCTCGAGACTTTTTGTAGGTCCATGACGTGGACTTAAATTAAATGGAAAAAATTAATAATGTTAGGAGCCTGGCGTGACTCGAACTCAAGACTTTCTGCTCTGATACCATGTTAAACATATGGAACAACCGTTGTGTTCTAAAAGCTTAAGCTGATAGAGAACGGTGTTTAAATATTTTTATATTTAACAGCTAGCAAAGGAAAAAATAGAAGGGCTCCAAATGGGGTACTTCGCCCTCCTTCCTGCTAATGCGAGTACAGAAGCAGAGCTAAACAGGCCCTAAAAATCTTCTAGTAGGTGCACCGGCAAAAACAAAGGCTTCATTTGGAGCTTCTGCTTATGCAGCTCAAAAGCTCATTTAAATAAAACTATTGATCACAACAAAAGAGTTGGATGTTTTATTTCTTAAACACTTGGCTGCTGGCTGCTGCTTTTTGGAGCAGCGAAGCTGCCTCAAAAGCTAAGCTAGCCAGGAAATTCATTATGATGGTTCTACTTGAAAGACACTTTTGTGCATAAGAGATAAATAAGATATTTCTTGTTTTTTTCCTTGACAGGGAGAAAAATAATTTATTACTTGTATCTGCTAGGTTTTTATTTATCTTAAATTATTAGCTTCCTTTTACCCATAAGGTTTTCTAGATCTTACTTTCTGTAGTCCGCTACAGGATTTTACAGTGGGGGGAGGACCGCCGTTTCGATGAAATGCGTAAAAATTTCGGGAAGTTGGCAGCTTTCTGGCTATTCCAGGTTGTAGAAATCACAGCACTGAATATAATTCATGCAAAACTAATAACGCATAAATCTTTGAAAATATAAGTAAAAAAGTGTAATAAAGCATGACCTTATTCATTGCAGGCTATCTGGGTGTGGACTGTCAGCTTGCCCCTCACGATTGTGAATGCCAGCGATAGGAATCCATCTGTGAAGCCTCAAGACATCATTGGTTGGATAATGTGGTTTGTGGGGATCTCTATTGAAGCGGCCGCTGATCAGCAGAAGCTCAATTTCAAGAACTCGCCTGCCAACAAAGGAAAGTGGTGTAATGTGGGACTTTGGAAATATACTCGTCATCCCAACTACTTTGGCGAGGTTTGTTGTGTTTCTATATGTTTCTTGCTATCCATTTTAATTCTTTATATAGCGCAAGTGATTCTGCTTTTCTGCTTAGCTAGAAGTAAGCTTGTTTTTCGTGTACCATCACCGTACTTTTCTCGATTTCTCTTGCGGCATTAGACCTCATTCTTCTCCACTTGATAAATTCAAATTTGGGAGGCATTTGAAAGCACATTCATATCGTGTTACCTTCGACCAATGTAATTGCGGAAGTCATTGTTGCAATTCATTCGCATGCTCGCCTATTCCTGCTGCTACAAGTAATGGCACTGCACACTCTCCATTTACAATGCTATGACAAGCATATTTCTATCATTTTGAGTTCTATATTGGTTAATCTTTGGTTGTGATTCTTTTCTTTGATTATCTTGTTATCGAGTTAAGTGAATCATTTCTCTGCTTTTATTCATTTTATCTCTTTCATTTTAGTTTCTACGCGCATAAAGTGCTTTCAACTAGATCAAATAAATCATGTTGCTTAATATATAGTGGTATTATTACAAGTGTATTGCTATTTGTAACACTCATTTAATGCAACTCAGATTCTCCTTTGGTGGGGAATATTTGTTGGCTCCACTCCGGTCCTTGATGGTGCGGAATGGCTCGTAGTTTTTGGACCTATATTCCTTACCGTTTTGCTTCTTTTTGTTAGCGGCATCCCGATTCTTGAGGTATGTTATCATACATACTATATTTCTGTGGTGATCATTTTTCAATTGCTTGTACAAAAATTGCTTAAATCCATTTTTTGAACTCATTTCGGTTGCAGGAATCAGCTGATAAACGGTATAGCAGCCTAGAGGAATATCGCATTTACAAAAATACAACTAGGTTAGCCACATTTGCTTTTGCCCTAATACAACATTGTAAGTTCTGAGATGAAGCAATTTATGGCAAAATAATGATTTTTTTTTTTTTTTTCTTTCACAGTCCTCTTGTTCCGCTACCGCCTGTTCTATATGGAAACTTGCCTTCATGGTTCAAGGTAGCTTTCCTCTTCGAGTTCCCTCTCTATAATCGAGGTTTTGTTCGCGAAAGGATATTAAGTTGATGCGCTTATGGCATATTTCCTCAAAAAAAGGGGAAAAAAAATCCAAATGATTTCTTGCATAATGCCGTAGAAATCAAAGGACCCAGAATAACAACACAATTTGAACATATTACTGGTTTCCATTCTCATCTTGTTCTTTGCTGTTCCATTTGTATATCACACTCATGTGGTTTACAAACATTATGGTTTACTATTTTGTGATTTCATTTTTGTCTCACTATAAGGATCTATCATTAAACAGAATAACAAAATAGTGTATCATATGAATCGCATAGCGATAAAATATAACATTTTATGATGCGATGATTTTCAATTTACTGTCATGTGGTTGTGAAATATATCACTGTATTCCGAATTGTATGAAGCCATTAAGCAAATAAGAAATTCATGGGTATTTGAACCCACCTAAATCCAAGTTTGAGCTGTTGGAACTGGAATAGATTTGGTAGCAGATCACGCAATTTTGGTGATCTTCCTAGCAAATTCTAAATTTTTAAATTCGTATTGCTTCATGTTTACGTAAACATCAACCTACACTCATTGTATTTTAGATCATCACTGTTTCTTGAAAATTGCTAAATTGGTCCAGGACTTGATTTCATTTGAAAGAAAAAGGAAACAATTTCTATTTTGCTCGTATATATGTTTCGCTGTTTCTTAGTCACAAGGATTTAAGTGTCGTGGCATGGGGTCGTGCCGGAAATTTGCTGGCATGGTACGGCACGGTGCCTGCCGGGTCGTGCCGATGCGTGCCGGTCAAAAAAAAATTCATGTGTACCGACACATAATAGTATGGAATATTTATTTTTTTCACAATAAAATATTCTAACTATTTATTATGTCTTTTTATCACATCTTTTGAACTCTATTGAAAAAATTACTTACTAAGTTAAAGAATAGAGTGTTTTAAGCTGTGCCATTGGCATGGGGTCTGTATCGTGTCGGTATTTTATTGGCACGGTACGGCACAGTAGATACGGCCCGTGCCGATGGGCACTTAAATCCTTGCTTAGTCATTTTGGTTAACATTAGCTGCCCTAAATTGACGACATATGCATTTAGATATTAATTGCAAATTAATTGAAAGTTTGGGTGCTAAATTTGAAATGTTTAAAGTTTAGATGGTTATTTACATACGGTTCAAGTTGAGATGATTTTTGCTCATTTGTTCTCCCGATCAGGAAAAACAAAAGAGAAAAGAAAGAAACTTAATCTTATACCCACAAATAATCACTCCATGTTTAAATGGTTTAAATTTCGTGAGGGAGCAGTCATTTAGTTTTGTCAGAGGTGACTCGAAATTGATAATCGACTTCAGTTCGGGACTTCGATTCGTTGACGGTTTCACAGTGCGACCAAATTTGAAGGATAAATTGTGAAGGACAAATATATATTTTTGGTGGGTAGCGGAGGGCTTGAGCCGATATGCCCGAGCTCGTTGGTGCGGAGAGCGGAGTCCTCCGCGGTAAAGATTAGATCCGAAATCCGATAAGGATTTTTTTTTTTTTTTTCCGATTTTGTCCTAGAGGCGACAAATGACGATTGTGCTCTGAACTTTTGTATTCCCTTTTTCGATAGTGAAGTTCTCTCCTACATCGCCCGTAATTTTTTCCTGCAAAAAATTTTTCATGTAAATCTCCGTGTCCTTTTATTTTACGCTTGTGATTTGCTTATTTCGTGTTTGTTGTTTCGTTTTCGTTTGTACGATTGTCGTAACAAGTTTGAATGAACCAACCAGATAAATTTCGTTGAATTATCAAACACAAGCATGTGATTGTCGCTGCTGAAAAAAAAGACATGCCAAACATAAATCCTTTAGTAAAATTATAAATCACTATTCAAACTTTTAAACTCCAGATGTTATTAGGAACTTGGAGTCTTCTAAATTAATGACACTTTAGAAATATTTTATAAAGGGATAATTGCCTGTATATACCTCTCAAAACTTTGGAAATATTTTATTTATCCCTACTTTTTTTATCTTTCTAATATACCCCTCATACGTTCTTCCGTTATTAAAAAATACCCCTGCAGTTACCACCCATTAAGTTAACTTGGGTTAAACGTAAGTTTAATATCCATCCGAGTTAAAAAAAAATCAGAATGCCTCTTTTGCCCTTAACTTAAGGGCAAATAAGAAAAGTTGGTAATGATAGAAGGGTATATTTGAAAAGACCAAAAATTAAAATACTTTTTTTGCTTCTGACTTTAGGGCAAATATGAAGAGTTGATGACGGTAGAAGTGCATATTTGAAAGGGCAAAATAGTAATTTCACAGAGATAACGGCTATTGTTAACAGTTCAATAATCGAATTTAACTTTAAGGGTATATTGGAAATAGGTTGTAACGTAAAAAAAGTATTTTTAATATTAGCCTTCTAAGAGAGGTAAATCAGAAAGTCAAAAACTTTTCAGAGATATGTAAGCAATTGCCCTTATTATAAATTGTGAGCCTAAAACACAATGTGAAGCAAATAAGCCTATTTGCAGTAAGTTAGTTTGATAGGTCGACCACCGCCGTTGAAAGGTTGATTAGCTTACTTGAGTGATTCACCACCTACTTTGATTGGTTGATCAGCCCTACTGCTAAACTCATCGACCTTTATCAAATTGGTTAACCTCTCCTACTATTGCCAAAAGCGTCTAAGTAAGAAAAAAAAATCTAGATTGCATCGGGTATACACTGATGTGACGTCTCCAATCAATATGATTATCCTTCATTGGTTGATATATTCCATCATGGTTAATAAAAAAATATTTTTATTATAGTTTTCTCTCAAATAAAGAGATATGATTGATTTGTTACTGATGATGTGGTGCAGGTGTGACATAGTAGACTTCCTCCTAAGAAAGAGGGGGCACCCTTTTTATGTTATATTTTTGAAATTTGGGCAATGCTAGCTATATATTTATAATATAGATATAAACTTTAAACCCTAGAGTTTCTATGGCTGGCCTTAACTCACTTGACTTACCAATTTTTTTTTTTATTTAATTTTTTGCTGACTAAAAACTTTGCAGAGTTTTCAAATTCTAGTACCATTGGATGTAAGATTAATTATGTTAGCCATGAGTTTTTGCGTCTCTTCAGATATTGTTATCAGTAAAAATATGCTAAATACATATTTGATAAATAGATGGTCTGCCGTACGTCTCGCAATTGTCGGCACATAGCGACACGCCTGGTCCCCCAGCCACTGCTTTTATACCTAGCTTTTAATGCTGCAATAATTTAGACAGGAACCAAGATGCAGTCAGGCTTTGTTGTTTTTAAGGGTTTTTTTCTGCATTTGGCCCCTTCAAAAAAAAAAATTTCACAAATAGCCCCACCAAATTTATAATTACAAAATTGGCCCTATACTTGCCACGCAAGCGCTATATAAGCGTCATGTTGGAATGAATGTTTAGGTTGAACACGGTGAATTCACCGTGTTCAAACACGGTGAATGATTCCCCGTGTTCAATGCCCCGCACGATCTCTCTTCCTCTCTCTCCCCCGAGCTTTCCCTATTTCTCTCTCCGTTCCCTCCTCGAGCTCTCCGCCGTCGCCCGCCGCCACCGCATCCCCTCTCCTCCTCCCTCCTCCTTTCCTCCCTCCTCCGCCGCATCCCTCTCCTCCCTCCTCCTCCCTCCTCCTTCCCTCCCTCCTCCGCCGCATTCCTCTCCTCCCTCCTCCTCCCCATCATCATCATCATCATCATCATCACCACACATTCACGGCAACCTAGGGATAGAAGGGGAACACGGTGAATGATTCACCGTGTTCAACTTAAACTTCTCTTGGCGCTTACGTGGCGCTCACGTGGCAGAGATAGAACCAATTTTGCAAATTAAAATTTTATAGGACTATTTGCAAAAAAAAAATTTGTTAAATGGTTAAATGCAAAAAAAGCCCTGTTTTTAATTTAGCCAGAAATAGGAAAAGAATGAAGCTACCATTCATGCCCGTATTTGTTGTTTTTAATTCTTAGCTTCTTAGAACCCCCAACCATGCATTTCTTGTAATCTATCTATCTTCCACCATTTCTTCTCGGTGATCGATCACCATGGCTTCTTCCGCTCCGCCAACTCAAAATTCCGAGAAAGACGAGAGCAGCAGCGGCGTACGCACCATCAACGCATCAGAGTCCGATGTTCCGAGGCGTGAAGGATGGCTGTCACCTCTCCTATCATACGGAAAGTTTTGGATCTTGGAGGGGAATCTGCCCCGCGTCCTGGACGTCCGGCGTGATTTCCGCCCGCGCGCCACCGACGTTCTCCTCGCCACCTACCCCAAGTCCGGAACCACCAGGCTCAAGTCCCTCCTCTACGCCGTCGCGCACCGCTCGCAGCACCCGCCGGCACCCTCCTCCTCGGCCGATGGCGATCACCAGCACCCTCTTCTGACCCGCAGCCCCCACGAGCTCGTGCGCTTCCTGGAGATCCCCTACAGCGACAGCAGCCTCGCCGATCTCGAATCCTTCCCCGCGCCGCGGATCCTCGCCACGCACATCCCGTACTCGCTGCTGCCGCCCTCGGTCGCCGAATCCGGCTGCCGTATAATCTACCTGTGCCGAGACCCCAAGGACAACTTCGTCTCCATGTGGCACTTTGCGAACAAGGTACGTACGCTAATGTTTTAATTAACCGCGCGTGTACAAATAGCATTTTCCGTTTACTCACAGGTTAGTTCGCGTATTTTTTAATTTAATATAAGATCCTTATCCTTTAGTATTACTCCACTATAGCTCCCCAACCTCTTCTTCTGCCTCCATCAAATGGTTGCGGCCTCCAACAAATTATAAAAATTTCCCACAAAATAAAATAATAGCATGAAACCCTGCGTCGTTTTGAAGGAGGTGAAGAAACGTCAACGATTTAGCTTGATATCAAATCACTGCAAAAGAATCTTCGAATATTTAATTAATTAAGGTTGCCCGGCCACACCATATAAAACATAGAAAATATCATCTTACTATGAGATAACTTAACCTAACTAAACTTAAACTAATTTAACATCACCAAATATAATTAAAGATAAAATTTACTTCTAATCTAAATTCATTAGTATTATATATCTTTAATGGTGCATGCCCATGGTGTCAAGCCCAATCTCCCAAAAACCCTCAATGCCGCTCTCGGTGTCTAACCACTTTGACCTGGCACGCTAGGCCTGTTGCCACTTTTGAAGTATCCGTCATCCTTGGCATTAATATAGGCATACCACCATTGATATTTTAGCTCTTATACAAATTTGGAAAATCGGTGCCAAAATTAACTAGGAGGTATTGAATTATTATAACCATAATATGTATTAGTAGCAAAAATTTATTGGAGTTAATGTAGTTTATTCTGTCAAAACTAATAAAAATTTGGATGATTAAGAGTTATAGCAAAAAAGAAATAGGATATATAGTCCGGTTACTATACTATCGATAGTACCAAGCGCCTTAGTGCTATCGAGTTTTCGGCCCTTGGATGAAGGGTGTGTGGTCAAGATGATAGTGGTTTCCTAAGGTTGAGTGGGTTGTTGGTTGAACAGTATGATCTAATGGGTGAAAATGATCAATGGGATAGATCTAGTGGCAGAAACTTGATAGCATCACTTTTGCTCTCCCAGCCGTATGACAACCACCACACTCCCGAATAACTCGAAAAACCCCTCGTCGAATATTACGGCAATTTGACTCCTAAATCACATATAAATCTATTTCTAAATCTCAATTCCAGCAAAAATTCATCAAAACCTCATCTCCTAGATTCTACTATCAAGAACCTATCAAAAATCCGATTCATGAAAATAATAATATTATAATACCAACCTTGCAGCCGAAACGTCGAAAAATTCTACCCATGTGTGCTCGATCGACTTGTCGAACCAAGGAAATCTCCTTCTCTCTCCCTTTTCTCTCTCTAGAACGTGTAGATGGAGGAGGCAAAGATGAGAAGGTGCTCTACTGCACAGCTGGGAACCACTATATAAGGTAACAATATGCCAAAAAGCCCATTATGTTTCAAATAACTCACTTCAGTCTAGAACGGACAGTTTCAAGCGCCCAGAAACCATATTCGGGCATCCGAAACCTCTCAAACTGCCTCCTTCGGGTGCTTCTTCACTGTCTTAGACGGTCCAAAACTCTACCACACATGCATCCAAAATAATCTGGGCGTCCAAAACCTACACCCGAAATCCAAACTGAGTTACAGGGACACGTATACCCCAACAGCTGTCCACTTACTGTTCACAACTTTCAGGTTGCTATAGTGCCCAAATCGAGCAGTGTAAAAAAGAGTCCGAAACCTACCAATCCTCTGTTCATCTGTTTCGGGTGCCCAAAACAGCTTTCTGGACATCGGAAAGTGCACCAGACAGCACAACTTGAGCACAACTTGAGCAGTTGATTTTTGAGTCTGTTTCGCATCTATCTTGCATCGAAACATCTCTAGCTCAGTCAAGCACTGTAAAATCATGCCGACTGGCAACTCATACTGCAACCTTGCCTATTTTTCAAGGTCTAGTACTCTATATTTAATTTTTCATTTCATGCAAACTGCTTTAATACATGTATATGTACAATGAAAACTTTAGACAAAGAGAAGATTAAATACATTTCGGTGATATCCTCCACCTCTACTTAGATCCTTCTAGAAGATGCTTCTTGATCTCTTTAGAACTCCTAAGAAATCCTAAAAAAAGAGTTCTAATTAAGTTAGAACATTTAAATCTCTTATATGGAGAAACCTCCATAAATCAAACCATAAAACTCCAATTTATCTCTTCCTCTTCAAGCAGGAGAAATGTGGCTTCAAATGATTGCCTTCTCCCTCTTGGAACTTCTCCTTGGTGCTCTTAGCCTTTTCCAAGCTCCCGACGAGATAGATCAAGGAGATCCAACAAAAAGAAAAACTAGAACTTTCTCTCTTTTAGAGAGAGAGTGTGTGTGAGAGAGAAATAAGGGTTGGGAGAGAGTTGGTTGTAAGGAGGGTATTTATAGAAGTGGCACATTTACAACTAAATGTAAGTTATTATTGTGTGGAATGTCACGCCCCGGGCTAGTTCAAGATGCGGAAAAACGTGCTAAATTTTTTTTTGAAAAGCCTAGCCCGCGCCACGTACAGACCCGCCACAAATACAGGATCCACTGTACACACGGACAGAGCCTCCCCTGTATTTGCACGGCGTCCAACAACAAATAACAGGATCACAACCACCATTCATTCATCCCAACAGCACATCAACACAACGAGAGATTCATACAGCTAGCAGTCCTTAACCTGTATGAATCTAAGCAAATCCTTAAGCGAAGGATGATGCAATGCACAAGCAACAATCATTCTAGAAAGCTGCTCCTTACCCAGAAGCTTTAGTTTGAAACCCTAATCTCAATCATTGAAGAAGCCTTTGAAAACTGTTCTCCACACGAGAACTCTCTTTTTGAAATCACAAAACCGAGCAATCAGAAATCCATTTGAAAACCGTTTCCCACACGGAAACCTTGTTTTACGACGCTACCACGAGGGGTAGAAAACCGAAATGCTAGATAACGAAACGATTGAAAAACAAGGATACAATCAACTAGTCCAAGCATGCAGACATCACACAAGCATATAGAATGAATCCACAACATAAGCATGCTAGAATTTACAACGGGGTAACTGAACCACATATTACTTCTATCGAATAGAGGTAGGGGAATAACCAAATCTGGGGATGTAGCCTCACGAGTCGGAACCTCTAGAGCTACTATCTAGGCGTGCCTCGCAGCGTCCCGACACTCACCACCCTGCTCACCTGAAACCTGTAATGGGGGTGGGGGGTGAGAACATGCACGCATGTCTCCCCTCCCAGTGGGTACCGCAAGCCGACGAAGGCGAGGTGTACACACCGGCACGAGGGTCAACGAAAGATAGATATGGTATACAGTAGCACAAGTAAGTATGAGGCTAACATACAACTGAAATAACTATGCTACTGTAAACAACTAGTATGCATTCAAAGGGAAAACCACAAAGTAAACCCAATCTAAAACCACCGGGACGTATCCCATGCACTGTCACCTGCTCATCTATAGGCACATAAACCTTCTGGACGCACTGCATCAAGGCTCACGGGTCGGCACAAACTCAACGACCCTTTTCCGGAAAAGAACACCTCCAAACGGTGGATCAGACCGCGGTGTACGTGAAGTGCTAGAAGAGCTGTGACGATCGATGCAAATGCTCAATCCACAGAACGGCAACAAGCCGAGAAGCAACCAATAAACCACAACTCGGATCGCTCGGAACAACAGGCGATCACCTCCGACCAACTGGGTCGTCTCAAGAAACATGCAAGCCACTACTAGGATCGCTCAGAAGGACAAGCGATCACCTCCGACCGACTGGGTCGTCTCAAGGAACATACAAGACACATTGGGGTCGCTTGGAATGATAAGCGATCCCCACCGACCGACTGGGTCGTCTCAAAGAACATGCAAGACACACTGGGATCGCTTGGAATGATAAGCGATCCCCACCGACCGACTGGGTCGTCTCAAAGAACATGCAAGCCACACTACTCTACTATCCAAGCACGCATAAAAGTAGAGTCTACGGGAGTCAAGTGAACTATTAACTGAAATACGAAAGAAGGGATAGAAAGGTATCACCGTAGTCCACTGAACCGACTCCGGATCGAAGCACCCACCTGTAGGTAAGATCCAATCTAACACCGACGGCTCTCGGGAACCGCGACAGGACCTACGAAAGACTCACACGGTCAAGGTCCACCAAGTCGACGCTAAACGTAAAGCTCTCACATCCCGACACCGGCGGATCGCCCGGGAAACCCACCGGGACGATCCCGAAACCATACAAAGCCCCTGAGGGGGTACTAGAACGTCGAACACGTCCCTCGCTGTCCCTAAACACACAAAACCAAGTGCTGGGACAGCGAGCGTAAGCTCGGGGTGCCACGACCAAAAACGCACCCGAAAAGGCCTCCCGGGTTCCCGAAAAAATGCCGAAATGGCACCCGGAACCCTTCGTCGCTCAACCGCTGTCCCCGGAACTTCGGGACAGCGTTGAGGAACAGCCAACAAGGCTGAATGACGAAGCCAAGTCGCTTGTGAAAACAGCGAGCGAGTCGCACCACTAGAAACGCGCGTTTTGTCGATTATTTCATCGAAAAACGCGTCGGAAACAAGTCCGAAACCACACGAAGGGCGAGGGGGTTGGACAAGCAGTCCACAGGGTCTCCAAGACCTTACCCTTGCTGCCCACAGCGTCGCTACGCTGTCACAAACGCCAAAGTCCCCAAACAAGCAACATACACATACATACAAGCACTAAATTAAGCCGTTCGAGCAATCCGTTCGTCCGCTCGACCTTCCGCAAGCACCAGCGGATAGGTAACGACGTCACGGAAACCGTGCTCACAATCCCACTGCGACGAGAACAGTCGCTGGCCCAGCAATTGCATAAAAACAGGGCGCCAAGGTCCAAAATGACCCGACAAAGGCCGAATGACGAAGCGGCTCGAGCAAAACCAAAATGGAGGTGAGCATGATGATCAGTGAGATGCCATGATCCTCATGCTCACCTTCCCGGGCCTCGGGAAGCACCAGGGGCTCCAAAATCCTCGGCGCGGCCAACAACAGCAAAAAAAAACCAGACCCCGGCCGGAGCAACTAGCTCCGGCCGGCTGCCGGCCGGCAAGCAAGGCCGGCGGCGGCCACTGTCAGTCTAGAGGGTCACAGGGAAGAGGGGGCTCACCTCAGGAGGCGGCAGGAACCGGCGGCGGCGGCGCGGGAGCGAGCCTGCTCTCGGGTTGGCAACCCGAGACAGGGCACGGCGGCTCCGGCAACAAACGGCGACGGCGGCCGGCGGCGACGCGAGCACCGGCAAGAGGAGGTCGCCGGCCGTCGGTTGGGAGGTGACCGCGACAAAAAAGGGCGGCGGGGCGGCGGCGGCGGAGCAACCCAAGCTGCGAATGCCCTAGCTGGCTACACCGAGCCCGCGGCGGCGGCTCCGGCGGCGCTCCGGCGGCACGGCGATGGCCGGGGAAGGAGGAGGCGGCGCCGGAGGTCCCGAGGGTGACCAAGCTCACCCTCTCCGGCGGCGGCGCGGCCCCCACCATGCTCGGCCCCCGCAGCTCCTCCAGCAGCAGCTCCAGCAGCCCAGCGGCGGCTCCGGCGGCGCTCCGGCGGCACTCCGGCGGCGCCAGCAGCCCAGTCACCTCAGGGGGGCTCACGCATGGGTTCCCCCTGGGTGCTCACCTCAGAGAAGAAGAAGAAGAAGAAGAAGAAGAAGAAGAAGAAGAAGAAGAAGAAAAAGAGAAAACAAGGAGAGAGGGGGGGGGGGGTGGCCGGAGCTGCTCCGGCCAGGCAGTGGCCGGCGGCGGCCGGCGCTGCACAGGGAGGAGGCCGAGGGGCAGGGGGAGCTCGGGCTCCATTCTGGGAGCAAGAGGAGAGAAGGAGTGAGAGAGAGGGAGAGTGAGAGAGAGTGAGGGGAGAGGTGGAGTGTGAGAGGGACAAAGAGAGGGGGTAGGTGAGGTTCCATAAATGCACTCACCTACCCTCTCAGCCAAAGTTCCCCCCTCCCACAGCTGGAAAAAACCCAATTCACCCCTCCAAAATCGAAAACGCGCGAAACGGTGCGAAAAACAGGGTCCAAAACGCGAAACGATAAACGTGACATACGACCTCTCGGCGATCAAGATGGAATAACTTTTTTTATCCGCTCGCCGCACGTCGACGCGGATCGCGCCATCGCGCTCAGCACTGCCGAGACATCGAACTCACCATTTTGGTTCGTCAGAATCGGACTCCGGTTCGCGCCGTTAAGCCGTTCACTCTCCGCGACGAAAATCCGAAAACACTAAAATCCTCAAAAACTCACTTATATACATATATATATATAAATACCTATATATATATATATACGTATACTGATCAAAAACACAGTAACAGGGGAGTGGAACACAGAATTTCAAATTTCCAAAATTCGAATTCTCACATCACTCCCACCTAACAAGAAGTTTCGTCCCCGAAACTTACCCACACACCATCCGCGAACAACAGCGGATACCTCTCACACGAAGCAGACTCCAGCACCCAAGAAGTCTTGCACTCCAAGTGACTCGTCTACGCAGTCACACAAACAGGAAGCTCCGATTCCTCAACTGTTTCACATTGCGAGCCAAAAACCTCACAGGCACCTCACCGCAGCTGAGATCCTCCCTCAGCTGAACCGTTGTCGGGCCAATCACACGACGCTCATCCACGTCAACCAAACAGAACAGTGATCGACAACGACTTCCACAAAACGCCTCGTGCGGTGCCAATCCAATGCTCGCTAGGAAGCTGTTGCAGAAGGCAAACTCCACCAAAGAAAGATACCTGGACCAACCCTCACCAAAATTCAAAACGCATGCCCGGAGCATAACCTCGAGAGTCTAGAAGACTCGCTCCGACTGCCCAACACTCTGAGGGTTGAACTGAGCTAAAGTTGAGCCTCGTCCCCAGTGCCTACAGCAAGCTCCTCCAGAACTGGGAAACGAAGCGAGAACTCCAGTCCAAAGCGATCGACACTGGCTCTCCAGACAGCCCGACGAACTCATCCAAGTGGAGCTGCGCCAGTCGATTCCAAGACTAAAAAAGAATGTACTGGTAGGAAGTGAGCTGTTTTCGTCAAACATTCCACAAAAACCCAGATCGCAACATGACCTCGCTGAGAACGAGGCAACCCGGTGACGAAAACCAAGGTGATCTGCTCCCACTTCCCTACAGGTACAGGCAAAGGTCAAAGCTTCTCTGCTGACAAACCCGGCACAGTGCCACATGCTGCGTTACAACCAGAAACCAGCCACAAGTCGCGGTACATCTTCGTCTCTTCAGGATGAACGGTGTACGGCGACTGGTGTGCCTCAGCCAAAACTCTCACCTCAAATCCTGAACACTGGGCACACAACTCCATCCTCGAAGGAAGACCAACAGCATGTAGCACGAAGTTCACCTTCTCTGACCTGCTCGCACTCTCTGCCAGTGCGGATCCATCGGCTGCCCACCGAAAATCTGATCCGCCAAGGTGGGTTGCACCTCCAACGACAACAACTGTGCGGTAGCTCCACAAGGTAAGGTCTCCAAAGCTTGAGAGCGAACACCACTGCTGCTAACTCGAGATCGAGCGCCAGATAGATCTTCTCATAGTCCATCAACTAGCGCGGAGCATAGGCGATAACCTTCTCATGCTGAATGAGCACGCACCCCAATCCCATCCAAGATGCATCGCACAAGGCCACGACAACCTCACCAGGCTGTGTCGATGCTAAGATAGGGGCACGGGTCAAACAGTCCATCGGCTCCTAGGCGCTCAACAGACAAGCGAGAGTCTAGAGAAACAACGCGCCTTACCTCGACAGCTACTCAAAGGGGCGGCGATCTTGAGGAGAACCCTCAACAAATCGCCGGCATCAACGCCCAAGCCGAGGAAGTTCCTAAACTCGGTCTGTCACAGAAGTCGGAACAGGTCAAACCATTACAGAGTCCTCCTTCCTTGGCTCTTCCACACAACCAACCCACGTCACGATGTGAACCAAGAAGGAAACTCTACGAAGAGATCAGTATGTCGTCAAAGGGAACCACGACAAATTGATCCAAGAACTGCCGAAACCCAGTTCAACAAGTCCAAAAAGCTGCCGGGACGTTCGTCAAACCGAACGGCAAAACCGTGACCTCGTAAAGTCGTAACGAGTCCGGAGGGCCGTTAACGCAACGTCCTCGGCCTTGATCCTCAACTAAGGATAACCTGGCTGCAGAACACACTTCGAGAAAACCGAGGCTCCCTGGAGCCGGTCGAAGGGATCGAAGGTCTGCGGTAGAGGGTACTAAAACAACACCGTCAACTCGATAAGCTCGACTCACAATCCAACCGACGAAAATCTTGCGAGTCCATCACTCAGGTGTACAGGATTTCCAATCGCAACAAGCGATACAAACACCAACGATGCCAAACATCAGATCCCAAAAGATCGGGCACGCGCTCCAAAGCACGGCTACACGAAAGACGCGGCGAAAACCCAGCACGCGAACACAAGCACAGAGACCCCGGAGCCAACATCCAGGCTCCCGTCATCCCAAAACCGAGCTAAAAGGCAACCTGACTCAGCCGGAGTCAACCCAACGGCAGTGATGGCAAATCAACTGCGCAAAAACCACGCCAGGATTAGCTCAAGGTTCACCACAAGAACGGGGATGATCAACACACAGCTTTCCGCAAGACGACAAGGAGCGAGAAGAGTCTTGCAAGGGAAAGCACCGACCCAATCCAGAAAGTCCCCAAAAGGGATAGGGTATTTCGTTCTAACTTTCGACACTACGTTGTCTGCAGCCAACGTACTTATCAAAAGAAGAGCGAAATATCCTAAGGTCAAAGCCAACAACCAGTCGGCAACACCACGAAGGTACCGGGTCAACCACTCAACAGCTGGACCAAAGTCACAGACGAGTCACCGGATTAACGGGAAAAGCAGACCGACCCACAAAACAAAGTCTGCCCTGAGCCAACTCCCTAGGAGTCATCGGCTCCCAACAACGAACCGATGGCTACAGGCGATAAGGGTCGCCAATCCACCCGTACCAAAGCGGAGAAAAAAACAAAACCAGCGTCGACTAACCAGCGTCGAACGCGGTGAGATCCCCAACAAGAACCTGGAAGATCTCGCAGCAACACGAAAACCTACAAATACCACCCGGAATCCTAAAACACACCAAATTTAGGCGTTAGGATATCCGCAAACTATGTAGGCACCAACAAACGCCCGACACTCAACAGTGTCCACTCAGTCTAGTACGCGTCAGTTCGACGCCAGAACTAGCCAATGGTCAAAAGACCAATACTGACGATGCCACCAGCAAGACGTCAGTGGGGTAGGCTTCACCGCCCTACCCATCAAAACAGAGGGGAAAACACCCAAACTGCGGTCGAAACCGCTCAAAACAACATCTCCGTGGAGACGCTCGCAGAGGCCCTCGTGCTCAACACGGAAAGTGGGGACAGGGCGAGAACAGCCCCACAACAACACAGATCCACCAAGTGACGTTTTCCAAGCCCACGAGGGCCACCACTCACCAATGAGTGGTTACACTAAGGGAAAAAACACCCGGCCACTTGGGATCTGTCTGGTACTCCACCACCACTACCAGAAACAGCACGAGCCTGCGAACTAGGGCAGATCAAAACTCAGGAGATCCGCCCCAACACGCTCAGATGTGACCACCACCCCCAAACACGGGGTCGGCGTCCACGCGCGAAACAGCCGACGAAGTCGCTGTCGTCGTCACGGTCGTCGCACAACGGTGTGGGTGCCACAGGAGGGTCTGCAGTCATCGGGGAACACGGCGAAGGAGTAGGAGGGGCTGGAGCGGCAGCTGCCGTAGCCTGTTGCAAAAACTACCGGAACAAGCCGGAACATGCCGGAACATGCCGGAGAGGGTCGCCAACTGACCCCTCGCCTCGGCCTCAAGCACACAGGGTACGGTCCACACCAGGCTGTCCGCCTCCTGCCAGCTCCTCACTCGAACCGGCCACACGGCCCGAAACAGAAAACCAGCAGACAGCTCCACAGGCGCACGCCCACCACCACGACCCGGACGAGGAGGTCTACCAAGACCACAAGCCAACTGCAAAACGCAGAAACCAGCGCAAGAGAAAAGGGGTCGGCAACTCCCACAAAACACAAGCCGAAAACAAACCCCTCGAACTCGCGCGCCTATACATCCTAGGTCTTCCTAGGGGTCAGCCTAACCAGTGGTTCAGTTACAAGTCAATGAATGAATGAGTGTTTGTTCCCTTTACGCTCTGATACCATCTTAATCTGTCACGCCCCGGGCTAGTTCAAGATGCGGAAAAACGTGCTTTTTTTTTTTTTTGAAAAGCCTAGCCCGCGCCACGTACAGACCCGCCACAAATACAGGATCCACTGTACACACGGACAGAGCCTCCCCTGTATTTGCACGGCGTCCAACAACAAATAACAGGATCACAACCACCATTCATTCATCCCAACAGCACATCAACACAACGAGAGATTCATACAGCTAGCAGTCCTTAACCTGTATGAATCTAAGCAAATCCTTAAGCGAAGGATGATGCAATGCACAAGCAACAATCATTCTAGAAAGCTGCTCCTTACCCAGAAGCTTTAGTTTGAAACCCTAATCTCAATCATTGAAGAAGCCTTTGAAAACTGTTCTCCACACGAGAACTCTCTTTTTGAAATCACAAAACCGAGCAATCAGAAATCCATTTGAAAACCGTTTCCCACACGGAAACCTTGTTTTACGACGCTACCACGAGGGGTAGAAAACCGAAATGCTAGATAACGAAACGATTGAAAAACAAGGATACAATCAACTAGTCCAAGCATGCAGACATCACACAAGCATATAGAATGAATCCACAACATAAGCATGCTAGAATTTACAACGGGGTAACTGAACCACATATTACTTCTATCGAATAGAGGTAGGGGAATAACCAAATCTGGGGATGTAGCCTCACGAGTCGGAACCTCTAGAGCTACTATCTAGGCGTGCCTCGCAGCGTCCCGACACTCACCACCCTGCTCACCTGAAACCTGTAATGGGGGTGGGGGGTGAGAACATGCACGCATGTCTCCCCTCCCAGTGGGTACCGCAAGCCGACGAAGGCGAGGTGTACACACCGGCACGAGGGTCAACGAAAGATAGATATGGTATACAGTAGCACAAGTAAGTATGAGGCTAACATACAACTGAAATAACTATGCTACTGTAAACAACTAGTATGCATCAAAGGGAAAACCACAAAGTAAACCCAATCTAAAACCACCGGGACGTATCCCATGCACTGTCACCTGCTCATCTATAGGCACATAAACCTTCTGGACGCACTGCATCAAGGCTCACGGGTCGGCACAAACTCAACGACCCTTTTCCGGAAAAGAACACCTCCAAACGGTGGATCAGACCGCGGTGTACGTGAAGTGCTAGAAGAGCTGTGACGATCGATGCAAATGCTCAATCCACAGAACGGCAACAAGCCGAGAAGCAACCAATAAACCACAACTCGGATCGCTCGGAACAACAGGCGATCACCTCCGACCAACTGGGTCGTCTCAAGAAACATGCAAGCCACTACTAGGATCGCTCAGAAGGACAAGCGATCACCTCCGACCGACTGGGTCGTCTCAAGGAACATACAAGACACATTGGGGTCGCTTGGAATGATAAGCGATCCCCACCGACCGACTGGGTCGTCTCAAAGAACATGCAAGACACACTGGGATCGCTTGGAATGATAAGCGATCCCCACCGACCGACTGGGTCGTCTCAAAGAACATGCAAGCCACACTACTCTACTATCCAAGCACGCATAAAAGTAGAGTCTACGGGAGTCAAGTGAACTACTAACTGAAATACGAAAGAAGGGATAGAAAGGTATCACCGTAGTCCACTGAACCGACTCCGGATCGAAGCACCCACCTGTAGGTAAGATCCAATCTAACACCGACGGCTCTCGGGAACCGCGACAGGACCTACGAAAGACTCACACGGTCAAGGTCCACCAAGTCGACGCTAAACGTAAAGCTCTCACATCCCGACACCGGCGGATCGCCCGGGAAACCCACCGGGACGATCCCGAAACCATACAAAGCCCCTGAGGGGGTACTAGAACGTCGAACACGTCCCTCGCTGTCCCTAAACACACAAAACCAAGTGCTGGGACAGCGAGCGCAAGCTCGGGGTGCCACGACCAAAAACGCACCCGAAAAGGCCTCCCGGGTTCCCGAAAAATGCCGAAATGGCACCGGAACCCTTCGTCGCTCAACCGCTGTCCCCGGAACTTCGGGACAGCGTTGAGGAACAGCCAACAAGGCTGAATGACGAAGCCAAGTCGCTTGTGAAAACAGCGAGCGAGTCGCACCACTAGAAACGCGCGTTTTGTCGATTATTCATCGAAAAACGCGTCGGAAACAAGTCCGAAACCACACGAAGGGCGAGGGGGTTGGACAAGCAGTCCACAGGGTCTCCAAGACCTTACCCTTGCTGCCCACAGCGTCGCTACGCTGTCACAAACGCCAAAGTCCCCAAACAAGCAACATACACATACATACAAGCACTAAATTAAGCCGTTCGAGCAATCCGTTCGTCCGCTCGACCTTCCGCAAGCACCAGCGGATAGGTAACGACGTCACGGAAACCGTGCTCACAATCCCACTGCGACGAGAACAGTCGCTGGCCCAGCAATTGCATAAAAACAGGGCGCCAAGGTCCAAAATGACCCGACAAAGGCCGAATGACGAAGCGGCTCGAGCAAAACCAAAATGGAGGTGAGCATGATGATCAGTGAGATGCCATGATCCTCATGCTCACCTTCCCGGGCCTCGGGAAGCACCAGGGGCTCCAAAATCCTCGGCGCGGCCAACAACAGCAAAAAAACCAGACCCCGGCCGGAGCAACTAGCTCCGGCCGGCTGCCGGCCGGCAAGCAAGGCCGGCGGCGGCCACTGTCAGTCTAGAGGGTCACAGGGAAGAGGGGGCTCACCTCAGGAGGCGGCAGGAACCGGCGGCGGCGGCGCGGGGAGCGAGCCTGCTCTCGGGTTGGCAACCCGAGACAGGGCACGGCGGCTCCGGCAACAAACGGCGACGGCGGCCGGCGGCGACGCGAGCACCGGCAAGAGGAGGTCGCCGGCCGTCGGTTGGGAGGTGACCGCGACAAAAAAGGGCGGCGGGTGGCGGCGGCGGAGCAACCCAAGCTGCGGATGCCCTAGCTGGCTACACCGAGCCCGCGGCGGCTCCGGCGGCGCTCCGGCGGCACGGCGATGGCCGGGGAAGGAGGAGGCGGCGCCGGAGGTCCCGAGGGTGACCAAGCTCACCCTCTCCGGCGGCGGCGCGGCCCCACCATGCTCGGCCCGCAGCTCCTCCAGCAGCAGCTCCAGCAGCCCAGCGGCGGCTCCGGCGGCGCTCCGGCGGCACTCCGGCGGCGCCAGCAGCCCAGTCACCTCAGGGGGGCTCACGCATGGGTTCCCCCTGGGTGCTCACCTCAGAGAAGAAGAAGAAGAAGAAGAAGAAGAAGAAGAGAAAACAAGGAGAGAGGGGGGGGTGGCCGGAGCTGCTCCGGCCAGGCAGTGGCCGGCGGCGGCCGGCGCTGCACAGGGAGGAGGCCGAGGGGCAGGGGGAGCTCGGGCTCTATTCTGGGAGCAAGGGAGAGAAGGAGTGAGAGAGGGAGAGTGAGAGAGAGTGAGGGGAGAGGTGGAGTGTGAGAGGGACAAAGAGAGGGGGTAGGTGAGGTTCCATAAATGCACTCACCTACCCTCTCAGCCAAAGTTCCCCCCTCCCACAGCTGGAAAAAAAAAAAAAAACCCAATTCACCCCTCCAAAATCGAAAACGCGCGAAACGGTGCGAAAAACAGGGTCCAAAACGCGAAACGATAAACGTGACATACGACCTCTCGGCGATCAAGATGGAATAACTTTTTTTATCCGCTCGCCGCACGTCGACGCGGATCGCGCCATCGCGCTCAGCACTGCCGAGACATCGAACTCACCATTTTGGTTCGTCAGAATCGGACTCCGGTTCGCGCCGTTAAGCCGTTCACTCTCCGCGACGAAAATCCGAAAACACTAAAATCCTCAAAAACTCACTTATATACATATATATATATATAAATACATATATATATATATACGTATACTGATCAAAAACACAGTAACAGGGGAGTGGAACACAGAATTTCAAATTTCCAAAATTCGAATTCTCACATCACTCCCACCTAACAAGAAGTTTCGTCCCCGAAACTTACCCACACACCATCCGCGAACAACAGCGGATACCTCTCACACGAAGCAGACTCCAGCACCCAAGAAGTCTTGCACTCCAAGTGACTCGTCTACGCAGTCACACAAACAGGAAGCTCCGATTCCTCAACTGTTTCACATTGCGAGCCAAAAACCTCACAGGCACCTCACCGCAGCTGAGATCCTCCCTCAGCTGAACCGTTGTCGGGCCAATCACACGACGCTCATCCACGTCAACCAAACAGAACAGTGATCGACAACGACTTCCACAAAACGCCTCGTGCGGTGCCAATCCAATGCTCGCTAGGAAGCTGTTGCAGAAGGCAAACTCCACCAAAGAAAGATACCTGGACCAACCCTCACAAAATTCAAAACGCATGCCCGGAGCATAACCTCGAGAGTCTAGAAGACTCGCTCCGACTGCCCAACACTCTGAGGGTTGAACTGAGCTAAAGTTGAGCCTCGTCCCCAGTGCCTACAGCAAGCTCCTCCAGAACTGGGAAACGAAGCGAGAACTCCAGTCCAAAGCGATCGACACTGGCTCTCCAGACAGCCCGACGAACTCATCCAAGTGGAGCTGCGCCAGTCGATTCCAAGACTAAAAAAAAAGAATGTACTGGTAGGAAGTGAGCTGTTTTCGTCAAACATTCCACAAAAACCCAGATCGCAACATGACCTCGCTGAGAACGAGGCAACCCGGTGACGAAAACCAAGGTGATCTGCTCCCACTTCCCTACAGGTACAGGCAAAGGTCAAAGCTTCTCTGCTGACAAACCCGGCACAGTGCCACATGCTGCGTTACAACCAGAAACCAGCCACAAGTCGCGGTACATCTTCGTCTCTTCAGGATGAACGGTGTACGGCGACTGGTGTGCCTCAGCCAAAACTCTCACCTCAAATCCTGAACACTGGGCACACAACTCCATCCTCGAAGGAAGACCAACAGCATGTAGCACGAAGTCACCTTCTCTGACCTGCTCGCACTCTCTGCCAGTGCGGATCCATCGGCTGCCCACCGAAAATCTGATCCGCCAAGGTGGGTTGCACCTCCAACGACAACAACTGTGCGGTAGCTCCACAAGGTAAGGTCTCCAAAGCTTGAGAGCGAACACCACTGCTGCTAACTCTCGAGATCGAGCGCCAGATAGATCTTCTCATAGTCCATCAACTAGCGCGGAGCATAGGCGATAACCTTCTCATGCTGAATGAGCACGCACCCCAATCCCATCCAAGATGCATCGCACAAGGCCACGACAACCTCACCAGGCTGTGTCGATGCTAAGATAGGGGCACGGGTCAAACAGTCCATCGGCTCCTAGGCGCTCAACAGACAAGCGGGAGTCTAGAGAAACAACGCGCCTTACCTCGACAGCTACTCAAAGGGGCGGCGATCTTGAGGAGAACCCTCAACAAATCGCCGGCATCAACGCCCAAGCCGAGGAAGTTCCTAAACTCGGTCTGTCACAGAAGTCGGAACAGGTCAAACCATTACAGAGTCCTCCTTCCTTGGCTCTTCCACACAACCAACCCACGTCACGATGTGAACCAAGAAGGAAACTCTACGAAGAGATCAGTATGTCGTCAAAGGGAACCACGACAAATTGATCCAAGAACTGCCGAAACCCCAGTTCAACAAGTCCAAAAAGCTGCCGGGACGTTCGTCAAACCGAACGGCAAAACCGTGACCTCGTAAAGTCGTAACGAGTCCGGAGGGCCGTTAACGCAACGTCCTCGGCCTTGATCCTCAACTAAGGATAACCTGGCTGCAGAACACACTTCGAGAAAACCGAGGCTCCCTGGAGCCGGTCGAAGGGATCGAAGGTCTGCGGTAGAGGGTACTAAAACAACACCGTCAACTCGATAAGCTCGACTCACAATCCAACCGACGAAAATCTTGCGAGTCCATCACTCAGGTGTACAGGATTTCCAATCGCAACAAGCGATACAAACACCAACGATGCCGAACATCAGATCCCAAAAGATCGGGCACGCGCTCCAAAGCACGGCTACACGAAAGACGCGGCGAAAACCCAGCACGCGAACACAAGCACAGAGACCCCGGAGCCAACATCCAGGCTCCCGTCATCCCAAAACCGAGCTAAAAGGCAACCTGACTCAGCCGGAGTCAACCCAACGACAGTGATGGCAAATCAACTGCGCAAAACCACGCCAGGATTAGCTCAAGGTTCACCACAAGAACGGGGATGATCAACACACAGCTTTCCGCAAGACGACAAGGAGCGAGAAGAGTCTTGCAAGGGAAAGCACCGACCCAATCCAGAAAGTCCCCAAAAGGGATAGGGTATTTCGTTCTAACTTTCGACACTACGTTGTCTGCAGCCAACGTACTTATCAAAAGAAGAGCGAAATATCCTAAGGTCAAAGCCAACAACCAGTCGGCAACACCACGAAGGTACCGGGTCAACCACTCAACAGCTGGACCAAAGTCACAGACGAGTCACCGGATTAACGGGAAAAGCAGACCGACCCACAAAACAAAGTCTGCCCTGAGCCAACTCCCTAGGAGTCATCGGCTCCCAACAACGAACCGATGGCTACAGGCGATAAGGGTCGCCAATCCACCCGTACCAAAGCGGAGGAAAAACAAAACCAGCGTCGACTAACCAGCGTCGAACGCGGTGAGATCCCCAACAAGAACCTGGAAGATCTCGCAGCAACACGGAAACCTACAAATACCACCCGGAATCCCAAAACACACCAAATTTAGGCGTTAGGATATCCGCAAACTATGTAGGCACCAACAAACGCCCGACACTCAACAGTGTCCACTCAGTCTAGTACGCGTCAGTTCGACGCCAGAACTAGCCAATGGTCAAAAGACCAATACTGACGATGCCACCAGCAAGACGTCAGTGGGGTAGGCTTCACCGCCCTACCCATCAAAACAGAGGGGAAAACACCCAAACTGCGGTCGAAACCGCTCAAAACAACATCTCCGTGGAGACGCTCGCAGAGGCCCTCGTGCTCAACACGAAAAGTGGGGACAGGGCGAGAACAGCCCCACAACAACACAGATCCAACAAGTGACGTTTTCCAAGCCCACGAGGGCCACCACTCACCAATGAGTGGTTACACTAAGGGAAAAACACCCGGCCACTTGGGATCTGTCTGGTACTCCACCACCACTACCAGAAACAGCACGAGCCTGCGAACTAGGGCAGATCAAAACTCAGGAGATCCGCCCCAACACGCTCAGATGTGACCACCACCCCCAAACACGGGGTCGGCGTCCACGCGCGAAACAGCCGACGAAGTCGCTGTCGTCGTCACGGTCGTCGCACAACGGTGTGGGTGCCACAGGAGGGTCTGCAGTCATCGGGGAACACGGCGAAGGAGTAGGAGGGGCTGGAGCGGCAGCTGCCGTAGCCTGTTGCAAAAACTACCGGAACAAGCCGGAACATGCCGGAACATGCCGGAGAGGGTCGCCAACTGACCCCTCGCCTCGGCCTCAAGCACACAGGGTACGGTCCACACCAGGCTGTCCGCCTCCTGCCAGCTCCTCACTCGAACCGGCCACACGGCCCGAAACAGAAAACCAGCAGACAGCTCCACAGGCGCACGCCCACCACCACGACCCGGACGAGGAGGTCTACCAAGACCACCACAAGCCAACTGCAAAACGCAGAAACCAGCGCAAGAGAAAAGGGGTCGGCAACTCCCACAAAACACAAGCCGAAAACAAACCCCTCGAACTCGCGCGCCTATACATCCTAGGTCTTCCTAGGGGTCAGCCTAACCAGTAGTTCAGTTACAAGTCAATGAATGAATGAGTGTTTGTTCCCTTTACGCTCTGATACCATCTTAATCTGTCACGCCCCGGGCTAGTTCAAGATGCGGAAAAACGTGCTAAATTTTTTTTTTTTTTGAAAAGCCTAGCCCGCGCCACGTACAGACCCGCCACAAATACAGGATCCACTGTACACACGGACAGAGCCTCCCCTGTATTTGCACGGCGTCCAACAACAAATAACAGGATCACAACCACCATTCATTCATCCCAACAGCACATCAACACAACGAGAGATTCATACAGCTAGCAGTCCTTAACCTGTATGAATCTAAGCAAATCCTTAAGCGAAGGATGATGCAATGCACAAGCAACAATCATTCTAGAAAGCTGCTCCTTACCCAGAAGCTTTAGTTTGAAACCCTAATCTCAATCATTGAAGAAGCCTTTGAAAACTGTTCTCCACACGAGAACTCTCTTTTTGAAATCACAAAACCGAGCAATCAGAAATCCATTTGAAAACCGTTTCCCACACGAAAACCTTGTTTTACGACGCTACCACGAGGGGTAGAAAACCGAAATGCTAGATAACGAAACGATTGAAAAACAAGGATACAATCAACTAGTCCAAGCATGCAGACATCACACAAGCATATAGAATGAATCCACAACATAAGCATGCTAGAATTTACAACGGGGTAACTGAACCACATATTACTTCTATCGAATAGAGGTAGGGGAATAACCAAATCTGGGGATGTAGCCTCACGAGTCGGAACCTCTAGAGCTACTATCTAGGCGTGCCTCGCAGCGTCCCGACACTCACCACCCTGCTCACCTGAAACCTGTAATGGGGGTGGGGGGTGAGAACTGCACGCATGTCTCCCCTCCCAGTGGGTACCGCAAGCCGACGAAGGCGAGGTGTACACACCGGCACGAGGGTCAACGAAAGATAGATATGGTATACAGTAGCACAAGTAAGTATGAGGCTAACATACAACTGAAATAACTATGCTACTGTAAACAACTAGTATGCATCAAAGGGAAAACCACAAAGTAAACCCAATCTAAAACCACCGGGACGTATCCCATGCACTGTCACCTGCTCATCTATAGGCACATAAACCTTCTGGACGCACTGCATCAAGGCTCACGGGTCGGCACAAACTCAACGACCCTTTTCCGGAAAAGAACACCTCCAAACGGTGGATCAGACCGCGGTGTACGTGAAGTGCTAGAAGAGCTGTGACGATCGATGCAAATGCTCAATCCACAGAACGGCAACAAGCCGAGAAGCAACCAATAAACCACAACTCGGATCGCTCGGAACAACAGGCGATCACCTCCGACCAACTGGGTCGTCTCAAGAAACATGCAAGCCACTACTAGGATCGCTCAGAAGGACAAGCGATCACCTCCGACCGACTGGGTCGTCTCAAGGAACATACAAGACACATTGGGGTCGCTTGGAATGATAAGCGATCCCCACCGACCGACTGGGTCGTCTCAAAGAACATGCAAGACACACTGGGATCGCTTGGAATGATAAGCGATCCCCACCGACCGACTGGGTCGTCTCAAAGAACATGCAAGCCACACTACTCTACTATCCAAGCACGCATAAAAGTAGAGTCTACGGGAGTCAAGTGAACTACTAACTGAAATACGAAAGAAGGGATAGAAAGGTATCACCGTAGTCCACTGAACCGACTCCGGATCGAAGCACCCACCTGTAGGTAAGATCCAATCTAACACCGACGGCTCTCGGGAACCGCGACAGGACCTACGAAAGACTCACACGGTCAAGGTCCACCAAGTCGACGCTAAACGTAAAGCTCTCACATCCCGACACCGGCGGATCGCCCGGGAAACCCACCGGGACGATCCCGAAACCATACAAAGCCCCTGAGGGGGTACTAGAACGTCGAACACGTCCCTCGCTGTCCCTAAACACACAAAACCAAGTGCTGGGACAGCGAGCGTAAGCTCGGGGTGCCACGACCAAAAACGCACCCGAAAAGGCCTCCCGGGTTCCCGAAAAATGCCGAAATGGCACCGGAACCCTTCGTCGCTCAACCGCTGTCCCCGGAACTTCGGGACAGCGTTGAGGAACAGCCAACAAGGCTGAATGACGAAGCCAAGTCGCTTGTGAAAACAGCGAGCGAGTCGCACCACTAGAAACGCGCGTTTTGTCGATTATTTCATCGAAAAACGCGTCGGAAACAAGTCCGAAACCACACGAAGGGCGAGGGGGTTGGACAAGCAGTCCACAGGGTCTCCAAGACCTTACCCTTGCTGCCCACAGCGTCGCTACGCTGTCACAAACGCCAAAGTCCCCAAACAAAGCAACATACACATACATACAAGCACTAAATTAAGCCGTTCGAGCAATCCGTTCGTCCGCTCGACCTTCCGCAAGCACCAGCGGATAGGTAACGACGTCACGGAAACCGTGCTCACAATCCCACTGCGACGAGAACAGTCGCTGGCCCAGCAATTGCATAAAAACAGGGCGCCAAGGTCCAAAATGACCCGACAAAGGCCGAATGACGAAGCGGCTCGAGCAAAACCAAAATGGAGGTGAGCATGATGATCAGTGAGATGCCATGATCCTCATGCTCACCTTCCCGGGCCTCGGGAAGCACCAGGGGCTCCAAAATCCTCGGCGCGGCCAACAACAGCAAAAACCAGACCCCGGCCGGAGCAACTAGCTCCGGCCGGCTGCCGGCCGGCAAGCAAGGCCGGCGGCGGCCACTATCAGTCTAGAGGGTCACAGGGAAGAGGGGGCTCACCTCAGGAGGCGGCAGGAACCGGCGGCGGCGGCGCGGGGAGCGAGCCTGCTCTCGGGTTGGCAACCCGAGACAGGGCACGGCGGCTCCGGCAACAAACGGCGACGGCGGCCGGCGGCGACGCGAGCACCGGCAAGAGGAGGTCGCCGGCCGTCGGTTGGGAGGTGACCGCGACAAAAAAGGGCGGCGGGTGGCGGCGGCGGAGCAACCCAAGCTGCGGATGCCCTAGCTGGCTACACCGAGCCCGCGGCGGCTCCGGCGGCGCTCCGGCGGCACGGCGATGGCCGGGGAAGGAGGAGGCGGCGCCGGAGGTCCCGAGGGTGACCAAGCTCACCCTCTCCGGCGGCGGCGCGGCCCCACCATGCTCGGCCCGCAGCTCCTCCAGCAGCAGCTCCAGCAGCCCAGCGGCGGCTCCGGCGGCGCTCCGGCGGCACTCCGGCGGCGCCAGCAGCCCAGTCACCTCAGGGGGGCTCACGCATGGGTTCCCCCTGGGTGCTCACCTCAGAGAAGAAGAAGAAGAAGAAGAAGAAGAAGAAGAAGAAGAAGAAGAAAAAGAGAAAACAAGGAGAGAGGGGGGGTGGCCGGAGCTGCTCCGGCCAGGCAGTGGCCGGCGGCGGCCGGCGCTGCACAGGGAGGAGGCCGAGGGGCAGGGGGAGCTCGGGCTCCATTCTGGGAGCAAGGGAGAGAAGGAGTGAGAGAGGGAGAGTGAGAGAGAGTGAGGGGAGAGGTGGAGTGTGAGAGGGACAAAGAGAGGGGGTAGGTGAGGTTCCATAAATGCACTCACCTACCCTCTCAGCCAAAGTTCCCCCCTCCCACAGCTGGAAAAAAAAAACCCAATTCACCCCTCCAAAATCGAAAACGCGCGAAACGGTGCGAAAAACGGGGTCCAAAACGCGAAACGATAAACGTGACATACGACCTCTCGGCGATCAAGATGGAATAACTTTTTATCCGCTCGCCGCACGTCGACGCGGATCACGCCATCGCGCTCAGCACTGCCGAGACATCGAACTCACCATTTTGGTTCGTCAGAATCGGACTCCGGTTCGCGCCGTTAAGCCGTTCACTCTCCGCGACGAAAATCCGAAAACACTAAAATCCTCAAAAACTCACTTATATACATATATATATAAATACCTATATATATATATACGTATACTGATCAAAAACACAGTAACAGGGGAGTGGAACACAGAATTTCAAATTTCCAAAATTCGAATTCTCACATGGAACCCTAATCTTGATTTGACAAAATAAATACAAAAAATAAAATCAACACAACGAGATTTAACTTGGAAAAAACTCCCACCAGGAGTGAAAAAAGAAAAACACGGGACCACTAAGAAATAAAAAATTATAAGGTGATTACGGACTCAATAGACTCAAACCTCTCCTTTATCTTTTATGAATTCTGCGCACTCCAATGGCTAATCCACATCCACTCTCGAATCTATGAACGCTACGTCCTGATTGAGTCCAGGAAATGCTGACAGTTTGAATCCACGAAGCCTTCAATACACTGAATCCACGACGCCTACTTGAATCCACGAGTGCACTCTGTCAGGAGCAAAAGAAAAGAAGGTTTGGTGGTGACTTAGACTCCGCAATCTAGATCTTGACAGGTTTAGGATCCTCACCTTCCTTCAGAATGCTAACCTTCCTTCAGGATCCTGACCGTGACAACAAGAAAAATTCAGTTTATAATTTTTCATGATTTTATCCAACTTTAATAAATCCAACTTTACTTCTAAATATATAAATATGTATTTAAATCACCATCAATATTGTTTAAACTTATCAAGTATCGTGAATTCATACTTTGAGTTTTCGAATCTTCAACTTGAAGTTTCGTACCTCAAACTCTTCAAGACCCAAAAGTCATAATACTAAAATTCGTAATACTAAATCCTTCAAACATTGGTACTTTCACCCAACCCAAATTTAGAGTTTGCAGAGTTGTATACCGGTACGCGGGCATCAATATCGATACTCTTCTCAAGTGTACTAGTATGCCGTAGTAGTTCCACAGAAACCGAATATTGGAATTTGTTGCTTTCAATTGTGTACTGATACTCACTCGTTTTAGTATTGATACTCACTCGTTTCAGCACCGATACTTAGAGTTTCAATATCGATACTCAGGAAAGTTTCGCAAAACCTAAGATCTCTCTTAGTCATTTTGCAATTGCGTACTGGTACTTCACTCCAGTATCGGCGGTGCTAACCGAAATTCTGCAGTTTTGTAGATTTTGCTCTTTCGAGTTCATTTTCATACTGTTTTCGCCCCAAATACACTCCAACACTCTGCAAACACCATTAAGATCATCTAAATGGTATCATTTATTATTTTTTTTCCGTAACTCTACTATTTGCAAAAGTTCAGTGCATTACAACCCCCTTGTGGATTTGTTTTTCAGGAGCGTCGAGAGGGCTTGCAGTGGAGTGAAGATCCATGTTAGATAGCCTGACCTAGACAATTGTACATTTGAGTTCTTGTTGTTTTGTTTCGCTTTCCTTTCTTTTTTTTTTTTTTTTTTTGGTTGTGAAATGACCGGTAGGCCTAGCTAGTAGGCTCCCAACCCCAACCCAATCTAAATCACACACACCTAATCCACAACCCCGGAAGAGGGGGAGGAAATCCCCTTTTTGGGGATAAACGCACAAAGGGGGATCCCCTGCCAATACCATTTCTCAATCCAAAAAAACATGAAATTGTATGGCCAACCCCACAACAATAGGCCAATTTAAAATAGTTTATAGTCTTTCTCAATATTGATGGACCCTAATTTTTTTTTATTTTTCTGAATTGAGTTTTCGAATTAGCAAATCTGAACGTTTTTTTTGTTAAGCATAACAGTTTTATTAACTATTTGTCTTTAATTATTGTAGTTTTATTTTCTAAACAATGATGAGAACTATTGAATTTCGTAATTTTTTTTTTGTATTTAACATTTAATTAATTCACTAAAACCGCTTAATTGATATCATTAATAGATGAAGGAGTACTAGGTAAGAGAGGGGAAAAAAGAATAAAGCAGAGGGGCTGTTTCATAATATATAGTTGAGGGGCTGTTTCATAATATATTTTCATCCAAAAAAATAGGGAGGAGCGCTAGGTCGCCAATCTACCATGGGTTGTAGTTTTACAACTCCTCTCATCCGAAAGCACTCTTTTCTCTACTTATCTTATTTCTTTTTTTTTAAAAATAAAAATTAAAAAAGAGTTGGTTTGCCCTACAAGGATGAGGGGTTGTAGAAATTACAACCCGTTTTGGTTGTAGACTTAGCATTTCTCGAAATAGGTGAATGTGGAGACCCCTCAAATATTTTCTCTTTTGAAATTGACCACTCAACTTTTTTTTTTTTCCTCCTTTGGGAGACTCCCTCATCTTCTACTTAGGGCCTGTTTAGTTCCTTAGAAAATACCTCAGAAAATTTTTTCAGGTTGAATTTTTTTTTTGTGTGTGTTTGGATCGTAGGAAAAATAAATTTTTTGAAAATTTATTTTTCATATTTCATTAAAAACTTTCCTTTTTATTTTATAATTTTTGTTTAGGAAAATAAAAACTTTTTTCTTACGAATATTTTGAAGGGTAAAAAAGAAAAGAAAATTCTAATATATTGGTGTACGTTTACCACTCAACCCGTCATTTCCACTATTTTGCCTCATATCTATCTCCCCAAACTATATATATATATATATACACACGAACGGCAGAACCATCTCCATCTCCTACCCGTCATCTCCACCATCTCCATCTCTTTTGTCAAACTATTTTATTTATGTCAAAATATACTTAAAATTTATTTTTTTAATTATTTATTATTTATATTGTAAATAGTTTTGAGTATTATATTAAATTCTAAAAGATTTGTAACCTCACCCTCCTTTTGTAGAGGGAGTTTATATATACCAAAAATTTCAACTAACGAAACAAAAGAAATAGAAATGAAAAAAAAAACTACTTTTCAATTTTTTATCTTACCAACAAAACATGCATATATGAAAAATTAATTTTTCTTTTCCGTCGAATCAAATAGTAAAAATTAGAAAAAAATTATTTCACAAAGTTTTTCTTCAAAAAATAGTTTTCTACTATTTTCTAAGTAACCAAACAGGCCCTTATGTATTTGACTTTTTACACTTAATTAAGTTGAAAGTTTATCAAGTACAATAACTTGATCAATAGTTATTAACTGCTGATTTTGTTTTATTTTCTAAATTCTAATGAAAGTTATTAAATTTGATGTAATCATTGATAAATTTGATAAAACCTTATTTTTTTGGACCAAAATCTTTTAATTGCGAAAAATTAAAATGTAAGGGTCTTGCAATCAAAACAACAGAAGTTGAGCGGGCGTTTAATAACCGTGAATTGTTTAGGTGTCTATACTTAGTTGTGTTCGGTCGACAACCCATTAGGGTTGCAATAAGAACTTGTCTAGATGGGCCAAGTTGTAAGAACTTGTCTCATCTTTCTTCTTTTTTTTTTAAAAACTAATAGCCAAAAGGGGAACTTTTCTGGCCATAGGATTGGGAGGTTGTAAAAATTACAACCGTCCAAAGTTGTATGCTAAGCATTTATCATATACTAGCGTAAGGACCCGTGCGTTACGACGGGATGATTATATAGAAGTAAACCAATACATTAACAAAAAATCAAAATAATATCATAACCAGCTTTCGTATTTTAAATACAGGAGAAAATCGAAAAGCACTTAGGATATCCACTTTTTCAATGCAGAAAAATGATGGTGGGAAGCTCTACTCTATATTAGGGCTGGTTGGTTTATTGGAAAATAGTAGAAAACTATTTTAAAAAAAAACAAAGTTTTTTGTGGACAAGAAATTTTTTAGTTTTTGCTGTTTGGTTCGATGGAAGGAAAAATAGTTTTTCATCTATACATGTACAAAAGGAAGGTGAGAACCAATCTTTTAAAATCAACATAATATTCACAAACTCTTTACAATATAAATAATTAAATAAAAATAAATTTAATCCCGAATTGCATATTCTTTCAGACGTCGAAACTTTAAAGAACATATGATCTCTAATCTGAAACTCTAGGTCTCGTTGCCGCGTATCTGCATAGCTCCTCTGTCAACTTTGAGCAGTTACAAGGTGTCGTCGTGCAATCTTCACTTTTTCTTCAGTTTTCACTAAAATGTTAGGGCTCAAAGTCTTTTGTTCACCCATTTCACTCTAAGGTCAAGGACGCATACTTTCAACATATCCTCAAATATCTATCGTCCTCTCAAACTGTCCATCAGTCTATGGGTGAAACGCAGTACTGAAATGGAGTTGAGTCCATAAGGCTGTATGTAGACTCTTTCAGAAATGCGAGATGAATCTCGAGTCTCTATTAGATACAATCAAGATAGGCACTTCATATAACCTCACTACCTCTTCAATGTAAATCTGAACAAGTCTCTCTCTGGACCATATAGTCTGAACTAGTATAAAATGTGCAGGCTTTGTCAATTGATCCACTATATCCCAGATTGCATCATGTCCACCCTAAGACCGCGATAGTCTAATCACGAAATCTATCGTAATCATATCGTATTGCTAAATAGGGATTGGAATATTTTGAAACTTGCCAGCAGGAAGTCGATGTTTTGTTTTTAATTTCTGACAAGTCAACATTGAGCCAAAAATCTCTCAATATCTTTCTTCATCCTTGTCCACCAATAGTGTGCCTTTAAGTCTTTATACATCTTAGTTTCTTCAGAATGAACTATATAAGGGGAATTGTGAGCTCTCTCAAAATCTCTCGCAGAGCACTGAATCCTTTGACACACAATCGATTTCGGAATCGAAGAACTCCTGACGCATCGACACTATACTCCTCTGCTCGTCTACCCTCAATAGTTGCTCTAATCCTCGTCAAGTGTAGGTCTTCATTCTACTTCTCTCTGATCCTATCCACCAGGGTGAACAGCAAGACCAAAGATATAAGTCTTGCAGAGACCCTAGGGAACACAACCTCAAACTCAAGTCGCTTCATTTCCTCTAGCAGTGGCGCCTGTCTATTAATCATCATACCCAAATTCTCCAATAATTTGCGACTTAATGCATCTGCTACCATGTTGGTTTTTCCAGAATGATATAGGATAGTCAAGTCATAATCCGTCAACAACTCAAGCCAACAGCACTTTATCAAGTTTAGTTCCTTCTGTGTAAACAAATACTGAAGACTCTTGTGATCAGTGTAGATTTCACAATACTCTCCATACAGGTAATGACGCCACAACTTCAGAGCAAACACTACAGCGGCAAGCATCAAATCATGTGTAGGATAATTTTTTTAATTGTCGTGAAGTATACGCAATTACCCTACCATGCTGTATCAGTACGCATCCCAAACTATTATGTGATGCATTACTGTAAATCACAAATCCTTATCCCATCACTGAAAGAGCAAGAATCGGCGCTATCATCAATCTAATTTTTAGCTCCTTGAAACTCCTCTGCTACTTCTCACTCCATACATACTTAATTTCTTTACAAGTCAATCGAGTGAGGGGTATGGAAAGTTTTGCAAAGCCTTCCACAAAACGACAGTAGTAGCCTACAAGCCTAAGGAAAGTCCGCACCTCTATAACTGTCGTCGGTATGGGCCAATCTTGAATAGCCTCTATTTTCTTGGGGTCTACTGCGATATGAGACAATGAAATCACATGGCCTAGAAATGCTACCTCCCGAGCTAGAACTCACATTTTTTCAACATGACATATAATTTTTTCTGTCGCAGAATCTACGTACAGAACAAGCCTCAAGTGCTCCTCATGCTCAACATCATTTCGAGAGTAAATCAGGATATCATTAATGAATACACTACAAACTGATCCAAGAACAGCTTGAACACCATGTTCATCAGATCTATAAATGCGGGTAGGGCATTTGTTAATCCAAACAACATCACTGTAAATTCATAGTGCCCATACCGTGTTTTAAAAGCCGTTTTAGGTACATTCTCTATTTTTATTTTCAATTAATGATATCCTGATTGTAGGTCAATCTTAGAGAAGATACAAGATCCTTGCAGCTGATCAAAAAGATCGTCGATGCGCAGTAAAAGATACTTATTCTTGATGGTCACTTTATTCAGCTCCTTATAATCTACATGTACATAATCGAAGTTATCCATCATTCTTCTTTACAAATAACACCGGTGCTCCCTACGGTGACATACTAGGTCTCACAAATTCTTTATCCATCAAATCAAATAGCTGTGCCTTTATTTCTCTAAGTTCTGCCGGTGCCATCCTATAAGGTGCCTTCGAAATTGGCGCAGTTTCTGAGACACATCAATCATAAACTCTATCTTCTTATCCGGCGGCATACCAGGTAACTCTGGCGAAAAGATATCCAAAAACGCTCAAAATATTGGAATGTCCTTGAGCTCAGTACTATCTTAGGTACCTCTACCATGGTTGTTAAAAAGGCTACACACCTACTACTCATCATCTGCCTCGCTCTTGATATAGAGACCATCATGGCAAAAAGGGTACTCTGACAATCCCTGTACACAAAATCCTTTTGCTCTGGCTTGCGAAATACACAATCCTTACTCCACAATCTATAATTGCATAATAGCGAGCGAGCTAGTCTATCCCCAAAATAATATTAAAATTCCGCAACTGCCTCAGGACCAATAGGTCTGAGGGCATAATCTACTAATCTAACTGCACCGGACAAGACATACAACACTCATCTACATGCAATATATGCTTAAAAATTTGTACCTCACGTGCATGTGCCAACGACTCAATCTCTGATTTGTGTAGTAATACAAATACTCGACTAACAAAAGAATGTGATGCATCGGTATCAAATAAAGTATGAGCTCTAATACTAGAAATCAAAGTGATACATGCAGCCACAGTGTCGGCAGCAGATGCATCCGCAACTAGTGCCGTATAGACTTATCCACTCAGTGTTGGCAGCCGTATCTCTACCGAGCGCAATACCGGTGCTCGGTCTAAGTATCTTTTCATGTCTTATCCTTTCACTAAAAGTCACATTTTTCACATTCATTCTCTAAGAGTCACACCCTTTGATAAGAGTCACATTCACTCACTAAGGGTTGCATCCAATTCACTAAAAATCAAAGGACAACTTAAAACAACTATATTATTTTAAAAATTTTCTTACAATTCCCCACCAATTTTTTAAAATAAATCAAAGTACATCAAAAAACAAAATAAAACAAAATCAAAAATAAAAAAAATTCTTGACAACTTGACAAAATCGTATGCATAGGTGTAGGTGTATTAAAATGTGAATCTACACTTAGTGAAGACACATCAAAGTTAGTCATAATTGAATAGTAGACAAGTCTTTGAACCAACAATTATTTTTGACTAACCGGACATATCTCACACATAGAAATTATAATCAATCGAGTGCTCTATTATATTGCCGACACTTTATGGCCTTGTATCTACATCTTGTTTTCATGAATGCTGTCAGAGTCAAGCTCTTAACTCCTAAAAGCGGCTGCACTTCACATTCATATAAGTAGACTCTACCAAAAGTGTCCTGTATTTAACATTTCAGTAAAATACTGCTGTAGGTCTATTAAGAGCTTTATTTGCTCAACCTTCCCTTTTCAATACGGATGCCAAACACTTTACTTGGAATGGAAATTTTATATTATTGTGTTTACAATCACTCCATATGATGTACTTGTCTCATTGAACTTAAGACTTGATGATGATTGAAGTGTTAAGTTGACTTTCCATCATTAGTGATTTAGTAACGTGGGCTTGAGACCCATCCCCATTGATGTCTTGAATATCAGTTCTCCTGGAAGTTCCTTAGTTAAAGGATCTGCTAGATTTTGGCTTGATCTTACAAAAACAATGGTAATTATACAATCTGATATCAATTGTTTTACATAGCTATATTTTAATCCAATATATCTTGACTTTTCATTATATGTTTGACTATATGCTCTTGAGAGCGTAGCCTCACTATTGCAATGTAGCAATACTGGCGGCATTGGTTTTGACCAAAGTAGAATTTCATACAATAAATTCCTATCCATTCTGCCTCCTTACTAGCAGATGCTTGTATTATAAATTGTTTTGCCATAGTAGAGTCGGCTATACATGTCTGTTTTTTGGAACCCTAAGAAATCGCACCTCTACCTTGTAAAAATATCCACCCACTTGTGGATGCATGATCTTTTTGATCTGTTATCCAACTGGCATATGTATAGCCTTCTAATACTATTGGATATCCACTATAGAAAATTTCATAATCCATTGTCTTTTTCAAATATTTCAAGACTTTGTAAATAGCATGCCAATGTACATTGTTTGGATTGCTAGTAAATCTACTTAATTTACCAACAACAAATGCAATATCAGGCCTAGTATAAGACATGGCATACATTAAACTTTCAATAATTTTAGAATATTCTAACTGATTAATTGATCTGCCAGTATTGTGACTTAGTTTTAAATTAGGATCAAAAGGAGTGGATACTGGAGTACAATCAAAATAATCAAAAAAATTTAAAAAATTTCGATATAATGAGACTGGGTTAAAACTAAACAATTATTTCCACGAATAATTTTAGGTTCCAAATAACATCATCCTCACTCATATCTTTCATATCAAAATTGCAAGATAAAAGATTCTTAGTATTTTTTACTTGCTGAAAATTGGTGCCAAAAATTAACATGTCATCAACATATAGACATATAATAACACCTTTGCCATTTAAAAATTTACTATAAACACATTTATCAGATTGATTAAGTTTATAACCATTGGAAAGAACAATCTGATCAAACTTTTGATACCATTATTTAGGTGCTTGTTTAAGCCCATGCAATGACTTAACACATTTACACACTTTATGCTCTTGTCCAGGAATAACAAAACCCTCAAGCTGTTTCATATAAACTTGTTCATCTAATTCTCTATTTAGTAATACAGTTTTAACATCCATTTGATGAATAATAAGATTATACGTAGAAGCAAGTGAAATCAAAGTTCTAATAGTTGCTAATCTGGCAACAGGTGCATAGTATCAAAATAGTTAATACATTTTTTTTGTGTAAACCCTTTGGCGATGAGTCTTACCTTGAATTTATCTATAGTGTCATTTATTTTTATTTTCTTTTTGAAAATTCATTTACATCCAGTTGGTTCACATCTAGGAGGTAGATCAACTAATTTTCATATTTGGTTGGCCATAATTGAGTCTATTTCATCATTTATCACTTTTTTTCAGAATGCAACATCTAGAGATTTTATTGCCTCCTGAAATATTATGGGATCTGAGTCAATGTTTAAACAAAATTGAAAACTTTTTTTAATCATTTCTTTACTACCCTCAACAAGAAAACTATAAAAATCCGATCCAAATATTTTAGCTTTTCTAACTCATTTACTTCTTCGAAGTTCTGGGGTTCTAATTTCAATGTCATTTTTCTCATTGGAGTGTTCTTTACTCACAATAAGTTCTTTGGGTCTAGAAATTGAAACAAATCTGTTTTCATCAAATATAGCATCTCTAGATTCAAAGCCATGTTGATCTCAATGAAGTCATTAGATTCAATCACGTAAAATCTATATGCTTTACTATATTGTGCATACCTAATAAATATGCACTCAATTCCTCTTTCTTCCAGTTTCTTTCTTTTTAGTTTTTTAACCCTCACAACAGCTCTACAACCCCAAACTTTTAAACAATTTAAATTGGGCTTTCTTCTCCTGAATAATTCATAAGGTGTTTTATTATTATTATTTTTGTCGGGATTCTGTTTAGTAAATGACAAGATGTTATTAAAGCTTCATCCCAAAATCCATAAGTTAACCCACAATTAGAAAGTATAGCATTGACCATTTCCATTAATGTTCTATTTTTTCTTTCTGCAACTCCGTTTTGTTATGGAGTATAAAGTGCAGAGGTTTCATATACAATACCAATGGACTCAAAAAATAAAGGATCATAATATTCTCCTCCTCTGTCTGATCTTAGGCATTTGACTATTTTCTCACATTTCACCTAAACTTTAGATTTAAAAATTCTAAATTTATCGAGCGCTTCATTTTTAGAATGCAAAAGATAAACATAACTATATCTAGAAAATCATCAATAAATATAACAAAATATTTCTTTCCACCAATGGTGGGAGAACACAAACATCACTATGCACCAATTCAAGTAGAGTAGAACATCTATCAATTTTAGGTAAAGGCTTTCTAATAATTTTAGTGAGCATTCAAGTATTATATTTTTCTAATTTATTATCAAAATTAAAAATTAATTCTAACTTAGCCATATCATGTAATATTCTATAATTAACATGTTCTAAACGATTATGCCATAAAGAAGAAGAATCAATAATATAGGCAGAAATATTTATTTTATTAGTAAGATTGAGTTTGAACATGCCCTCATACAAATGTTCTTTTTCCACAAAAATTTTACACTTCGACAAAATGAATTTGTTGGCCTCAAATACAAGTTTGAATCCAAATTTATTAAGAAGACTTCCTGAAACAAGATTCGTCCTAACTTCGGGTACATGAGACACATCGATAAGAGTGAGAGTTTTTTCTGATGTGAACTCAAGTTCCACCTTACCCTTTTTCTTGATTTGTGCTGTTAAAGAATTGCCCATATAAAGAATGTTTCCATCCTCCAATTCATCATAAGTTCTGAATAAACTTCTATCCTTGTGGAATCTGAATCAATCCACCAAACTCCGTTATCTTCCAGAACGTTAGCCTCGGATATCATAGGCACAAAATTCTTTTTGGGATCCGGTGCACTTTCCTTTCTGAAAAACCGACATTCTTTCTTGTAATGACTCGGTTTACCACAATGAAAGTACGCACCTTTCTTTTTCTTATTTATCGTGTTGTGGTTGATTGGATGCATGTTTGGCTCTCTTTCGATTTTCTTTTGTGGGTTGACGGGTCTTATTATACTCACCCTCCATCACATACACTTTGGCAGTCTAAGCATCTTGCTCCTTTTTGCTATCTTGCAAACGATATTCTTCTTCTATGCGAAAATGGTTAACCAAATCTTTAAGAGTAATCTCTTCCTTTCTATGCGTAAGACTTTTTCTTAAAGTCTTTTCATAATAGAGGAAGTTTATCGATAATAGAAGCCACAATTATAGATTCATCCATATTCATATTATGTTGAGTAAATTAATTGAGGATATATTGAATTTCATGCAACTGATCACGAACAGATCTATATTAACCATTTTATAGTTATTAAATTTGCTAACAAAAAACTTCTTACATGTAGCATTCTCGGATTTGTATTTTTTTTTCAAGACATTCCCATAGTTTTTTTAGCCGTTTTCACATTTTGGTAGACGTCGAAAAGCGCATCTGACATAGCATTTAGAATGTTGCCTTGGCATATATTATCATCTTCATACCATTTTTGTTTTCTACGAGTTTGTACAATAGGCTCATCTTCTTTTTCTTCTAGTCTTGGAGTATGAGGACATAAGCAACTTTGAGAGTCGACAGAAGGAAAAATAATTTTTTCTACCAACGCCTGAAGTCCATGCCATCAAATTTCTCTAGTCTCATAAAGTTAGTTGCCATCTCTCGTAGGGTAGCAGTCGATATTTTTGGATTTAAGCCTTAAGATTGTTGGAATAAATAGTGAAAATGTGAGAATCCGAATTTTGGGAATTTGAAATTCTCAGTGTTCCTCTCCCCCATTACTGTGTTTTTGATCTGTATACGTATATATATAGGTTTTTATATATATATATATATGTATATAAGTGTCTTTTAGTGATTTTTGTTAGTTTTCAGATTTTTCGTCGCGGAGAGTGAACGGCTTAACGTCGCGATCCGGAGTCCGTTTCTGGCGATCCAAATGCTAAGTTCGATGTCTCGGCAGTGCTGAACGCGATGGCGTGATCCGTGTCACCGTGCAACGAACGGATTAAAAGTTATTCCATCTTGATCGCCGAGAGGTCGTACGTCACGTTTTTCGGTTTCGCGATTTAGACCCTGTTTTCGCACCGTTTCGCGTGAGATCGCAAGTGGAGGGGTGTTTTAGCATCTTGTGCTGGCTGAGAAGGGGTTTATGTGTTTTGAGTGAAGAGGAAGGTTGAGTGTTTGAGTGGGTTTAGTAGGTGGAGGGGGTGGGTGAAACATCCCCTCACACCCTCTCTCACTCCCTCTCTCTCCCTCTCTCACTCCCTTCTCTCCCCTGCTCCCAGGGGGTGAGAACGAGGCTTCCCTGCCCCTTGGCCTCCTCCCTGACCAGCGCCGGCCGCCGCCGGCCACCGCCTGGCCGGAGCAACTCCGGCCACCTCTCCCTCTCCCTTGTTCTCTTTTCTTCTTCTTCTTCTTCTTCTTCTTCCCCTCCTCTGAGGTCAGCACCCAGGGGGGAACCCACGCCGAGCTCCCCCTGAGGTTGCTGTGATGCGGGGGGGACCGCCGCCGTGCCGCCGGAGGGCCGCCGGAAGCAGCCCGAGCTGCTGCTGCTGCTGCCGCTGCTGCCACAGCTAGGGCAGCAGCTGGCCGAGGTGTTTGGGCCGCCGCCGCCGCCGCTTCCCGGAGCTCTGTGGGGTGAGCATCGTCACCCCCGAGTCCTCCGCCGCCGACCCTCCCTTTCCCGGTCGCCGGAGAGCCGCCGGAACGCCGCCGGAGCCTCCTCCAGCTCGGGGAGTCGCCTAGGGCAGTGGGCTGCCACCTTGGCTCCGCCGCCGCCGTCGCCGGAGCTTTCTTGTCGCGGACCCCGGCAAACCGGTGGCGGCGACGTCCTCTTGCCGGTGCTCGCGCCGCCGCCGGCCGCCATCGCCGTTGGTCGCCGGAGCCGCCGTGCCCTAGCTAACCCGAGCCCGAGCTTGGTCCCAGCGCCGCCGCCGCCGCTTCCCGTCGCCGGCCAAGGTGAGCATCACCTTCCCCACCTCCTCCGCATCCACCCCTGGCCGCCGCCGGCCATGATTGTCGGCCGGCAGCCGGCCGGAGCTAGTTGCTCCGGCCGGGGGGCTTTGTTGTTGTGCTTTCTTTGATGTTGCGCTTGTTTGTCGCATCCGTTGACTCCCGAAGCTCGGGAGGGTGAGCCCGACGATCGCAGCGATGTGCTGAACACCGTGCTCACCCTAGTTTTGGGTTTCGTTGAGCCGTCTTATGGTTCGGCCTTTGTCGAGCCTTTGTGTGCTTGTGGCTCTATTTTTGTGCAATTGCTGTGTTAGCGGCTTGCCCTGTCGCAGCGGGGCTGTGAGCACGGCGTCCGTAACGTCGCTACCTATCCGCTGGTGCTTGCGGAAGGTCATGCGGACGTGTGGGGCACTTGATTGGCCGTAATTACGCTTACTTTTCTTGTATGCTCACTGTTTTTATGGGATTTCCCGGCTTGCGACTGGTCCTGTCGCAGTGGGACAATGAGCACGGTTTCCGTGACGTCGTTACCTATCCGCTGGTGCTTGCGGAAGGTCGTGCGGACGTACGGTTTGCTCTAGCGGCTCCGTTTATTGCTCGTATGTATGGAATTGTGCTTGTTTTGGGACTTTGGCGTTTGTGGCAGCGTTGCGATGCTGTGGGCAGCAAGGGTTTGGTCCTCGGGACCCTGTGGACTGGTTGTCCAACCCCCTCGCCCTTCGTGGAGTTTTGGATTCGTTTCCGACGCGTTTTTCGATGAAATAATCGGCGAAACGCACGTTTCTAGTTGTGCGACTCACTCGCTGTTTTCGCGAGCGACTTGGCTTCGTCGTGTAGCCTCGTTGGCTGTTCCTCATCGCTGTCCCGAAGTTCCGAGGATAGCGGATGAGTGATGTGGGGTTCCGGTGCCAAATCGGCACTTTTCGGGAACCCGGGAAGCCTTTACGGGTGCGTTTGATGTTCGTGGCACCCCGAGCTTGCGCTCGCTGTCCCGTCACTTGGTTTTGTGTGTTCGGGGACAGCGAGGAACCTTGTTGGCTGTTTGGTACCCCTCTGGGGCTTTGTGTGGTTTCGGGATCGTCCCGGTGGGTTTCCCGGGCGATCCGTCGGTTTCGGGATGTGAGAGCTTTATGTTTAGCGTCGACTTGGTAGACCTTGACCCTGTGAGTCTTTCGTAGGTCCTGTCGCGGTTCCCGAGAGCCGTCGGTGTTAGGCTTGACCTTTCGACAGGTGGGTACTTCGATCCGGAGTCGGTTCAGTGGACTACGGTGATACCTTTCTATCCCTTCTTTCGCATTTCAGTTTTTAGTTCACTTGACTCCCGTAGACTCTACTTATATGCGTGCTTGGATAGTAGAGTAGTGTGGCTTGCATGTTCTTTGAGACGACCCAGTCGGTCGGGGGGGATCGCTTATCATTCCGAGCGATCCTAGTGTGGCTTGCATGTTCCTTGAGACGACCCAGTTGGTCGGAGGTGATCGCCTGTTGTTCCGAGCGATCCTAGTTGTGGTTTATCGGTTGCTTCTCGGCTTGTTGCCGTTCTGTGGATTGAGCATTTGCATCGATCGTCACAGCTCTTCTAGCACTTCACGTACACCGCGGTCTGATCCACCGTTTGGAGGTGTTCTTTTCCGGAAAAGGGTCGTTGAGTTTGTGCCGACCCGTGAGCCTTGATGCAGTGCGTCCAGAAGGTTTATGTGCTTATAGATGAGCAGGTGACAGTGCATGGGATACGTCCCGGTAGTTTCAGATTGGGTTTACTTCGTGGTTTTCCCTTTGATGCATACTAGTTGCTTACAGTAGCATAGTTATTTCAGTTGTATGTTAGCCTCATACTTACTTGTGCTACTGTATACCATATCTATCTTTTGTTGACCCTCGTGCCGGTGTGTACACCTCGCCTTCGTCGGCTTGCGGTACCCACTGGGAGGGGAGACATGCGTGCATGTTCTCACCCCCCACCCCCATTGCAGGTTTCAGGTGAGCAGGGTGGTGAGTGTCGGGACGCTGCGAGGCACGCCTAGATAGTAGCTCTAGAGGTTCCGACTCGTGAGGCTACATCCCCAGATTTGGTTATCACCCTACTTTCGCCTATTAGATGTCATTTGTGGTTCAGTTATTCTTTGAGCTTACTCTAGCATGCTTGTGTTGTGAATTTACTCTTTATGATTAAGTGATGATGGCATGCTTGGACTGATTGGTTGTATCCATGTTTTTCGATGGTTTCATTATCTAGTATTTTGGTTTTCTACCCCTCGTGGTAGCGTCGTAAAACAAGGTTTTCGTGTGGGAAACGGTTTTCAAATGGATTTCTGATTGCCCGGTTTTGTGATTTCAAAAAAGAGAGTTCTCGTGTGGAGAACAGTTTTCAAAGGCTTCTTCAATGATTGAGATTAGGGTTTCAAACTAAAGCTTCTGGGTAAGGAGCAGCTTTCTAGAATGATTGTTGCTTGTGCATTGCATCATCCTTCGCTTAAGGATTTGCTTAGATTCATACAGGTTAAGGACTGTTAGCTGTATGAATCTCTCGTTGTGTTGATGTGCTGTTGGGATGAATGAATGGTGGTTGTGATCCTGTTGTTTGTTGTTGGACGCCGTGCAAATACAGGGGAGGCTCTGTTCGTGTGTACAGTGGACCCTGTATTTGTGGCGGGTCTGTACGTGGCGCGGGCTAGGCTTTTCAAAAAGAAAAATTTAGCACGTTTTTCCGCATCTTGAACTAGCCCGGGGCGTGACAGATTAAGATGGTATCAGAGCGTAAAGGGAACAAACACTCATTCATTCATTAACTTGTAACTGAACCACTGGTTAGGCTGACCCCTAGGAAGACCTAGGATGTGTAGGCGCGCGAGTTCGAGGGGTTTGTTTTCGGCTTGTGTTTTGTGGGAGTTGCCGACCCCTTTTCTCTTCCGCTGGTTTCTGCATTTTGCAGTTGGCTTGTGGTCTTGGTAGACCTTCTCGTCCGGGTCGTGGTGGTGGGCGTGCGCCTGCGGAGCTGTCTGCTGGTGTTCTGTTTCGGGCTGTGGTGGCTGGTTCGAGTGAGGAGCTGGCAGGAGGCGGACAGCCTGGTGTGGACCGTACCCTGTGTGCTTGAGGCCTAGGCGAGGGGTCAGTTGGCGACCCTCTCCGGCATGTTTCGGTAGTTTTTTTGCAACAGGCTACGGCAGCTGCCGCCCCAGCCCCTCCTACTCCTTCGCCGTGTACCCCCGATGACTGCAGACCCTCCTGTGGCACCCACACCGTTGTGCGACGACCGTGACGATGACAGTGACTTCGTCGGCTGTTTCGCGCGTGGACGCCGACCCCGTGTTTGGGGTGGTGGCCACACCCGAGCGTGTTTGGGCGGACCTCCTGAGTTTTGATCTGCCCTGGTTCGCAGGCTCGTGCTGTTTCTGGTAGTGGTGGTGGTGGAGTACCAGACAGATCCCAAGTGGCAGGGTGTTTTCCCCTTTGTGTAACCACTCGTTGGTAAGTGGTGGCCTTTGTGGGCTTAGGAACGTCACTTGGTGGACCTGTGTTGTTGTAGGGCTGTTCTCGCCCTGTCCCCACTTTCCGTGTTGAGCACGAGGGCCTCTGCGGGCGTCTCTACGGAGACGGTGCTTTGAGCGGTTTCGACCGCAGTTTGGGTGTTTTCCCCTCTGTTTTGTTGGGTAGGGCGGTGAAGCCTACCCCTCTGACGTCTTGCTGGTGGCATCGTCAATGTTGGTCTTTTGACCCTTGGCTAGTTCTGGCGTCGAACTGACGTGTACTAGACCGAGAGGACACTGCTGGGTGTCGGGTTTTTGTTGGGGCCCACATAGTTTGCGGATATCCTAACGCCCAAATTGGTGTGTTCGGGGATTCCTGGTGGTTTTGTAGGTTTGTGCATTATCGCGAGATCTTCCAGGTCCTTGTTGGAGATCTCACCGCGTCGACGTTGGTTAATCGACGCTGGTTTTGTTCTGCCTCCGGTTTGGTTCATGTGGTTGACGACCCTTTGTCGCCCGTAGCCGCCTGTTCGTTGTTGGAAGCCGATGACTCCTAGAGAGTTGGCTCAGGGCAGACTTTGTTTTGTGGGTCGGTTTGTTGTTCCCGTTAATTCGGTGACTCGTCTGTGACCTTGGTCCAGCTGTTGAGTTGGTTGACCCGGTACCTTTGTGGTGTTGCCAACTGGTTGTTGGCTTTGACCTTGGGATATTTCGCTCTTCTTTTGATAAGTACGTTGGCTGCAGACAACGTAGTGTCGAAAGTTAGAACGAAATACCCTATCCCTTTTGGGGACTTTCTGGATTGGGTCGGTGCTTTCCCTTGCAAGACTTTTCCCTCTCTTTGTCGTCTTGTGGGAAAGCTGTGTGTTGGTCATCCCCGTTCTAGTGGTGAACCTTGAGCTAATCCTGGCGTGGTTTTGCGCAGTTGATTTGCCATCACTGCCGTTGGTTTGACTCCGGCTGAGTCAGGTTGCCTTTTTGCTCGGTTTCGGGATGACGGGAGCCTGGATGTTGGCTTCGAGGTCTCTGTGCTTGTGTTTGCGTGCAGAGTTTTCGCCATGTCTTTCGTATAGTTTCGCTTTGGAGCGCGTGCCCGATCTTTGGATCTGATGGTTCGGCATCGTTGGTGTTTTCATCGCTTGTTGCGATTGGCAACCCTGTGCACCGGAGTGTTGGACTCGCGAGGTTTTCGTTGGTTGGATCGTGAGTTCGAGCTTATCGAGTTGACGGTGTTGTTTTAGTACCCTCTACCGCAGATCTTCGATCCCTTCGACCGGCTCCAGGGAGCCTCGGTTTTCTCGAAGTGTGTTCTGCAGCCAGGTTATCTTTAGTTGAGGATCAAGGCTGAGGACGTCGCGTTAACGGCCTTCCGGACTCGTTACGGGCTTTACGAGGTCACGGTTTTGCCGTTCGGTTTGACGAACGTCCCGGCAGCTTTTTGGATTTGAGGTGAGAGTTGGCTGAGGCACACCGGTCGCCGCACATCGTTCATCCTGGAGGGACGAAGATGTACCGCGACTTGAGGTAGAGTTTCTGGTTGTAGCTCAGCATGTGGCACTGTGCCGGATTTGTCAGCAGAGAAGCTTTGACCGTTGCCTGTACCTGTAGGGAAGTGGGAGCGGATCACCATGGTTTTCGTCACCGGGTTGCCTCGTTCTCTGCGAGGTCATGTTGCGATCTGGGTTGTTTCGTGGACTGTTTGACGAAAACGGCTCACTTCCTACCGGTACACTCGACTTAGTCTCGGGATCGACTGGCGCAGCTCTACTTGGATGAGTTCGTCGGGCTGTTTGGAGTGCCAGTGTCGATCGTTTTGGATCGGGATTCTCGCTTCGTTTCCCAGTTCTGGAGGAGCTTGCAGTAGGCACTGGGGACGAGGCTCGACTTCAGCTCAGTTCAACCCTCGGAGTGTTGGGCAGTCGGAGCGAGTCTTCTAGACTCTCGGGGTATGCTCCGGGCATACGCTTTGGATTTTGGTGAGGGTGGTTCAGGTATCTTTCTTAGGTGGAGTTTGCCTTCTGCAACAGCTTCCTAGCGAGCCTTGGATTGGCACCGCACGAGGCGTTTTGTGAAGTCGTTGTCGATCACTGTTCTGTCTGGTTGACGTGGGTGAACGTCGTGTGATCGGCCCGACGACGGTTCAGCTGAGGGAGTATCTCAGCTGCGGTGAGGTGCCTGTGGGGTTTTTGGGCTCGCATTGTGAAACAGTTGGGGAATCGGAGCTTTCTGTTTCGTGAGAGCGGTATCCGCTGTTGTTCGCGGATAGTGTGTGAGTAAGTTTCGGGGACGAAACTTCTTGTTAGGTGGGAGTGATGTGAGAATCCGAATTTTGGGAATTTGAAATTCTCAGTGTTCCTCTCCCCCATTACTGTGTTTTTGATCTGTATACGTATATATATAGGTTTTTATATATATATATGTATATAAGTGTCTTTTAGTGATTTTTGTTAGTTTTCGGATTTTTCGTCGCGGAGAGTGAACGGCTTAACGTCGCGATCCGGAGTCCGTTTCTGGCGATCCAAATGCTAAGTTCGATGTCTCGGCAGTGCTGAACGCGATGGCGTGATCCGTGTCACCGTGCAACGAACGGATTAAAAGTTATTCCATCTTGATCGCCGAGAGGTCGTACGTCACGTTTTTCGGTTTCGCGATTTAGACCCTGTTTTCGCACCGTTTCGCGTGAGATCGCAAGTGGAGGGGTGTTTTAGCATCTTGTGCTGGCTGAGAAGGGGTTTATGTGTTTTGAGTGAAGAGGAAGGTTGAGTGTTTGAGTGGGTTTAGTAGGTGGAGGGGGTGGGTGAAACATCCCCTCACACCCTCTCTCACTCCCTCTCTCTCCCTCTCTCTCCCTCTCTCACTCCCTTCTCTCCCCTGCTCCCAGGGGGTGAGCACGAGGCTTCCCTGCCCCTTGGCCTCCTCCCTGACCAGCGCCGGCCGCCGCCGGCCACCGCCTGGCCGGAGCAACTCCGGCCACCTCTCCCTCTCCCTTGTTCTCTTTTCTTCTTCTTCTTCTTCTTCTTCCCCTCCTCTGAGATCAGCACCCAGGGGGAACCCACGCCGAGCTCCCCCTGAGGTTGCTGTGACGCGGGGGACCGCCGCCGTGCCGCCGGAGGGCCGCCGGAAGCAGCCCGAGCTGCTGCTGCTGCCGCTGCTGCCACAGCTAGGGCAGCAGCTGGCCGAGGTGTTTGGGCCGCCGCCGCCGCCGCTTCCCGGAGCTCTGTGGGGTGAGCATCGTCACCCCCGAGTCCTCCGCCGCCGACCCTCCCTTTCCCGGTCGCCGGAGAGCCGCCGGAACGCCGCCGGAGCCTCCTCCAGCTCGGGGAGTCGCCTAGGGCAGTGGGCTGCCACCTTGGCTCCGCCGCCGCCGTCGCCGGAGCTTTCTTGTCGCGGACCCCGGCAAACCGGTGGCGGCGACGTCCTCTTGCCGGTGCTCGCGCCGCCGCCGGCCGCCATCGCCGTTGGTCGCCGGAGCCGCCGTGCCCTAGCTAACCCGAGCCCGAGCTTGGTCCCAGCGCCGCCGCCGCCGCTTCCCTTCCCGTCGCCGGCCAAGGTGAGCATCACCTTCCCCACCTCCTCCGCATCCACCCCTGGCCGCCGCCGGCCATGATTGTCGGCCGGCAGCCGGCCGGAGCTAGTTGCTCCGGCGGGGGGGCTTTTGTTGTGCTTTCTTTGATGTTGCGCTTGTTTGTCGCATCCGTTGACTCCCGAAGCTCGGGAGGGTGAGCCCGACGATCGCAGCGATGTGCTGAACACCGTGCTCACCCTAGTTTTGGGTTTCGTTGAGCCGTCTTATGGTTCGGCCTTTGTCGAGCCTTTGTGTGCTTGTGGCTCTGTTTTTGTGCAATTGCTGTGTTAGCGGCTTGCCCTGTCGCAGCGGGGCTGTGAGCACGGCGTCCGTAACGTCGCTACCTATCTGCTGGTGCTTGCGGAAGGTCGTGCGGACGTGTGGGGCACTTGATTGGCCGTAATTACGCTTACTTTTCTTGTATGCTCACTGTTTTTATGGGATTTCCCGGCTTGCGACTGGTCCTGTCGCAGTGGGACAATGAGCACGGTTTCCGTGACGTCGTTACCTATCCGCTGGTGCTTGCGGAAGGTCGTGCGGACGTACGGTTTGCTCTAGCGGCTCCGTTTATTGCTCGTATGTATGGAATTGTGCTTGTTTTGGGACTTTGGCGTTTGTGGCAGCGTTGCGATGCTGTGGGCAGCAAGGGTTTGGTCCTCGGGACCCTGTGGACTGGTTGTCCAACCCCCTCGCCCTTCGTGGAGTTTTGGATTCGTTTCCGACGCGTTTTTCGATGAAATAATCGGCGAAACGCACGTTTCTAGTTGTGCGACTCACTCGCTGTTTTCGCGAGCGACTTGGCTTCGTCGTGTAGCCTCGTTGGCTGTTCCTCATCGCTGTCCCGAAGTTCCGAGGACAGCGGATGAGTGATGTGGGGTTCCGGTGCCAAATCGGCACTTTTCGGGAACCCGGGAAGCCTTTACGGGTGCGTTTGATGTTCGTGGCACCCCGAGCTTGTGCTCGCTGTCCCGTCACTTGGTTTTGTGTGTTCGGGGACAGCGAGGAACCTTGTTGGCTGTTTGGTACCCCTCTGGGGCTTTGTGTGGTTTCGGGATCGTCCCGGTGGGTTTCCCGGGCGATCCGTCGGTTTCGGGATGTGAGAGCTTTATGTTTAGCGTCGACTTGGTAGACCTTGACCCTGTGAGTCTTTCGTAGGTCCTGTCGCGGTTCCCGAGAGCCGTCGGTGTTAGGCTTGACCTTTCGACAGGTGGGTACTTCGATCCGGAGTCGGTTCAGTGGACTACGGTGATACCTTTCTATCCCTTCTTTCGCATTTCAGTTTTTAGTTCACTTGACTCCCGTAGACTCTACTTATATGCGTGCTTGGATAGTAGAGTAGTGTGGCTTGCATGTTCTTTGAGACGACCCAGTCGGTCGGGGGGGATCGCTTATCATTCCGAGCGATCCTAGTGTGGCTTGCATGTTCCTTGAGACGACCCAGTTGGTCGGAGGTGATTGCCTGTTGTTCTGAGCGATCCTAGTTGTGGTTCATCGGTTGCTTCTCGGCTTGTTGCCGTTCTGTGGATTGAGCATTTGCATCGATCGTCACAGCTCTTCTAGCACTTCACGTACACCGCGGTCTGATCCACCGTTTGGAGGTGTTCTTTTCCGGAAAAGGGTCGTTGAGTTTGTGCCGACCCGTGAGCCTTGATGCAGTGCGTCCAGAAGGTTTATGTGCTTATAGATGAGCAGGTGACAGTGCATGGGATACGTCCCGGTAGTTTCAGATTGGGTTTACTTCGTGGTTTTCCCTTTGATGCATACTAGTTGCTTACAGTAGCATAGTTATTTCAGTTGTATGCTAGCCTCATACTTACTTGTGCTACTGTATACCATATCTATCTTTTGTTGACCCTCGTGCCGGTGTGTACACCTCGCCTTCGTCGGCTTGCGGTACCCACTGGGAGGGGAGACATGCGTGCATGTTCTCACCCCCCACCCCCATTGCAGGTTTCAGGTGAGCAGGGTGGTGAGTGTCGGGACGCTGCGAGGCACGCCTAGATAGTAGCTCTAGAGGTTCCGACTCGTGAGGCTACATCCCCAGATTTGGTTATCACCCTACTTTCGCCTATTAGATGTCATTTGTGGTTCAGTTATTCTTTGAGCTTACTCTAGCATGCTTGTGTTGTGAATTTACTCTTTATGATTAAGTGATGATGGCATGCTTGGACTGATTGGTTGTATCCATGTTTTTCGATGGTTTCATTATCTAGTATTTTGGTTTTCTACCCCTCGTGGTAGTGTCGTAAAACAAGGTTTCCGTGTGGGAAACGGTTTTCAAATGGATTTCTGATTGCTCGGTTTTGTGATTTCAAAAAAGAGAGTTCTCGTGTGGAGAACAGTTTTCAAAGGCTTCTTCAATGATTGAGATTAGGGTTTCAAACTAAAGCTTCTGGGTAAGGAGCAGCTTTCTAGAATGATTGTTGCTTGTGCATTGCATCATCCTTCGCTTAAGGATTTGCTTAGATTCATACAGGTTAAGGACTGTTAGCTGTATGAATCTCTCGTTGTGTTGATGTGCTGTTGGGATGAATGAATGGTGGTTGTGATCCTGTTGTTTGTTGTTGGACGCCGTGCAAATACAGGGGAGGCTCTGTTCGTGTGTACAGTGGACCCTGTATTTGTGGCGGGTCTGTACGTGGCGCGGGCTAGGCTTTTCAAAAAGAAAAATTTAGCACGTTTTTCCGCATCTTGAACTAGCCCGGGGCGTGACAGATTAAGATGGTATCAGAGCGTAAAGGGAACAAACACTCATTCATTCATTAACTTGTAACTGAACCACTGGTTAGGCTGACCCCTAGGAAGACCTAGGATGTGTAGGCGCGCGAGTTCGAGGGGTTTGTTTTCGGCTTGTGTTTTGTGGGAGTTGCCGACCCCTTTTCTCTTCCGCTGGTTTCTGCGTTTTGCAGTTGGCTTGTGGTCTTGGTAGACCTTCTCGTCCGGGTCGTGGTGGTGGGCGTGCGCCTGCGGAGCTGTCTGCTGGTGTTCTGTTTCGGGCTGTGGTGGCTGGTTCGAGTGAGGAGCTGGCAGGAGGCGGACAGCCTGGTGTGGACCGTACCCTGTGTGCTTGAGGCCTAGGCGAGGGGTCAGTTGGCGACCCTCTCCGGCATGTTTCGGTAGTTTTTTTGCAACAGGCTATGGCAGCTGCCGCCCCAGCCCCTCCTACTCCTTCGCCGTGTACCCCCGATGACTGCAGACCCTCCTGTGGCACCCACACCGTTGTGCGACGACCGTGACGATGACAGTGACTTCGTCGGCTGTTTCGCGCGTGGACGCCGACCCCGTGTTTGGGGTGGTGGCCACACCCGAGCGTGTTTGGGCGGACCTCCTGAGTTTTGATCTGCCCTGGTTCGCAGGCTCGTGCTGTTTCTGGTAGTGGTGGTGGAGTACCAGACAGATCCCAAGTGGCAGGGTGTTTTCCCCTTTGTGTAACCACTCGTTGGTAAGTGGTGGCCTTTGTGGGCTTAGGAACGTCACTTGGTGGACCTGTGTTGTTGTAGGGCTGTTCTCGCCCTGTCCCCACTTTCCGTGTTGAGCACGAGGGCCTCTGCGGGCGTCTCTACGGAGACGGTGCTTTGAGCGGTTTCGACCGCAGTTTGGGTGTTTTCCCCTCTGTTTTGTTGGGTAGGGCGGTGAAGCCTACCCCTCTGACGTCTTGCTGGTGGCATCGTCAATGTTGGTCTTTTGACCCTTGGCTAGTTCTGGCGTCGAACTGACGTGTACTAGACCGAGAGGACACTGCTGGGTGTCGGGTTTTTGTTGGGGCCCACATAGTTTGCGGATATCCTAACGCCCAAATTGGTGTGTTCGGGGATTCCTGGTGGTTTTGTAGGTTTGTGCATTATCGCGAGATCTTCCAGGTCCTTGTTGGAGATCTCACCGCGTCGACGTTGGTTAATCGACGCTGGTTTTGTTCTGCCTCCGGTTTGGTTCATGTGGTTGACGACCCTTTGTCGCCCGTAGCCGCCTGTTCGTTGTTGGAAGCCGATGACTCCTAGAGAGTTGGCTCAGGGCAGACTTTGTTTTGTGGGTCGGTTTGTTGTTCCCGTTAATTCGGTGACTCGTCTGTGACCTTGGTCCAGCTGTTGAGTTGGTTGACCCGGTACCTTTGTGGTGTTGCCAACTGGTTGTTGGCTTTGACCTTGGGATATTTCGCTCTTCTTTTGATAAGTACGTTGGCTGCAGACAACGTAGTGTCGAAAGTTAGAACGAAATACCCTATCCCTTTTGGGGACTTTCTGGATTGGGTCGGTGCTTTCCCTTGCAAGACTTTTCCCTCTCTTTGTCGTCTTGTGGGAAAGCTGTGTGTTGGTCATCCCCGTTCTAGTGGTGAACCTTGAGCTAATCCTGGCGTGGTTTTGCGCAGTTGATTTGCCATCACTGCCGTTGGTTTGACTCCGGCTGAGTCAGGTTGCCTTTTTGCTCGGTTTCGGGATGACGGGAGCCTGGATGTTGGCTCCGAGGTCTCTGTGCTTGTGTTTGCGTGCAGAGTTTTCGCCATGTCTTTCGTATAGTTTCGCTTTGGAGCGCGTGCCCGATCTTTGGATCTGATGGTTCGGCATCGTTGGTGTTTTCATCGCTTGTTGCGATTGGCAACCCTGTGCACCGGAGTGTTGGACTCGCGAGGTTTTCGTTGGTTGGATCGTGAGTTCGAGCTTATCGAGTTGACGGTGTTGTTTTAGTACCCTCTACCGCAGATCTTCGATCCCTTCGACCGGCTCCAGGGAGCCTCGGTTTTCTCGAAGTGTGTTCTGCAGCCAGGTTATCTTTAGTTGAGGATCAAGGCTGAGGACGTCGCGTTAACGGCCTTCCGGACTCGTTACGGGCTTTACGAGGTCACGGTTTTGCCGTTCGGTTTGACGAACGTCCCGGCAGCTTTTTGGATTTGAGGTGAGAGTTGGCTGAGGCACACCGGTCGCCGCACATCGTTCATCCTGGAGGGACGAAGATGTACCGCGACTTGAGGTAGAGTTTCTGGTTGTAGCTCAGCATGTGGCACTGTGCCGGATTTGTCAGCAGAGAAGCTTTGACCGTTGCCTGTACCTGTAGGGAAGTGGGAGCGGATCACCATGGTTTTCGTCACCGGGTTGCCTCGTTCTCTGCGAGGTCATGTTGCGATCTGGGTTGTTTCGTGGACTGTTTGACGAAAACGGCTCACTTCCTACCGGTACACTCGACTTAGTCTCGGGATCGACTGGCGCAGCTCTACTTGGATGAGTTCGTCGGGCTGTTTGGAGTGCCAGTGTCGATCGTTTTGGATCGGGATTCTCGCTTCGTTTCCCAGTTCTGGAGGAGCTTGCAGTAGGCACTGGGGACGAGGCTCGACTTCAGCTCAGTTCAACCCTCGGAGTGTTGGGCAGTCGGAGCGAGTCTTCTAGACTCTCGGGGTATGCTCCGGGCATACGCTTTGGATTTTGGTGAGGGTGGTTCAGGTATCTTTCTTAGGTGGAGTTTGCCTTCTGCAACAGCTTCCTAGCGAGCCTTGGATTGGCACCGCACGAGGCGTTTTGTGAAGTCGTTGTCGATCACTGTTCTGTCTGGTTGACGTGGGTGAACGTCGTGTGATCGGCCCGACGACGGTTCAGCTGAGGGAGTATCTCAGCTGCGGTGAGGTGCCTGTGGGGTTTTTGGGCTCGCATTGTGAAACAGTTGGGGAATCGGAGCTTTCTGTTTTTCGTGAGAGCGGTATCCGCTGTTGTTCGCGGATAGTGTGTGAGTAAGTTTCGGGGACGAAACTTCTTGTTAGGTGGGAGTGATGTGAGAATCCGAATTTTGGGAATTTGAAATTCTCAGTGTTCCTCTCCCCCATTACTGTGTTTTTGATCTGTATACGTATATATATAGGTTTTTATATATATATATGTATATAAGTGTCTTTTAGTGATTTTTGTTAGTTTTCGGATTTTTCGTCGCGGAGAGTGAACGGCTTAACGTCGCGATCCGGAGTCCGTTTCTGGCGATCCAAATGCTAAGTTCGATGTCTCGGCAGTGCTGAACGCGATGGCGTGATCCGTGTCACCGTGCAACGAACGGATTAAAAGTTATTCCATCTTGATCGCCGAGAGGTCGTACGTCACGTTTTTTTTTCGGTTTCGCGATTTAGACCCTGTTTTCGCACCGTTTCGCGTGAGATCGCAAGTGGAGGGGTGTTTTAGCATCTTGTGCTGGCTGAGAAGGGGTTTATGTGTTTTGAGTGAAGAGGAAGGTTGAGTGTTTGAGTGGGTTTAGTAGGTGGAGGGGGTGGGTGAAACATCCCCTCACACCCTCTCTCACTCCCTCTCTCTCCCTCTCTCACTCCCTTCTCTCCCCTGCTCCCAGGGGGTGAGCACGAGGCTTCCCTGCCCCTTGGCCTCCTCCCTGACCAGCGCCGGCCGCCGCCGGCCACCGCCTGGCCGGAGCAACTCCGGCCACCTCTCCCTCTCCCTTGTTCTCTTTTCTTCTTCTTCTTCTTCTTCTTCCCCTCCTCTGAGATCAGCACCCAGGGGGAACCCACGCCGAGCTCCCCCTGAGGTTGCTGTGATGCGGGGGACCGCCGCCGTGCCGCCGGAGGGCCGCCGGAAGCAGCCCGAGCTGCTGCTGCTGCCGCTGCTGCCACAGCTAGGGCAGCAGCTGGCCGAGGTGTTTGGGCCGCCGCCGCCGCCGCTTCCCGGAGCTCTGTGGGGTGAGCATCGTCACCCCCGAGTCCTCCGCCGCCGACCCTCCCTTTCCCGGTCGCCGGAGAGCCGCCGGAACGCCGCCGGAGCCTCCTCCAGCTCGGGGAGTCGCCTAGGGCAGTGGGCTGCCACCTTGGCTCCGCCCGCCGCCGTCGCCGGAGCTTTCTTGTCGCGGACCCCGGCAAACCGGTGGCGGCGACGTCCTCTTGCCGGTGCTCGCGCCGCCGCCGGCCGCCATCGCCGTTGGTCGCCGGAGCCGCCGTGCCCTAGCTAACCCGAGCCCGAGCTTGGTCCCAGCGCCGCCGCCGCCGCTTCCCGTCGCCGGCCAAGGTGAGCATCACCTTCCCCACCTCCTCCGCATCCACCCCTGGCCGCCGCCGGCCATGATTGTCGGCCGGCAGCCGGCCGGAGCTAGTTGCTCCGGCCGGGGGGCTTTTGTTGTGCTTTCTTTGATGTTGCGCTTGTTTGTCGCATCCGTTGACTCCCGAAGCTCGGGAGGGTGAGCCCGACGATCGCAGCGATGTGCTGAACACCGTGCTCACCCTAGTTTTGGGTTTCGTTGAGCCGTCTTATGGTTCGGCCTTTGTCGAGCCTTTGTGTGCTTGTGGCTCTGTTTTTGTGCAATTGCTGTGTTAGCGGCTTGCCCTGTCGCAGCGGGGCTGTGAGCACGGCGTCCGTAACGTCGCTACCTATCTGCTGGTGCTTGCGGAAGGTCGTGCGGACGTGTGGGGCACTTGATTGGCCGTAATTACGCTTACTTTTCTTGTATGCTCACTGTTTTTATGGGATTTCCCGGCTTGCGACTGGTCCTGTCGCAGTGGGACAATGAGCACGGTTTCCGTGACGTCGTTACCTATCCGCTGGTGCTTGCGGAAGGTCGTGCGGACGTACGGTTTGCTCTAGCGGCTCCGTTTATTGCTCGTATGTATGGAATTGTGCTTGTTTTGGGACTTTGGCGTTTGTGGCAGCGTTGCGATGCTGTGGGCAGCAAGGGTTTGGTCCTCGGGACCCTGTGGACTGGTTGTCCAACCCCCTCGCCCTTCGTGGAGTTTTGGATTCGTTTCCGACGCGTTTTTCGATGAAATAATCGGCGAAACGCACGTTTCTAGTTGTGCGACTCACTCGCTGTTTTCGCGAGCGACTTGGCTTCGTCGTGTAGCCTCGTTGGCTGTTCCTCATCGCTGTCCCGAAGTTCCGAGGACAGCGGATGAGTGATGTGGGGTTCCGGTGCCAAATCGGCACTTTTCGGGAACCCGGGAAGCCTTTACGGGTGCGTTTGATGTTCGTGGCACCCCGAGCTTGTGCTCGCTGTCCCGTCACTTGGTTTTGTGTGTTCGGGGACAGCGAGGAACCTTGTTGGCTGTTTGGTACCCCTCTGGGGCTTTGTGTGGTTTCGGGATCGTCCCGGTGGGTTTTCGGGCGATCCGTCGGTTTCGGGATGTGAGAGCTTTATGTTTAGCGTCGACTTGGTAGACCTTGACCCTGTGAGTCTTTCGTAGGTCCTGTCGCGGTTCCCGAGAGCCGTCGGTGTTAGGCTTGACCTTTCGACAGGTGGGTACTTCGATCCGGAGTCGGTTCAGTGGACTACGGTGATACCTTTCTATCCCTTCTTTCGCATTTCAGTTTTTAGTTCACTTGACTCCCGTAGACTCTACTTATATGCGTGCTTGGATAGTAGAGTAGTGTGGCTTGCATGTTCTTTGAGACGACCCAGTCGGTCGGGGGGGATCGCTTATCATTCCGAGCGATCCTAGTGTGGCTTGCATGTTCCTTGAGACGACCCAGTTGGTCGGAGGTGATTGCCTGTTGTTCTGAGCGATCCTAGTTGTGGTTCATCGGTTGCTTCTCGGCTTGTTGCCGTTCTGTGGATTGAGCATTTGCATCGATCGTCACAGCTCTTCTAGCACTTCACGTACACCGCGGTCTGATCCACCGTTTGGAGGTGTTCTTTTCCGGAAAAGGGTCGTTGAGTTTGTGCCGACCCGTGAGCCTTGATGCAGTGCGTCCAGAAGGTTTATGTGCTTATAGATGAGCAGGTGACAGTGCATGGGATACGTCCCGGTAGTTTCAGATTGGGTTTACTTCGTGGTTTTCCCTTTGATGCATACTAGTTGCTTACAGTAGCATAGTTATTTCAGTTGTATGCTAGCCTCATACTTACTTGTGCTACTGTATACCATATCTATCTTTTGTTGACCCTCGTGCCGGTGTGTACACCTCGCCTTCGTCGGCTTGCGGTACCCACTGGGAGGGGAGACATGCGTGCATGTTCTCACCCCCCACCCCCATTGCAGGTTTCAGGTGAGCAGGGTGGTGAGTGTCGGGACGCTGCGAGGCACGCCTAGATAGTAGCTCTAGAGGTTCCGACTCGTGAGGCTACATCCCCAGATTTGGTTATCACCCTACTTTCGCCTATTAGATGTCATTTGTGGTTCAGTTATTCTTTGAGCTTACTCTAGCATGCTTGTGTTGTGAATTTACTCTTTATGATTAAGTGATGATGGCATGCTTGGACTGATTGGTTGTATCCATGTTTTTCGATGGTTTCATTATCTAGTATTTTGGTTTTCTACCCCTCGTGGTAGCGTCGTAAAACAAGGTTTCCGTGTGGGAAACGGTTTTCAAATGGATTTCTGATTGCTCGGTTTTGTGATTTCAAAAAAGAGAGTTCTCGTGTGGAGAACAGTTTTCAAAGGCTTCTTCAATGATTGAGATTAGGGTTTCAAACTAAAGCTTCTGGGTAAGGAGCAGCTTTCTAGAATGATTGTTGCTTGTGCATTGCATCATCCTTCGCTTAAGGATTTGCTTAGATTCATACAGGTTAAGGACTGTTAGCTGTATGAATCTCTCGTTGTGTTGATGTGCTGTTGGGATGAATGAATGGTGGTTGTGATCCTGTTGTTTGTTGTTGGACGCCGTGCAAATACAGGGGAGGCTCTGTTCGTGTGTACAGTGGACCCTGTATTTGTGGCGGGTCTGTACGTGGCGCGGGCTAGGCTTTTCAAAAAGAAAAATTTAGCACGTTTTTCCGCATCTTGAACTAGCCCGGGGCGTGACAGAAAAGGTATGAAGTAGAAAGATGAATTATTATGAATGGAGATTTAAACTCTTCAACTGTTGGTACTTCAGCAACCGACGCTATAGGCTTATATAGACTACGAACGGGTGCTAAATGAAGTGACACTTTAAAAGCAGGTGTTTCGTAAAGGTGACCTTTCAATTGTGACTTTTCATTTGATCATAACTACCAATTAGTTATATAAATTAAGTTTAATGAATGTAAAAGTTTATTCCAACGGACATATGCTCGAAGAGTCATACTATAAAGATGTGTCTTTTCTTGTCTTATCCTTTCACTAAAAGTCACATCCTTTCATATTCATTCTCTAAGAGTCACACCCTTTTGATTAGAGTCGCATCCACTCACTAAGGGTTGCATGCATTCACTAAGAGTTGCATTAATTCACTAAAAATCAAAGGACAAATTAAAATAACTATATTATTTTAAAAATTTTCTTACAAAACCTTCTAGTGTGTTGATGGAAAATGCGGTGAAACGTTCAAAATATTAATGTTATTTATCAATACTTTTTTAACTTGATCACATATCTTTATATGATGATCAATTAATTGTTAAACTTAACTATTACTATCCTAAGAATGAGAATTTAATTATTGACAAAATTAAGTCTATTTACAACATTCTCTAGTAGTTTATTATATATTAACAAAAACAAAAAAATTGTATCCAAACGGAATATAATGAATTAAACTACCGAATTATTTCGGTTCACGTCATTTATACAATTTGATTTGATTCGATGACTGGAAGAAAAAAAAAATCTCAAAATTAAAAAAAGGGGAAAAAAAAACTTGTGCTAATTAATGAATGCATATTCCAATATTCAAACATGACAAAGGTGATCTAAAACTCACAGCTAATTAACTTGTGCTAATTAATACAACGCCACAAGCTTTTGAGTACAACTTCGTAGTGGAATCTCACTCATGACAAGAAACTCATGCATGGAATTAGAGGGCTGTGTTTTTCTCAGTGAAGCAATTGCTGTATATGCATGGGTGTGGCATGTGGTATTTCAAATCGACGAGCCTTGTGTCAATGTGCTGCAGTGAGGAAAAGAAATATTGGTCGCAAAATGCTAAGTCTACAATCAAAAGAGGTTGTAGTCTTTACAATTTCTCGTCTAAGGTTGTAGGATTTATAAATCTTTTTTGATTTTTAGTTAAAAAAATATGATAAGACAAGTAGAAAAAATTAGGCTTCTGGATTAGTAAAGTTGTAGAATTACAATCTAAAGTAGATTATATATAGACTTAGCAACACTTTTTACTTTATAACCTACCTTTTCAGTATATACTACTTTTTACCCAATATTTTGTAATCTAATGAAGTATAAAGCAATCAAATTTTGATGAGGAATACAACTTGCACGTTCAAAAAGCAGATGTATATCTAACACCTCACTATCTAAGGATTTAAACATTACTTTTTGAGTTATTTGTATTAAAAAAAAAGATAAAAACATACATAACTTATCTAAATTAAATATATCAATCATTTTTAATCGACTACCTAATCTTTCAAATATTTGATTTTACTATCAAACCTTTCAATTTATTTGATTTTATTCTGCCAATAATATTCTCACTTTAAAATTTAAGCTAATTACTTATTTTAATGAATTTATAGTTACAGAAATTGCAAGTAGTATACTAATTAAACCCGTAAAGATAAACCACGCAGTCAAATTTTAACATCAAAGTGGTGTTTACTGACTCAAATTAAATAAATAAAAGGATTAAGTAGTAGGATCAAAGTTTTAAAAAGTTGAATAGCTAATTCAAAATAGCCTATAATTCAAATTAGTTTTATGTAGTTTTGCAAAAAAAATATAAAGTGATAAGATTAATAAGATAAAATTGATCTCGTACGATGGATAAGTAAAACTTATATCTACTTTTCAATGTACAAATAATATTACTCAATTTTAATTTTTATTGCTGTTATAATAAGACTAATATATGTAACCAATCATTTGTTCTGAATGAGAGAAGTTATTGTATTCTTTTCTTTATCCGAAGTAGCTCTCCTTAGACTATGCATATTATTCCTTAATATTTTATACTCCACGTGATTAGCGATCAAATAAAGTAATGCTAGTTAATTTTCCAATCTAGCCGGTGGGTACGATTGGTACAACCAGAAGAGAGAGAGAGGGAATTAAAAAAAAAAGAACAATGACAAAATACAAAATAACAGTACTTAACATAAATTTAAGATAAAAATATATAAAACTTATCTTAACTATCACTCATTTTAATTTTACTATCTCACCTTTAAAAAATTTGATTTTTCTATCTAATCTTTTAATCTATTTGATTTGAGCCGGTTATTGATCATCTAACTGCAAAATTTGAATGTGCGTATATCATTATGGGTTTATTTAATATATTTAATACAATTCATGTAACTACAATAAATTAATTAAAATAAGTAAAAGTTTTAATTTTATATCCGAAGTGCAATCAAATTATTTAAATCAAATAAATTAAAATTTTAGGTACTAAAATCAAAATTTTGAATGATCAGCTAGTCAAATCAAAATGGTCTATAGTTGGGATAAATTTTAGGAATAATTGCATCTTCCTACAAAGTTATCAAATAGCAAATATATATTCCTACAAAACTTAAGTTATCAGATTTATCTCTCCAAATCCCTCCGTCTGCAAATATATCCTTATGTTACCAAAATTTAGATAAGCATGAGTTAAAAGAACTGGCCACAGTTAGCTAAGGAATAAAATGCCCTTTTTACCTCTTATATATATAATTTGTATTCATATGTTGAGTTCCGTCATTTTTCACATCCTCTCCTCTTTATTCATGGTGACGGCGAGACCTATTGCGACGGCAACGTCGAAGGCGAGGCCTTTTGGTGGCGGCAAAAATGAGATACAGTGCACGTGCCGCAGCGAAGGCGAGGAGAGAGAGAAAGAGGTTAGCTTTTTGCAGGACAAATTTATAAGGGTAAAATAATCATTTTACGCTTCTACCGTTAAAAAATTAACGGTGAATCAAATGACAATAACTTGTATGAACGAATCAGAACTTTTGGAGGGTAATATTTGCAAACCAGCAAATTTTCGAGGAGACAAATCTGATCATGTAAGTTTTATAAAAATTTATCTGTTATTTGATACTTTTAGAGAAACCTGTATGAAAGTAATCCTAAATTTTATACATTTTTACCTAATTTTTAGTGCTGAAGAAATTTTGACAGAACGTAAAATGCAATCAGGTTTTTTTTTCCTTAAAAAAAAATTTAGCCAGAAATAATAAAAGAATGAAGCTACCATCAACATTAATTGTATTATAATAAGACCATGTTTTGGACTTATTACCTTCTTATTATATAGGTTCTTAGAACCCCCAACCATGCATTTCTTGTAATCTATCCATCTTCCACCGTTTCTTCTCGGCGATCGATCACCATGGCTTCTTCCGCTCCGCCAACTCAAAATTCCGAGAAAGACGAGAGCAGCAGCGGCGTACGCACCATCAACGCATCAGAGTCCGATGTTCCGAGGCGTGACGGATGGGTATCGCCCCTCTCGCCTTACGGAAAGTTTTGGATCTCGGAGCTCAGTCTGCCCCGCATCCTGCACGTCCAGCGTGATTTCCGCCCGCGCCGCACCGACGTTCTCCTCGCCACCTACCCCAAGTCCGGAACCACCTGGCTCAAGTCCCTCCTCTACGCCGTCGCGCACCGCTCGCAGCACCCGCCGGCGCCCTCCTCCTCGGCCGATGGCGATCACCAGCACCCTCTTCTGACCCGCAGCCCCCACGAGCTCGTGCGCTTCCTGGAGATCCCCTGCGGCAACGGCAGCCTCGCCGATCTCGAATCCTTCCCCGCGCCGCGGATCCTCGCCACGCACATCCCTTACTCGCTGCTGCCGCCCTCGGTCGCCGAATCCGGCTGCCGTATAATCTACCTGTGCCGAGACCCCAAGGACAACTTCGTCTCCATTTGGCACTTCGTGAACAAGGTACGTGCTTGGTGTTTTTTAATTTTGGGGGTGCAAGCAGCTTTTTCCTCCCTTTAATTAGAGGTTAATTACTCATCGATCCTCTACCTCTGCTCAATTATTCACTTATGGTTATTAATCTTTTTTTTTTAAATCTAATATAACATCCTTCACCTTTGGAAAATGCTTCTTGTACGCCCAAAAAAGTATAATATAGATTTTACACTTTTATTCTAGTATTGATAAAAATCTAAATAATTTTTAATAAAATCTAAAAAAAATTGATCGATGTGACAAGTAAAAAATTAATAGCTCTTCAATAGTATAGATGTAAGATGTGCACTCCATTTTGACGTGTATGAGTGGTATTGCTTTTAACCTTTTAGCCTTGTTTAGTTCGGGAATAATGAATATTAGGATATATATTTTATTTCTGGGATAGCTTGCTATTCTGAAATAGTTAGAAATAAAAGTAAAATTATATTTGATTTGTAATGTTGTTATTCTCAAAAATAACTGAAATTATGTTTGGTTAGTTTTATGGAATAACAGAGGGTAGTGAAAAAATGATAGTTGAATTTGATATAAAATATAATTTAATAAAAAATTTATTATAAAAATAATTTAGTATAACATTTAATAAAAATATTTTATTATAAAGAATTTTTTGCAAATTCTACTTAAACTTAAATTTAATAAAAAATTTATTATAATATTTAAGTATAATTTATTATAATATTTGAGTACAAATAATATGTATTAATATAGTACAATTAACAATATTATAATAAAAATAATTTATTATAATATATAATATATTATATTTATATAATTTAGTTTTAATTTAATTTATAATTTTATTAAAGTTTAGAATTAAATCTTGAAATAGCACTATTCCACCGAAAGGGTGGAATAGTTTATCCAAAACTATTCCGGGATAATCGGAAATAATAAAGTTTGTCCGCAATAAAATATCATGCTCAAATATCATCTTGTTTGGCGGAATAGCAGAGATAACGAAAGTTATCCCTGCTTTATCTCCAAACATAATGGGGCCTTAGTATTACTTCACTATTAATCCCTAAATTTTATTCCTATTTTTTAAAAAAAAATAACTCTACTCGCCAACCTCTTCTTCTGCATGCATCAAATAGTTGCAGCCCCCAAAAAATTACGTTCTAATGTATAGAAATCTCACACAAAATACATAGTCGCATGAATGTAAAAAGAAGAAAAAAAATTATGCTTAGCTGGGACGTTTTGGAGGAAGCGAAGAACGACAACGAATTAGCTTAATATCAAAACCAACTCCAGAAGAATCTTCAAAAACGTAATTAATTAAGGTTGCCCGGCCACACTATATATATAAAACATAGAAAATATCATCTCACTGTGAAATAATTTAACCTAACTAGACTTAAACCAATTTAACATTACCAAATCTAATTAAAGATAAAATCTACTTCTAATCTAAATTTAGTAGCATTATCTTTAACAGTCCATGCCCATCGTGTCAAGTCCAATCTCTCAAATACTCCCAATGCCGACCTCCGTGCTTACGACCGCTTTGACCTTGCACACTATGCCTATTAACTCTTTGGAAATTTGAAATATCCGCCATCCTTGGCATTAGCATGGGGCATGCCACCATTGATATTTAAAATCTTATACAAATTTGAAAAAATCGGTGCCAAAATCAACTAGGAGGTATTGAATCATAACCATGATCAATATTAGTAGCAAGAATTTATTGGAGATGACGTAGCCTATTCTGTCAAAATTAATAAAAGTTTGGATGAATGAGAGTTAAAAAGGGTAAATTTCTTCAATACCCTTCCAAATAGCTATAATCTCATGAATACCTTTTAAAATTTTAAAATTTCATATTTACCCTCCAAAAGTATGGGAAAGTTTCAAAAATACCCTTACAGCTAGCATTCCGTCATGTTCAGATATAAAAACTTCAAAATGCCAACTTTACCCTCTATTTCATTTTCATTACCACCCTCACAATTTTTTTTTTAATATATAGAACTCAATTACAACCCATTGTGAAATAGCCCCCTAAATTTAACTTTTTTTAATAAAGTCTTCTTAAAGTTTGTTTACTTAAAATTGAATAATTTTTTATTATTAAATTAGAGATTTTATCTAATCCTTAATAATTTTAGTAACTTCATAGTATATAAAACTAAAAATGTCTAAGGATAAAATCGCAATATGGAGATAATTCATATGTATTTCCTAAAAAAATTAAAAGCTACAATGAAGTTTCTGTTGAAAAAAGAAAAATTAATAAAAATTTCAAGGATTTTACTTAAATGGCCTATAGTTGAATAGTTTTAGTATAAATATTGAAAAATAATAATATTGAACAAAGTTTGATTTTTAAATAAATAGTGAACAAAAATTAAGGGTAAAATAGTAATTTTATATTTTGAAGTAAAGTAAAAATATGGTAAGTTGATGGATGTTTGTAAAAGTTAATGGTAAGGATATTTATGAAAGAAACCTTATATTTAGAGGGGTATTTGTGAAATTTTAAAAATTTGAAGGATATTTATGATATTTCATAACTTTGTGAGGGTACAAATGAAATTAACCTAAATATAAAAGTTAGAAATCCAATAGTTAAAAAAACAAATAGAATAAATACTATTGTATCCCTTAACCGTTTATAAATAACTGATATATCTTTCTAAATTTTAAAATAATCAACATATCCTTCTAAATTGTCAATACCTTATAAAAATACTCCTCCGTTAACTTTACGTTAGTTATTCTTTAAAATTCTATTTTTTGCGATGTCCAAGAATCACACAATAAAAAAGAAGAGTTGTGCTAGCTCTACAAACCACTTTGGGTTGTAATTCTACAACAATTCCAATCTAATTCTTATCTTTTTTTTCACTTGTCTTATCACTTTTTTTTTACTAACTACAAACGGAAAAATGTTAGTAAACTACCAACAGTTGGGATCACGTCCAAATTGGCTACAGTTCCAACTGCAATAGTTGGAGAATGTAACTTTAAGCAAAAGATAAGCTCACCTCCCTAATGACTTTCCAAATTAAAAATATTTTTCTTTTTTCCGTAGGAGGTAGTCTCACCACCTTGTATCTAGAGTGATAAAATTTTAAAAATGGATTTGTCAAGCATGCAATCAAACAAATTATTTACAGTCACAATGCTTTTTACTATATCCAACAAAATAATATGCATATAGTTGTAACTATTGCATTTCCAACTGCATGTGTATTCAACTACACTGCATATCTGATTGCACATAACCAAACGATCCTTTAGTGGCAGAGGTAGGAATATAATGTTAGCTGCGCTCTGTGGAGTGTGTGCCATCTCGTGTCGCGATACCCAAGTCGTGCCAGCTATTTTGCATCATGGCGAGCTATTGGGTCAACAAAGCGCGATCCAGCGTGATCCATGATATCATGCCGTGAGCCCATTTGGAATGGCGATTTTCTTGAAAAGCAATAGATTTTTTTCTTTTAAACCCAATGTAGCAGAACCTCATTTCAAAAAGATTTAAAAACTGGCTCAGGATGCGATAGATCCGCCACAAATATAGAATTTTTTTATCCACACGGACAGAGTCTTCTCTGTACGTGCATGGCATTGGAGGACAAAGTTTATATAGAACTAAACAAAGAAGTATACATATCCTATAATAGTGATTATAATATGCATGGGAAAGCAACTAGAATTAAAACTAGAATCATACAATCCGCTACTAAACAACTATTAATCCAACAGAATAGATCAACAATCAGTGATAATAAGAATCTAGAATAATCAGTAGGCAGAAATAAATCGAAACTAGGACTCTGGTCGATGCTAGCTAATTAGATCTATCTAGGTGCGATCCTCACACCACGCCCTGCATCTCATCACCCAAGCCCTTTGTAAAAATAGGGTATGAGAAACATATAAAATATTTTTTAGTAGGTACAACGAGCCGACGAGGACAAGCCGCACCTACTGGTCAACACAGATAAGAAACTGCAATAAACAAAGAATTAAGTATAAATATAACAATGATAAGATCTAGATAACTGAATCACAATCTGATAAAAGAACTAAGAGTTACTGTGGCTAGAATAAGTAAAAACATAATATAAAAATAGTATGATCAAATATAACTGCATCAGAACATTGTCTCTACTATAAGGATAAAATCATAGCATATGTGTCAAGGTAAAAAAGTTGACCTACAAAAATGTCATAATATGAGAAATCACAAAGATGTCTCGAGTTATTACTATAAATCCATAATGCTACAGTTCAACAAGTTACTCAATCACTGCCCACTATCATAGGATCTTGGGCGATTGTCTAATCAACTGTGCGATAATGATATATGGTTACCCATCAACCAACTAGCAGAGTACTAAATAACCTAATCAGCACCCATTATCATAGATCTTGGCTTACCCGTTATCATAAGATCTTGGCAAGTGTGCTATCCCTTATCATACGATCTTGGACAAGCTCTAAGAAGTTGGCACAACCATATCTAACTGATCTAGACTCAGGGGTCGGATTCCAAACACTTCTCCGAAAAAAACCCCCTCGGCCATAGGGTGGACCAGACTGCCATGCCAGTGTTCATGAAATATGCATCATTGTCAAATGTGACATGATCAAATGCAGTAGTGTTCAACATCGGCATCCAGCCTAGAAAATTCCTAGAGAGTGTAATCAAACCCAAACAAGGTCTAACATCACATGAATATATTAAATAATGTAAGATACATTTAGGCTCTACATCTTATATAATCCAACAAAGTAATGAAACATGTATTTATAATCGACTTGTACGGAATAATCAAGATATATCAACATGAGAGGTGAGTAAAGGATATACAAGATAGCAACAAGTAAGTGAAACATGGTCAACAAGTATAGAAAAGAAAATATGTGTAACTAACTACATTACCAATTTCTGATGGAAACACCCACCTATACTCTAAAGCACTCAAGTCCACAACTCATCCCAAATCCACGACCACTAAGTGTCAGCTGGACCTAACCAACCACAAACCTGTCAAAAAAAAACCTGACAAGGTATCAGTTGACAGTACACATTCAAAGCATCGTTTTCACCAAACAAGCTCCGAAACCAACATAAGTCATCATACCGACTACCCTGTCAACAATGCAGCTAGATACAGGTGGCATAGTCCCCTATGCTATCCCAAAACTCTCTAGAGTTGAAGTCTGAAGTCACTTAAAATTCAGCGAAAAAGGTCTAACATTTGAAAACAAATATTTTCCCAAGCGGAAGTTAGGCTCGACTGAAAGTTTTTTAAGTGTTGGGATAGCCACACACATATAGTTCGACAACAGAGGCAACGACCACTAAAGTAGGGCATAATAGGTTCTGACATATGCCGATTTTGGCACAAAAATTAGAGAAAATGCTACTAATTTCGACTAGTGAGTACTATTTGAAACAACTCCTATAAGTTTCAGAGTCTACATGCACAAGAAGTGCGTAAAAAAAAAAAAAGTTTTCCGCCCCGGTAAGTCCCGAAGTTTTCGATTTCTGCGTTGGGGTAGCGAAGGACCACAAGATCAGCCCCAATGGTCAATCCTATGTAGAATATGACTATAACAAGGTTTTGGCTAGCAACAAGTATAGCCATGCACACCTGACCCAACAATTTGACCAGAACGTCGGTTGTAACCACTATGATTTCGAATTTTCGTCGGTATTCACATAGACTCCCCAAAATAGCCATTTTGGTCTACGAAGGGTCCTGAACCACATTATACATCTCATCATGCCATCCACTGTTCTGGAATATGCCAATTTAGATGCCCAAGTAGTCGTATGCAAAGTGCAAACCAAAAAGGATCTCGACATAGGAAATATGGCATTTCAGGCTCCGAAAGTGCCTTTTTGGCATCAGAATCCTCCATGAGTCTCCCACCATCACTGGACACAGAAAACAGTGAGGGTGAACTAGGCAAGAAGGCTCGGCAATGTCCAGAGACAGCCAAAATGGCATTTATGTGAATTTCAACCCAAAATCGTGTATTACGGTAATGTTCGGCGATTTACACGTCTAAAGCCTCTTTCGATCATTGGAACGGTTTCCGGAGTTAGCACAATCAGCCCAAGGACCAAATACAACTAATAGCACCGCCCAAAGTAGCCCACGATGTACAATTGCACAAAGAACCCCAATAATTGTAAATAATTATATTATTACTGTTTAATTGGAGTTCAAGCTACCGATGCTTCTGTGGTTTGGAAGCCGTCCAATAGCATCAGAGGGTGGGCAGAAAGGCTCTGGACACCGACCCGGAGTGTCAACGACTGCGGATGGCGAAGTTGAAGCATTCTTTCTTCGAAACGGAAAGTCCACGAGAGCGCGCAACCCATACCCATTCCCTGTAGCAACTAGGCCCAACACCGAGGTGAACACGGGTACTAGGGAGGTTGAGAGAGTGTCGTGCTCCCTCACCAGAGCTTCACCGACGGCAGAAGTGGCTGAAATAGGTCGGCCCGACCTAGAGAAGATTCAGCCACAGTAGCAGGGAGCAGCGAAGAGAGATCTTGCTCCGCGTGGCTAGGGATAGCCAGCATCGGCTAGAGAATGTCGAGTTCGGGGGAGGGTATGCTGGAGAAGCAGTGGCTAACGATTGGGAGCGGCGGCGGCGGTGGCATCGGATCGACCAAATATGGCTGAGAGTATTGATTCTCAAGCTCCGGCCATATCTAGGCACGGGGAAAGGCTAGGAGCGGCGAGGCGGTGCCAAAGGAGGTCGCCAGAGGTCTGGTGTGGCGACGGCAACATTTTAAGCTCGGATCTCCAACAAAAGAAAGAAAGAACAAGAGAAATGGAGAGAGATTGGGTGTGTGTATGTGAGAGAGAGGGAATTGGCTAGTTTTGGTCAATAAGGAGGCTCGCCGGAGGGCGGCACGAGGCTCACCATCGGCATCGGGAGAGGGCGGCGACACACAATGGGTTTCGTGGTGGCTGAGGTTGGGGAGAGGGAGATAGAGAGAGAGCTTTTAGAATTTAGGTTTATTTAGATTTCTTTCGGCTGTAGCAACTTGAGAAACACCCCTCCTACTTTTGATTTCTTGCTCAAAACCCCTTTGCAGGTGTTTGCACATGAGCACTTTTCAATAAATTTCTTGCAGTTTGGCATATAAAATGTCGCTCTTTTTGTAGGAACCCTCCCTAATGACCGATTTGAGACTCTCACCTTCATGTAAGTGCAATTTTGCACAACAATATCTAAATTGTATGAAACTTTAAATGTGTCCCCTATTGAGTTTACTTTCATATGAGTCTCTCCACCTGCCAAAACTTTCTGATTATTCACATAAAATGATAACCTCTTCACACGTTGCCCTATTTTCTTATTTTGTAATAATTGCATTTTGGTCCTTCTAGTTCATAGCTTTTTACTCAAAACTCACTCACAAGTGTTTTTTGTTCATAGGTCCTACTGTCTTTGAAATCACATAATTTGACTTATGAAATGTTGGCCTTTTTGAATAAAAACTCTATTTTATCATTTTTCGCTCTCATCTGATTTTATCTCTGAATATCACTTTATTGCGCTAAATCGCACGAAAGTCCATTTCATGACCTTCGGCATGGCCAAATCTCGAGAGTGCAATTTTTGTTTCATGAAAAATATTCAATTATGCGCTAGTCTCCTATCTTTGCGAAAATTATCGTAAAAATCTATGGGTTCTACATCACTCCCCTTTTAAAAATGTTTTGTCCTCAAAACTTGATATATATTTTGCAATCACTAAACAGGTCACTAGTCCTAGTTATCAGTAGTTACTCTAGTTGCACAAGTGGAAAATCATCTATTAGGATTCCTCGGTCACTAGATGTGATGCCCCGCTTCGCAGGTGTGTTAACCATCCTAGAACTACTGTAGCCCTAGCATGCTTAACCCTATTAATCTCTTAGGTGTAACCAACACCCAAATACTATAGCCGGGTTAAGAGGTTTAGTCCTACTATATATATTATATATAGGACTATTTCAAATCCTAGGGGTGCCACACTGGACCAATCAAAAACCAACGATCGATATCCTATTTTTCGGTCCTAAATAGCCATTGCCTTCAGGGCGTGCTCATAGCACCCATCACCGGTCGGGTCGTGCAATGAGCATCCATCACCCACCAGGTCATGCAACTAGTATCCATCACCCCTTCTGTCACGCCCCGGGCTAGTTTAATTGCGAAAAACGGGTCAATTTTTTTTTTGAAAAGCTTAGCCCGCACGGCGTACAGACCCGCCACAAATACAGGTTCCTCTGTCTATGCAGACAGAGTCTCCCCTATATTTACACGGCGTACCATCGACATACAACAGGATCACAATCACACTTTCATTCACCAATCTATATATACAATTATTTGAATACAGTTGCATTAAGCTATCCCTACATGCCTCTAAGAACTCCTTAGGCGAAGGATGATGCGATGCACAGTACAACAGATATCCTATTAAAAATGCTTCCTACCCGAAAGCTTTGATTTTGAACTCTAATAAGCATTAAAGAGAATCCACGAAACCTTTTAAAATTGTTCCCCACACGGGAACCTCATTTTGAAACACTAGCAGCCAAAAGAACAAAAATAACTTGAAATCTTTTTTTATTTGAAAACGAGCTACCTCGAAGGGTAGGAGACATCATTTGCAAATCCAATAAAACCATTAGGAGACATTTATTTAAAACATTCATACGGTGCTAGAAAAATAATCACCACTGAACCACAATAAGTCTAAGTGCATGAAAGTAAAGGGAAAGGAACTAAACCAACTATACTAGTTGAGACCGAAAGATCGATCGTCCACCGCGCCTCACACACCGTCCCGACTCCCACCTCCTAAGTCACCTGAAAAATGGTAGTGGGGGGATGAGAACATGTAAACATGTATCTCCCTCCCAGTGGGTACCGCAAGCCGACGAAGGCCGGGCACACACTGGCAGACAGAAAACTGAAAGAAAAATAATACAGTAGCAATGCAAGTAAGTAGAGAACGAAACAAATATACTACTGCTACTGTAAATGTAATGCATCAACAAATGAATACAACAAATATACCCAATCTAAACATGCCATAACGGTCCGCAGACCTCAGGCCCATGCCACTCCTACTCTGCCAGCATATAACTGCCCCACTGAGCTCACGGGTAGGACGTACGACCACTTTTCCGAAAAAGAACACCCTCTTGCGGGGATCAGATCGCTGGTGTTCGCGAAATGCGCAAGAGTAATGGCTATCGATGCAAGTATGATCAATAACCATTGGAAACCAGCCAATAATCCACCCCTCCGGGTATACCGACCGTATAGGTCATCAGACAACCGTGTCAAGAAACCGATCAAGAAGGTCATGAGAATATATCATATCAGATACTGATGCAATCATGTCCACTCTACTGCTAGAACAGATAAGAAATGCAAGTAGAGTAAAGTAAAGATCTCAAGGTGCCGGCTCAACTCATCTCATATATATATGCGGAACTGAAAAGGAAAGGGTAGAAGGAATGTCACCGAGCATGCACCACTAGACCAACTTCGGGTCGAAGTACCCACCTGTCACAGCCGCGGCGGAATCCGGGACGCACCGCAAATCAACCGGACCTACGATAGGTCCACCGAGTCAGGGACAAGCCTCAAACGACTCAATCAGAAGACACACGCACACACTCCCAAAATCCCGTGACTCGTTTCCCAAAACCGATCTCCAAACAGTGCCGGAAGTCTCGAAATCGCACCGGGATGTCCCCGGGACACACGAACAGTCCCGAAAGATACCGACTCACCCCACGAGTCAACCGCTGCCCCAAAACAAATCCGTTTGGGTGTCTTGGCAGCAAGCACAAGATCAAACATCGAAACGATCATCGTCGGACAATCGTTCCGATCCGGGTACCCGAAAGTGTCGATTTCGACACCGGAACCCACTACCGCTCACCGGGCATCTCCAAATACTCGAGATAGCCGGGGAATCACTCCACAAGGCTCAGCGGCAATCAGTAGGACACACGAGTCATGTCGGATAATTTCCGAGTCGAAAATCAAGTTCCGTCGACGGATTTCGTCGGGGGAAACACTCCGAAACTCATTTTCGGACGAACGAAGGGCAGCGGACCTTGGACAATTAGTCCAGAGGTCACCCGGCACCCACACGCACCGCCCACAGCAGCCCCGAAGTGCACAATTGCGTAAAAGTCCCTAATCATGCATAAAATCACATTATTTTATGTGATTTACTAGGTTTAATGGCTCGATACCTCGAACCAATGGGTTTCGAGGTCCTCTGAGTCACACGTTTCTAGGTTTCGACGTGCCAGAGACCGTGCTCACAGTCCGGAGTGCCGGGGGTCACTGTGGAAGGCGCGCAAGCGGCCCGAAGATTAATAACTATGCGCACTGATATTAAAGCGCGTACTTCACAGCATCCAGGGCATTATTGACCTCAAGGGAGGTGAGCATGATGATCAGCACTGACAGTAGATCATCATCCTCACTTCTGGATGCGTCTGGACAGCCACGGTTCGCTGGAATAAAGCGATGAACCCGCAGCTACAGGAAGTACAGTTTATACTAGGGCTTACCGGGCAGGGGAGCTAGGGCACGACCGGCGGCGGCACGGCGGCGGGCGCGCCGGCGGGAGGCAGGTGCGGTGGGCCGGGGGAGGTCGCCGCACACGATAGCCGGCGGCGGGAGGCGGCCGGAGAGCAGGCGATGATGCCCTAGCCCGGGAGCACAAAAAGATCGGGCCTTATTCCCAGCAAGCGGCGGCTCCGGCGGCGGTTCACCCGGCAGCCGAGGGGTGCGGTCGGTCAAGGGAGGACGAGGCTTGGGTTGGCCGGCGGTGGAAGGCGGCGACGGCGGCGCTGGGACAAATCGAGCCCGCACGGGTTAGGGCTCGGGTTCCACGGGTCCAGCGGCCAGCAGTGGCTGTGGCGGCGCGCGGGGACGGCGGCGACCGACGGGGAAGATCGTCGGAGGGTTGGGGGCACCGAAGAGAGAGAACCCTCGGGTTAGGGTCACTCAGGTTGATCCCAACAGAGAAAGAGAGAGATGAAGATGGTGGTGGTGTGAGGGAGGATGGTGGTGCTGGAGTTGCAGTCACTGCCGGCCGAAAATAGGGTCGCCGGCGGCGGCAGCCGCGCGCAGAGGGAGGAGCAGGATGTGGGGGTGTCGGCTGGGTTGTTGTGGAGGTGAATGGAGGCTAGGTTAGGGTTTCACATGAGAAAACCATAGGTGACCTATTTATGCATTGGCTCCACTTCGCACGAAAGTCCTCTGAAGCTCCAAATTTCATACTAAGTCCCTCACAGCGCGTGTAAAATGTGCGTAAGTACCTCCCAGCAAAGTTTCATGCAATTTGGTACATAAAATATTGGCACTTTTCTTGAAATACCATGATATTTTGACCCTTCCTAGGGAAACGCGCTATATCTTGCGGTCCTTCCGTCGGATTTCTGAACGGATTGCGCCAGCGTGATCAGCACTGCCGACACATCAAAATCACAATTTTGTTTCATTCGATTTGATTGCCGATTCGCAGATCAATAACCCTCTTTACGGTTCACATGTACATTTACAATTTAGTCCCTCAAAAATTAAATGGGCTTTTCTTCGAAACCGTGCGTCAAATCCAAAATCGGTCAGTGCCATCGAGTCTAGAATAATCAGACGGTTGAAAACAAGCTATTGGACCACTATGAATGGAGTCCGACATGCTCCAGAAGCCATCTCTAATAATTGGCTTCACCGGAAAACCAGAGTTACTATTCACTTAAGTGAATATTGTAAATCGCGTAACTCTTTTATTTTAAATCATTTTCTCTCGAAACTTGACGAGTGATTATGTAATTAAAATACACACAAATATATCATCAACGGAGAGTTAAATTAGGCAGTAAAAATCTCAGTCCTTACATCATTCTCCCCTTAAAAGAAGTTTCGTCCCCGAAACTTGATTTCATTTCCCCCTCGAATAAATGGTTCCCACATTGTCAATTCAAGCTCCCATATCGCTTCGCGCTCCTCATGATTAGCCTATTGAACTTTAACATACGGAATGCTCCGGTTCCGCAGTTGCTTCTCCTCACGTGCCAATATCCGCGTCGGAGCCTCATCGTAGGTCAGATCCTCCCGTAGCTGAATAGTCGTCGGACTGATAACATGGGACGGATAAGAAATATACTTCCGAAGTATGGACACGTGGAAGACATCATGTACTTGGGCGAGACTCGGAGGTAGAGTCAATCTGTACGCCATCGGACCAACGCGCTCCCAAATCTCAAATGGTCCCACATATCTCGGGCTAAGCTTGCCCCTCAAACGAACTGTTTGATCCCTCTGGACGGTGAAACTTTGAGCAGAACATGCTCGCCGACCTGAAACTCCAGGTCAGGACGCCAGTGGTCCGCGTAGCTCTTCTGCCGACTCTGTGCAGTCAACAACCACTCTCTGGCAATGCGGATCTTCGTCTCAGCATCCACCACCAAGTCCGGCCCGATCACGTGGCGTTCTCCGACGTCGTCCCAGGAGATGGGGGACCGACATCGACGCCTATATTAAGCCTCATACGGTGCCATCCCGATGCTCGCCTGATGACTGTTGTTATAGGCGAACTCCACCAGTGACAGGTACTTGTACCACCCATCGCCATAATCCAGGACGCATGAACGTAGCATGTCCTCAAGAGTCTGAATAACTCGCTCAGACTGTCCGTCGCTCTGGGGATGGAAAGTCGTACTGAAGTTCAGCTTCGTACCCAAAGCTTGCTATACACTCTTCCAAAATTGGGACAATAACTCCCTACTCAGAAATTCAAGGTCCACCCAACACTGGTCCACGTAGCAGTAGTTAACTCAACTACATCAAATGTTCGCGTAGAACAATCCCGGGACAATACCATAAGTCTGGAGTATGTTTTCGGAGTCCGAAATGACGCACTCCAACTTACCAACAACGTCAACCTGCTCACCACGAGTGAAACCATATCGTTGTCCTAACTCCTGCATCAATAACACTCACCTCAGAGACCACAATCTCCCATCAGTTTGAAATACAAACGGATCAAAGTCAAACCTTTAGCATCAAAAACCTACTTGCGGTATTTCGACATTCCTTGGTCCAAGACCAAACCATGCGCCTAGACCAACAGGTCTAAGGTTGCCACAACTAGCTAAGCTCGACAATTTAGTCAACTACAGGTACATGCGGTTCAACATAAAAATCCACGTGTGTCCGCCACTTGGTAAAATAGGGTTGCCAATCGCAACTAGTCATCAAAGCCATCAGTGATGCTCAACATCTGTCTCCACGAAATCCGGTCGCTGAAATCCACATGGGACCAGCGATTCAATGTTCCATACCACATCCGATGCCTATCTCAGCGAGACCCAGATGCATCAATCATCAAGTGACCAGAAGAGCACTTCGCTCCAATAATATCCATGTTTAACTATGTCATGTACCTTGTATTCAAACACCTGCATCTATTTCTGAGCCAAAGGCCAGGCTCAGTCCATGTGCCCAGCATAATTCACATCTTCTAGCAATGCAATATAGATTGCAACTGAGAGCGCATTATCTAACTCGCCCCTTAACTATGCGAGACCTGGCTACTGGCTAGTATACAACCAGACCAACACCGAAGTACATACCATTGGTGAGGTTAACTCATCACTTTACATAACCTTGCTCAGGGCTAACTCAGAATACACTGCGTGGTCGGAGATGACCACGACTCTATCCCTCGCACGAGACAACCTATAGAGGTCATCTACAAGGGAAACACATTAACCCAATCCAAATACTCCCAAAAGAGGGGGTAGGGTATTTCGTCCTAACTTTTGACAATACGTTGTCTGCAGCCAACACATTTATCAAAAGGGAGGCGAAGTACCGTAGATCCATCTCCAACGCCACGTTGGAGAAGTGACACCAGCATGAACTCATTCACTCTCACAGTGCTGCACCAGAGTGCACCACAACACAATAATTATCAACTATGGAAGTCGATATTTGAGAACGAGATCAACCATCGAGCCAACTCCCTAGGAGTTCTATGGCTCCAACAACAGGAATAGGAACTATCCGCGACATAGAGTCGCCAACTGCATAAGCTAAATGCGATCAACAGCTCAATTTTTCGAGCTTTATTCAACACCACAGCTTACCCTTAGGGTTTTCCAATTATCCTATAGAGCATCATCCTCTATGCCATAAGCATACATAAACCACCTGCCATCCCATACCACACTGATTTAGGTGTTGGGATCGCCTCACACCACGCGTACTCCACAAAAACCCGACATTGAAGCTAAGTCAAAACCAATCCTGGCTTACGCCAATAGGCGCAAAGGTCACAAGAAGACCAAAACAGTTGCACTGATAAATCCACCAATAGGACATTTAAATATCACTCAAGCGAGATAGACCTTCTTAGCTCGCTTCGCAACATGGACAGACTTCAGTCTTATGAATCAGGCGAATTCTCGCCCATATACTCACATGAAATCAATTACCTTGTCTGAAACTGAAGTTCAGGGTCAATAAGGGGCCCTATAACAACCTCGATACACTCCAACCAATCTAAATATCGGGTTGATCTAACAACTTAACCGAAGAAAGAGGAAAACCTCATAAACTATCACCAAGTAGACACCACGGTCATACCCACCAAAGTTAAAGAAGTTTTACTCATACCGCAACCGCACGAGCGGTCGGCGAACAAACCTCGGGCCGCACACCAGCAGCCCACGCAATACATGCGGTCAAATCTGCATAAATCATCATCTCCACAGAGATGCCTGCAATCGTACATAAACCCCGAATAGGGAGGAGTAGGCACTAAAGCCATACTCATAGAGCCTAAGGAAAAAATATCCGCATTGCAGTTGCCCAAGCGATTGCACTTTAATCCTCGAGCTGTACTCACACAGCCCCATAAATAGTCGCGGCTGTAACCGCACACTGTATCGTCTCCATAGAGATGCCCACGGTGGACCTCATGCTCTACATGGGAAGCGGGGCCTGGTAAACACGGCTCAGCCGTCAGCTAAGGTCCAGCAGATGTCACTGCCTGGAACCTCAATGTCAACATCTGTCCTGAGTGGTTTTACCTGGTGCACATCACCCTACCACTCGATACCTGTCTGGTAATCCACCACCACTCCCAGTAGAGGCACAAGTCGGCACCGCAACTGCAAAACAAACACGGGGTAACAAAAAAACCAATAAACCTCGAGTTAATAAAACTCGACTAACTTACCGGGACTCAATCCCACAACCCCGTGCTCTCACGTGCTTATAAGCCTTAGGTCTTCCTAGGGTCATCCTAACCAGTGGTTCAGTTAGATAGCTTGTGAATGTAGTTGTGATTGTTCATGTTCTGATACCATCTTAATCTGTCACGCCCCGGGCTAGTTTAATTGCGAAAAACGGGTCAATTTTTTTTTGAAAAGCCTAGCCCGCACGGCGTACAGACCCGCCACAAATACAGGTTCCTCTGTCTATGCGGACAGAGTCTCCCCTGTATTTGCACGGCGTACCATCGATATACAACAGGATCACAATCACACTTTCATTCACCAATCTATATATACAATTATTTGAATACAGTTGCATTAAGCTATCCCTACATGCCTCTAAGCACTCCTTAGGCGAAGGATGATGCGATACACAGTACAACAGACATCCTATTAAAAATGCTTCCTACCCGAAAGCTTTGATTTTGAACTCTAATAAGCATTAAAGAGAATCCACGAAATCTTTTAAAATTGTTCCCCACACGGGAACCACATTTTGAAACACTAGCAGCCAAAAGAACAAAAATCACTTGAAATCTTTTTTTATTTGAAAACGAGCTACCTCGAAGGGTAGGAGACATCATTTGCAAATCCAATAAAACCATTCTGAGTCATTTATTTAAAACATTCATACAGTGCTAGAAAAATAATCACCAATGAACCACAATAAGTCTAAGTGCATGAAAGTAAAGGGGAAGGAACTAAACCAACTATACTAGTTGAGACCGAAAGATCGATCGTCCACCGCGCCTCACACACCATCCCGACTCCCACCTCCCAAGTCACCTAAAAAATGGTGGTGGGGGGATGAGAACATGTAAACATATCTCTCCCTCCCAGTGGGTACCGCAAGCCGACGAAGGCCGGGCACACACTGGCAGACAGAAAACTGAAAGGAAGATAATATAGTAGCAATGCAAGTAAGTAGAGAATGAAATAAATATACTACTGCTACTGTAAATGTAATGCATCAACAAATGAATACAACAAATATACCCAATCTAAACATGCCATAACGGTCCGCAGACCTAAGGCCCATGCTACTCCTACTCTGCCAGCATATAACTGCCCCACTGAGCTCACGGGTCGGACGTACGACCACTTTTTCGAAAAAGAACACACTCTTGCGGGGATCAGATCGCTGGTGTTCGCGAAATGCGCAAGAGTAATGTCGATCGATGCAAGAATGATCAATAACCGTTGGCAACCAGCCAATAATCCACCCCTCCGGGTATACCGACCGTATAGGTCATCAGACAACCGTGTCAAGAAACCGATCAAGAAGGTCACGAGAATATATCCTATCAGATACTGATGCAATCATGTCCACTCTACTGCTAGAACAGATAAGAAATGCAAGTAGAGTAAAGTAAAGATCTCAAGGTGCCGGCTCAACTCATCTCATATATATATGCGGAACTGAAAAGGAAAGGGTAGAAGGAATGTCACCGAGCATACACCACTAGACCAACTTCGGGTCGAAGTACCCACCTATCACAGCCGCGTCGGAATCCGAGACGCACCGCAAATCAACCGGACCTACGATAGGTCCACCGAGTCAGGGACAAGCCTCAAACGACTCAATCAGAAGACACATGCACACACTCCCAATATCCCGGGACTCGGTTTCCCAAAACCGATCTCCAAATAGTGCCGGAAGTCTCGAAATCGCACCGGGATGTCCCCGGGACACACGAACAGTCCCGAAAGATACCGACTCACCCCACGAGTCAACCGCTACCCCAAAACACATCCGTTTGGGTGTCTTGGAAGCAAGCACATGATCGAACATCGAAACGATCATCGTCGGACAATCATTCCGATCCGGGTTCCCGAAAGTGTCGATTTCGACACCGGAACCCACTACCGCTCACCGGGCATCTCCAAATACTCGAGATGGCCGGGGAATCACTCCACAAGGCTCAGCGGCAGTCAGCAAGACACACGAGTCATGTCGGATAATTTCCGAGTCGAAAATCAAGTTCCGTCGACGGATTTCGTCGGGGGAAACACTTCGAAACTCATTTTCGGACGAACGAAGGGCAGCGGACCTTGGACAATTAGTCCAGAGGTCACCCGGCACCCACACGCACTGCCCACAGCAGCCCCGAAGTGCACAATTGCGTAAAAGTCCCTAATCATACATAAAATCACATCATTTTATGTGATTTACCAGGTTTAATGGCTCGATACCTCGAACCAATGGGTTTCGAGGTCCTCTGAGTCACACGTTTCTAGGTTTCGACGTGCCAGAGACCGTGCTCACGGTCTGGAGTGCCGGGAGTCACTGTGGAAGGCGCGCAAGCGGCCCGAAGATTAATAACTATGCGCAATGATATTAAAGCGCGTACTTCACAGCATCCAGGGCATTATTGACCTCAAGGGAGGTGAGCATGATGATCAACACTGACAGTAGATCATCATGCTCACTTCTGGATGCGTCCGGACAGCCACGGTTCGCTGGAATAAAGCGATGAACCCGCAGCTACAGGAAGTACAGTTTATACTAGGGCTTACCGGGCAGGGGAGATAGGGCACGACCGGCGGCGGCACGGCGGCGGGCGCGCCGGCGGGAGGCAGGTGCGGTGGGCCGGGGGAGGTCACCGCACACGATAGCCGGCGGCGGGAGGCGGCCGGAGAGCAGGCGATGATGCCCTAGCCCGGGAGCACAAAAAGATCGGGCCTTATTCCCACCAAGCGGCGGCTCTGGCGGCGGTTCAGCCGGTAGCCGACGGGTGCGGTCGGTCAAGGGAGGCCGAGGCTTGGGTTGGCTGGCGGTGGAAGGCGGCGGCGGCGGCGCTGGGACAAATCGAGCCCGCACGGGTTAGGGCTCGGGTTCCACGGGTCTAGCGACCAGCAGCGGCTGTGGCGGCGCGCGGGGACGGCGGCGACCGACGGGGAAGATCGTCGGAGGGTTGGGGGCGCCGGAGAGAGAGAACCCTCGGGTTAGGGTCACTCAGGTTGATCCCAACAGAGAAAGAGAGAGATGGAGATGGTGGTGGTGTGAGGGAGGATGGTGGTGCTGGAGTTGCAGCCACTGCCGACCAGAAATAGGGTCGCCGGCGGCGGCAGCCGCGCGCAGAAGGAGGAGCAGGAGGTGGGGGTGTCGGCTGGGTTGCTGTGGAGGTGAATGGAGGCTAGGTTAGGGTTTCACATGTAGGTGACCTATTTATGCATTGGCTCCACTTGGCACGAAAGTCCTCCGAAGCTCCAAATTTCATACTAAGTCCCTCACAGCGTGTGTAAAATGCGCGTAAGTACCTCCCAGCAAAGTTTCATGCAATTTGGTACATAAAATATTGGCACTTTTCTTGAAATACCAAAAATGACATTTTGACCCTTCCTAGGGGAAACGCACTATATCTTGCGATCCGTCTGTCGGATTTCCGAACGGATTGCGCCAGCACGATCAGCACTGCCGTCACATCAAAATCACGATTTTGTTTCATTCGATTTGATTGCCGATTCGCAGATCAATAACCCTCTTTACGGTTCACATGTACATTTACAATTTAGTCCCTCAAAAATTAAATGGGCTTTTCTCCGAAACCGTGCATCAAATCCAAAATCCGGCAGTGCCATCGAGTCTAGAATAATCGAACGGTTGAAAACAAGCTATTGGACCACTATGAATGGAGTCCGACATGCTCCAGAAGCCATCTCTAATAATTGGCTTCACCGAAAAACCAGAGTTACTATTCACTTAAGTGAATATTGTAAATCGCGTAACTCTTTCATTTTAAATCATTTTCTCTCGAAACTTGACGAGTGATTATGTAATTAAAATACACACAAATATATCGTCAACGGAGAGTTAAATTAGGTAGTAAAAATCTCAGTCCTTACACCTTCGGCAACCAATGCCACCCAACCTGCCAACAAGACCCATATATATAACTTTCAAAACAATTTCATGTTTTATGTGCTCGAAGCAGACAGTTATAAATCCTCACTAAAAAATTGACGTTCCAATTTCTCTTAGTCTTAAGTGCCAGTACCCTTTAACTTGATCTATTGATCGGAATAAAAAAGACAACTAGGGGTGTAAATAGACCCTACATATCTTAGGTAAATGAACTAACTTATATAGGGTAACACCACTAAATGTGCTTTTTATTAATCTATCATGCATTGATAATCAAGTATAAATTAGATCGGGTGTAAAGAAAGGGCTAGTAGGCGAAGTGGCTATACCTGCGACAATGTCCTCGGGTGCGTCCTCCTGTCAGGTCATAGCATACACCTCACCTCCCGATGCCTAGCCCACCCCTCACTCTAGCGTGAGGCTGAGGGGCACTCAGATGAGGCTGCAACAAGTGCATGTCCTTGATTTTGTTGAGGGGCAAAAGGAACAGAAGCAACTGACTTGGCCATAGTCGATCCTTGGGGAACAATTGGCCTTAATGTGCCCCTCCTGCCCGCACTTGTAACACTAGCCGTCACACTACAAGTAAGAGGTTACCTAATGCACTCCACCATAGATCACACATGTAGGCGCTTCCAGTCGTTGGCTACTGGTCTATTCGCTTCTATCAGCTGATTGGGATCGAGGGGTGCTTGGATGATCTTATGCTATTGGACTGACCACCCCCAGATCTCGAGTAGGGCTGCTTCTTGTAATTTCCCTTGTTAGAAGCCTCTCGCTTATCGCGGGCCTCATCAGCATCATTTTGGGCCGATAAAACTCATTATAGATAATCATCGAAGGTTGCCACCCAAAGAGAGGATAGCAACCATCGAATATCAGGTCGTAGGCCCTTGGAGAATAGTCTGACCTTGTGCCTCTCATTTTGGACCACATGAGGAATCAGGCCAACGATACCACTAATTAAATAAAATCAAATATTATTAATATATTTAGTCGTATAGGCTAAAATACAAAAAACTCCCTTATAAATATCTGCCTTTTCACTTTTCTTTCTCGACTTTCAAAAATCTACATTTTGTCCCCTACTTTCAAACATATTTTTAGCGGGGTACGACATTAATCGAGAGGGCAAAAAGACCAAATTGCCCTTACTTCTTTTATAAGAAAAAAATATTTTTTAATATATTTCTATTATTTTGAAGGGCATTTTTGGTATAAATTATAAGAAATGGACGAAAAAGTGATGGAACCCTGACGGAGGGGGACTAAATGCAGCAACTTGAAATGTTAAGGGGGTAAAATATAGGTTTTTGAAAGTTAGGGAGGCAAAGTGAAAAATTGGATATTTATAAGGGGGTTTTCTACAAGGTAGCCGTATATATAAAATATTAGTTTTGCTAAAATATAGTTATATTTCTCATATGAATGCAAGTTAATAAATTTTTTATTGACAATTCATATATTTTAAGGAAACAAATCTCCACAATATATAATTTATTTATTGGTACATATTCATCATGATGCCTAAATATGTCTCATCTTACATTATATATGCATAAAAAAATAAAAATAAAAATATTTTTTCAATCGGATAGGCAATGGACTTGTGTTGCATGGAGTGCCCGCGTCGGATACGAATCCGACACGGACATGAGCTTGTCCGACACGGACACGTGAGGTTTATAGAAGTGTCCGTGATACATAGTATATAGTCTAGCTAATATGCTTTGGTAGCGCGGAGTCCTCCGTGCTAACAATTTATTTTTGACGATTGGACATTCGAATTGACGATCGGCTCCATTAGATATGATTTATACTATTGAAAGTATTTATATATCAATATCATATTTTTCGACATTACTTGATTATAGAATGAATAGTCTCAAAATGAATGACTGAAAGTGAAAATATTATAAATTATAATGAGAAAAGACTTAAATTTCTGATCAGATGTGTCAACCTCGTTCTAAATACTGAGAAGAGTTTTCTACCAAAATTTTACATAATTTGAATTATTTTAACCGTTGAACTTACAAATACATCATATCGACGATTAAAGTTATTAATTTTGAAACCTTTTCATTACCTATGTGTGTGTGTATATACAGATACGGCATAAACCGATGGAGTTAAACGAGTCCTTCAAGATGTACTGCGAAGGGTGCTGTCCTAGTGGTCCAGTGTGGGAGCACAACCTCGAATACTGGAAGGAGAGCCAACAGTCGCCGGAGAAGGTCTTGTTCTTGAAGTACGATGAGATGATGGCCGCACCAGAAGAGTACACAAGGAAGCTCGCAGAGTTTATCGGCTGCCCGTTCACGGCGGAGGAGGAGAGAGAGAAGGTAGTGGAAGAAGTAGTGAGGCTATGCAGCTTTGAGAAACTTAGTGGATTGAAAGTGAATAAGAATGGTAGTTTGAGTTGCGGAAAATACACAATAGAGAAGTCAGTTTTCTTCAGGAAAGGAAAAGTAGGCGATTGGTCCAACTGCCTGACGCAAGAAATGGGAAAGCAGCTTGACCGCATCTTTGAGGAGAAACTTCGTGGTACTGGTCTCACTTTCCGCCAATCATGATTTTGTATTTTTAAAGGGCCTCTTTATATGCATGAATAATTTATTCAGTATATATTTTTTAATATTTACTCGAAAACCTTATAATACTTAGTATAGAACGACCATCTAGTCTTCAAGCTGCTGTCGTAGTGGTTTTGTTACCGAGACTTTGCATGTAACAATAAAATCATGATACCATACAGTATAGCTTGTTCAAAGATTATAAAAGTTCTAAATATTTTATAATGTTGGTGTATTATTCTGCTCTAAGTTATTTTAATGGTTTTCACCGATTTGTCTTGTTTATACTTCCTGCAATCATAAATTTTAATTTTCTTTAAAAACTAGCTTATATAAATTTTTATGTACTATGCTCTAAGTTAGTCTTAATGGTCCTGCATTGCCCAATGTGGCGGGAATTAAATATTTATTTGTTTTATTTTATTGTGCAAATCAACCCATGCAACACTTGCTTGGGAGTAATTGTATGTTGCTACAACTTTGATCTAATAAGAAACAAGTGATTTGCCACATAACAAGAAACTAATGATATGCCGCTCACTGATTTGTTGTTAATGTAATGCGTGATGTAGTAATATGTGAGACATTTTTCCAAAAATTTACTAATGTTGTATGATTTAATGTGTTGTGGAAGTTATAAGAGAAGAAGTAATTAATGGGACTTTGGAATGTTGTTGTGGTTGGACAGGTATTGATTTGATCCTTGATTAAAGTGTATGCATGCAGTGTATTAAGTGACTTGTGAATGGAAATTAAGTATAACAATTTGTAAGTTTTAGCAACATTAGCTAGCAACATTTATGTCATGTCAGGGGCCTATTTTAGAAACTATTTTCCTGAAACACTGGATATTTTTTTTGAAAACCAAAATAGTGCAAACAAATTTTAGCCTAGAACATGGATAGACCCGCCTATGGAGACCATGTTTCTAACAGTTAAGAAAGAATTCGAATCAAATAGAATGTATTAGGGATTATAAGGGCCTCTATTTAAAAAGTAAAGGGTGTTTTCTTATCTATTTTCTACCCTTGCTTTCATAGCTATTGAAATCAATAAAACTCAGCTTACTAGAATCATATAGCAAATATCTTCCATAGTATAAAGATAATAAGATACTAACAGGCAATTCAATTGCTCTCCTATAACTAGATTTTGTTGCTTTACGTAATATCTAAACTAAAATACTTTAATTAGGATTCAGTAAAAAGATTCATATTCAATTGCTTTCCTAGAACTCTGCAAAATTCCCAAACCTTACCTCAGATTCAGCAAAAAGCTCATCTTTTTCCGCAAAAAATACCATTTTATTCAATTGTTTTTATCCCCATTTTCAAACAATTTTAACCTTAATTTCTTCAAAAAAAAGAACAATTTCAAAAACACCATCGATGCCCTGTCTAAAACCCCTCCAAATCCACTTCGTATTATTTCTCATCTTATTTTCCTCGCCCTAAAAATCCAGCTTGATTCTTTCATGATCAACATCTAAATCCCCTCTTTAACCCCTCCAAACTGATTTCATGCTATTTTTTATCATCATTTTCATGCAATTTTAATTCCAATTTGAAGAAACCGTCATCTTAGATACCAAAAAAGCTGGATGTTTGCAAAAGAAAAGTATCCAATTCCCACTAAAAATCCAAGCCAATTCGCACTAAATTGTAAACAAAGCCATCGTGCTTGCCCTATACTCTGCAATTTCTTCAAGTTTAATGAAAATCTAATCAATTGGCTCATAATTCATTTCAATCGTTAGCATGTCTCAATCTCAAATCTGTTAAGAAATTTCAAACAAGTGAGAAATCGGTTGAGTAGATACCTCCTCAACTCATCCCTTAAATCGAAGAGGTCAGATCTTTACTATTCAAGGGTCATATTTACAAGCGAATCACACCCTACTTCAGGTTTGACTTGATCAATGCGCTCAGGTACTGTAAGATTTTGAATTTTTAAACTTTTAAAAATTTGCTTTGCTCTCTCTCTCTTCTCTCTACATGTACATATATATATGGGTATATATATGTATATATATAGGTGTATATGTGTATTTGTTTGTGTTTGTTGTGTGTTGGAGGAGAAGTGACGGCTTTTGTCTTGAATCGGCGATCGTTTCTAGAGATCTAAAATTGCAGGTTTGATGTTTCAGCAGTGCTGATCGCGATGGCGCAATCCATTCGTGAATCCGACCGTCGGATCGTGAGATATTGCGAGGTCTTCGCCGAAAGGTCGAAATGCGAATTTTACGCGTGCTGTGAGGGACTTGGTCTGAAATTCCCAGTGTTTTTGGAGTTTCGTGCAATTGTACGTGTGTATATAAATTGCATGTAAGGGTTTAGGTTTGAGGAAACCCTAACCCTAACTCCCCCCTTGCACCCGAGCCCCCTCTGCCGATCCACTCCCTGTGCACTGTCCCCCGCGCGCCGCCGCCGCCGTCGCCGACCTGCCTTGGCCGGCTGGGCCGCGGCCGAGCTCTTTTTCTTCTTCTTCTCCTTCCTCTCCCCGGCCATCTTCTTTGAACCGCGCCGCTGCCGCCTCCTGCCGTTGCAGCACCTCTCCTCCGGCCTCAGGAGGACCGCCGCCGTCGTAGCCTGCCTTCCCGGCCACCGCCGCCTTTTGCTGTCGCGGTCGCCCACCTTCCGACCTCCGGCGACGTGCCGTGGTCGGTGCTCGCCGCCCCGACCGCCGCCGCCGCCGTTTGCTGCCGGTGCGGGGCGTGCCCTAGCCAACCCGAGAGCTAGGCTTCTCCCCGTGCCGCCGCCGCCGCTCCTCGTTGCCGGTTGAGGTGAGCCCCCTCCTCTCTACCTCTCCCGCGTCCGACCTGAGCCACCGCGCGCGACGCGCTGATCACCGTGCTCACCTCGGCTGACAGCAACGATGCCCCGCTTCGCTATTTTGACTGTGTCGAGCCCTATTAGTTTATGTGTTGGATGTGTTCTTGAGCCGTTTGAGCCCCGCGACTATTTTTGTCGCTCCGGACTGCGAGCACCCCCTCCGCTATGTCGAGACTTGTCCGCTGGTGCTCGCGGAAGGTCGTGCGGACGAGCGGAGTGCTCTAACGGCCGTTTTGATTGTTTATGTATGTTTATAATTGATAGTTTAGGGCTTCTGTGTATTTGTCGCAGTGTGGCGTCGCTGCGGGCAGCAAAGGTTTAACCCTCGCGGCCCTGTGGACTGGTTGCCCAGGCTCGTGATGCCCTCGCGGAAATCTGTTTTGATTTTCGACGCGTTTTCCGACAAATTGGTCGGCGGAACGCACGTTTCGGTCGCGAGACTCACTTGTTGAGATTGTGAGCGACCTGGCTTCGTCGCCAAGCCTTGTCGGCAATTCTTCTTTGCTGTCCCGAAGTTTCGAGGGCAGCGGATGAGCGACGGAGGGTTCCGGTGCAAAATCGGCATCTTTCGTGAACCCGAAAAGCCGTTCTTGGGTGCGTTTGTGTTCGTGGCACTCCGAACTCGTGTCCGCTGTCCGATCACCTTGTTGGTGTGGTTGCGGATAGCGGATGACTTGTGTTGCTTGTTGGTACCCCTCTGGGCTTGGTTTGGGTTCGGAATCGTTCCGGCGGATTTCCCGAACATTCCGACGGTTTTGGGTATGTGTGTTCTTCGTGTCTTGTGTCAACTCGGTGGACCTTGACCTTGTGAGTCTTTCGTAGGTCCAGTCGACGTTCCTGTGAGCCGTCAGTGTTAGGCTCTCCCGTTCTTCAGGTGGGTGCTTCGATCCGGAGTCGATACAGTGGACTAGCGGTGATACATTTCTTGCCCCTTTCTTGCATGATTGGTTATTAGTTCACTAGACTCCCGTTTTCTTTCTGCTTATGTGAGCTTGTCATTAGTAGAGTAGTGTGGATGTTGCATGATTTATTGATATGGCCTGGTTGGCCGGTGGTGATCGCCTGTTGTTCTGAGCAATCCTTGGACTTGCCCGTTGCTGTTCTCGGCTTGTTGTCGTCCTGTGGATTGAGCATTTTGCATCGATCGTCACAGCTCGTCTAGCACTTCACGTACACCAGCGGTCTGATCCACCGCAGGAGGGTGTTTTTTTTCAAAAAATGGTCGTGCGTTTCCGACCCGTGAGCCTCTTGCTAGCTGCTTCTGCAGAGGTTATGTGCCGGTGGGTAAGCGTATTGTGACAGTGCCTGCGATCTGCGGATCTGGGGGGGGGCACGGTGATGATTGGGTTTACTCGTTTATTTATCTACAGTTGATGCATTATGTTGTAGTTGCAGTAGTTTAGTCTTTCATACCTATTTTACTGTACTTATCTGTGCTACTGCTCTCGTATACCTATATACATGTTGATCCTCCTTGCCGGTGTGTGCACCTCGCCTTCGTCGGCTTGCAGCACCCACTGGGAGGGGAGACATGTTTACATGTTCTCACCCCTCACCATCATTTTTCAAGTGATTTTGGTGGTGGGAGTCGGGACGTGGTGAGTCGCAATAGCTAGCGAGCTTAGAGGTCCCGACCAGTATATCGTACGATTTGGTTTACCCTGACTCTCTCTTTTAGTAGACTTTTATATTGTGGTTCAGTTACACTGTTTGTTTGCTGATGTTATGGATGGTTATGAATTATTTATCCATTGTGGACTTATGGCGTCTGTTCGTTTTTACTCTGTGGATTTCTACCCCTCGTGGTAGCTGGTTTTTAAAATAGGGTTTCCTGGTGGGAAACGATTTTCAAATGTTTTTACGATCGATCGGCTTTTGTTTTTCAAAAGAGAGTTTCCGTGTGGGAAACAGTTTCAAAATGATATTTAAATGATTGAAATTAGTGTTTCAAAACAAAGCTTCCGGGTGGGAATCACTTTTAATAGAATGTCCTGTTGTACTGTGCATTGCATCATCTTTCGCCTAAGGAGTGCTTAGAGGCATGCAGGTATATAAGGATGGATAGCTGTATGAGAACTCTTGTGTGGATGTTTGTGTTTGGTTGGTGAATGAATAGTGCTTGTGATCCTGTAATGTTTCGTGGTACGCCGTGCAAATACAGGGGAGGCTCTGTCCGTGTGGATAGAGAGACCTATATTTGTGGCGGGTCTATACGTCGTTCGGGCTAGGCTTTCAAAAAAAAAATTGACACGTTTTTTCGCATCTAATACTAGCCCGGGGTGTAGTACACTGAACTTCAGTGTGTCGTACCGAACTTCTACAAATTGTGGAGTTCCGGTGGGAGAGTGGCATGAGAGGCTATGTGAGTGGCTTCGGCCAAGTTTGGGGCTTGTACGAGTGTTTTCGGAGCAAACGAGGCTCAAAAACGGACTTCGAAAAGTCAAAACTGCCAAACTTGTGAAGTCTGCAGTGGATTGCGGTATGGATGTATCCATACCGGTACTGAAGCGATTAGTTCCGGTATGAGTGTGACATACCGAAATGCGAGGGCAGAATTTGAAAATCCAGCTCTCGGGTTTTGCGGAATTCCTCGTGGCATACCGGAACTAACACCCGTATACCGGTACGCCAGAGTGGGTACCGGAATGCAGTGTTGCGAAATGCCAGCTTTGGCTGGCTGTAAGTGTTGATGTTGAGGGGGGCAAATAGGTCTTTTCACACTCGAGGGGGTGTTAGGAAGGCAGGGACACCCTTCCCTTCTTAGTCTTCTTCCTCCTCTACTTTTTCTCTCCATCTCTCTCACTTTCTCTCTCTAGAGATCTCTCCAAAGCTTGGAGAAAAGAGTGGATTGAGCTTGGAAAAGGTTTCCAAACTGGAGAAGAGGCTTCTTTGTGCAAGTAGGAGCTTGGGAAACTCGTGGCTAAGGTGAGTTCCTCATGATTTGGGTTCAAACCTTGGAATTGATTTAGTATTTTTAGGTTTTTGGAAACCCTAGGCAATCTAAACCACAAAACGTGGAGATTGGCCAAGAAATTTCTGGGTTCTACATGCATGCATGTGAAACCTAGGTGAAATGAGGGTTTTTGCCATGGGAGGTTCTAAAAATATTTGGACCTTCGGAAATTTCAATTGAGACATAGGAAATCATGTTAGAATAATTGATTTCAAGTATCGAGTTGATTTATGGGTTCGTAATGAGTAACGAACCATTTTCTTGTAGAAGCTTGGGTTGAAACAAGAACTCTAGGCTTGAAAACTTAGGAGCTCAAAGAATTCAAGAAAAGGGAAGCTCTTGAGGTGGGTTTGTGTTTACCGAAGTGATTAGGTCACTTCCATGTCTAGGATAAATAACCATTTGAAAATAAAATGGTGTGAAAGTGTGTAACCCTAGAATTTGCATGTTGGCAAAATGAGAATCATGATAAATTGAGCCATGGGCTCATCTTGCATGTTAATGAATTCAAGTATATCCTTATTATCTATACTTGTTATGTAATTGCATGTATGAATTAGAACCTAGTGTTGAGAAACATGGTTGAAAAGTGCAAATGGAACCTAGTGTCATTGAACATAGGTTGGAACATGAGATTGGAACCTAGTGTCATTGAACATAGATTGGAACATGAGATTGGAACCTAGTGTCATTGAACATAGGTTGGAACATGAGATTGGAACCTAGTGTCATGGAACCTAGGTTGAGAATGTAAAGTAAACCTAGTGTCATTGAACATAGGTGAGACTTGGTGACTTGAACCTAGGGCCATTGGACTTAGGTTGGCAAGTGTGAAAGGTGAACATTGGGGTACGCGACGATTTCGCTATTCCGGGTACGCGACGATTTCGCTACGTAGGTGAAATGAGGGTTTTTGCCATGGAAGGTTCTAAAAATATTTGGACCTTCGGGAATTTCAATTGAGGCATAGGAAATCATGTTAGAACAATTGATTTCAAGTATCGAGTTGATTTATGGGTTCGTAATGAGTAACGAATCATTTTCTTGTAGAAGCTTAGGTTGAAGCAAGAACTATAGGCTTGAAGACTTATGAGCTCAAAGAATTCAAAAAATTGGAAGCTCTTGAGGTGGGTTTGTGTTTACCGAAGTGATTAGGTCACTTCCATGTCTAGGGTAAATAACTATTTGAAAATAAAATGGTGTGAAAGTGTGTAACCCTAGAATTTGCATGTTGGCAAAATGAGAATCATGATAAATTGAGCCATGGGCTCATCTTGCATGTTAATGAATTCAAGTATATCCTTATTATCTATATTTGTTATGTGATTACATGTATGAATTAGAACCTAGTGTTGAGGAATATGGGTTGAAAAGTGCAAATGGAACCTAGTGTCATTGAACATAGGTTGGAATATGAGATTGGAACCTAGTGTCATTGAACATAGGTTGGAACATGAGATTGGAACCTAGTGTCATGGAACCTAGGTTGAGAATGTAGAGTAAACCTAGTGTCATTGAACATAGGTGAGACTTGGTGACTTGAACCTAGGGCCATTGGACTTAGGTTGGCAAGTGTGAAAGGTGAACATTGGGGTACGCGACGATTTCGCTATCCCGGGTACGTGACGATTTCGCTTCCCGTGCCACGTGTTGGCGGTGATGGATTGGGATACGCGACGATTTTGCTATCCCGGGTACGCAACGATTTCGCTACCCGTGCCACGTGTTGGCGGTGATGGATTGGGATACGCGACGATTTCGCTATCCCGGGTACGCGACGATTTCGCTCCGTGCCACGTGCTGGCGGTGATGGATTGGGATACGCGACGATTTCGCTATTCTGGGTACGCGACGATTTCGCTAACCGTTCCACGTGTTGGCAGTGATGGATTGGGGTACGCGACGATTTCGCTATCCCGGGTATGCGACGATTTCGCTACCCGTGCCACGTGATAGCGGTGATGGAATGCGACGATTTCGCTACCCGAACAAGGAGATGACGATTTCACTCCTTGGAGGTTGGGACCATGATGGGGATGGCGATTCCATTGCCCGGTGCCCAACACTTGCGGCGATTTCGCTTTGGTTGAGAACCATTATGGTGATGCGGCGATTCCGGTACCATAAATAATGATAAGTAGTTGAACTTGGTCAATGTGAGATATAGGATGAACCTAGGAGAAAATGAAAGTTGACATTTTATTTGGTTGCATCCTTTATGTTTATTTATAAGCATGTAAATATTTGTTTGCATAGTTATTTGTGATCTAACTTATGCTTTCTTTGTGCAACTGTGATGTAATAGAAGTAGAACTTCATTATGTTGATGCTTTTCTTGTGCAACTCTTGTACTCCGTTCCTAGTTGGAACATCGTGGATATGCTTGTATTGTGGCGCCTTGGGCGGGTAGAGGAGACTCTATCCGTTCGGCGAGTCTAGGCATGCGCCCGTGCGGTTATCCTTTCCACCTAGTTGGTGTTAAAGGCCCGACGGGGCGTGACAGACTAAGATGGTATCAGAGCGTAGAAACGGTCTAGGTGGACCTAAGAAAATCCTAGGATGGAAAAGACCCTAGGAGTGTAGGCTCGTGAGTGACGAGATCTTTGATTGTGGCGAAAGATAAGTGATTGGGTTATGTCCTTATACCTCTAGTTGAAAGTAGAGGTAGATTCGAGGAGTGTCTTATTCTTCACCAAGAGAGTTCATGTTGGCGGCCGACAATATGAAACCAAGTGAGGGGAATAAGAGCCCTTGTGTGACTTTCGTCTAGATTGGGTTCACGTTTATTTTCGTGAAATGTTATGTCGTAAATGACTTTGAATGTCACGAAATGACCAAAGTCGTTGTGTTTTCAGGAGATAATGGTACGTGGAAGGCCTCCTACGAGGGCTGGGCTCGGAGGATCAAGCGCGGCTCCCGAACAACTCGGGGAGGGCGAGAACTCGGGTCTTCGCAAGCAATTGACCGAGTTGATGGGCGTGGTTCGGCGACAGGCCGAAACCATGCAGCGACAGGAGAAGCAAATTAAGAAGCTCCAGGACGAGATGGCGCAGCAAACGGCTGCGATTAGGGAGGAGAGATCGGGAGCACCTCCGGCCTCTGCTTCGGCACCGGCCGAGGGAGTGGCACCGGCACCGGCGCCAGCTGTGGCGCCACCGGCACCACCGACTGCGGCCGATGGGTCGGGTGCTCCTATGCCCGATTCCGCGGCGGGGAGGCGGAGAGAGAGCGTGCACTTGCGGCTCTCGTGACATTCAAGAAGTTCAACCCGCCTATCTTCAACGGGGAGAACGTGGATCCATGGGACGTGGAGACGTGGATCGATGCCATCGAGACGCTCTTCGAGGATCTATATACCTTGGAGAGGGACAAGGTTCACCTCGCCGCTCATTGTTTAGAGGGATCGGCGAAGGTGTGGTGGAAGGGAGTCAAGCGTGATCGACTCTCTAGCCTTCCGCCATCGACTTGGGAGGAGTTTCGGGGTATGGTGTTCGCCGCCTACTTCCCCGATAGCGAGAAGAGGAAACTCCAAGAAAAGTTTCGGAAGTTGAAGCAAAGGAACCGCACCGTGCGTTAGTACGAGAGGGAATTCTCGTATATTATTAACTATGTACCGCACGTTGTCCGCGGAGAATTGGACAAGGTCGATTGCTTCGTGCGCGGGTTTCGACCGGAGATCTTTCGGGCGGTTCACGCCTTCAAGCTGCAGACCTTTGCGGAGGTCTTGGACCGTGCCCTCTGGGTGGAGCACGGGAATCCATCTGCGCGCGAGGAGCGCGAATCTTGGGAAAAAGAGAAGGAAAAGGATAAGGAAAAAGGAAAGAAGCGTCCGGCGGGTGGCTCGGGTGGTCAGTCTAGCTCTAAGCGACCCCCGAAGCACTCGCAGTCGCAGAATCAGTCTCGAGGGTCTCAGCGGAATCGACCCTTGGGCTGGTGCCCAATTTGTAGCAGTCCCCACAACCCTCAACAGTGTGATCACCGTGAGGGCCGGTGCTACAAATGCGGACAGCCGGGACACATGCGGTTCAATTGCCCGATGGATGACGGCCGGGCACCGTCGTCGACATCGGCATTTGCATCGCCGAGATAGCTTGCGGGCATCCAACCCGCGGTGATGTCGGCAGGCCGTACACCGCCACCGAGATCGGCTGAGGGCCAGCGGCCGGCGCCCAGTGGACGGGTATTCGCCTCGCAGGTGGAGGAGCCTTCTGCCCCGGAGGATGTCGTGGTAGGTATTGTGTTGATTAATGGCATTCGATGCAGAGTTTTGTTTGATACCGGAGCATCGCATTTATTCATTGCTCGATCATTTGCTACTGCACATGGAATAAAATTTATAGAAGCCACGCATGCAAGAACTGTGCAAGTGCCAGAACACACCTTTTGTGTACATCAAGCGTGTGTAAATTGTCCAGTGAGGATTGAAAACTAGATCATGCCAGCTGATTTGCTGGTGTTGAATCGAATGAATGAATATGACTTAATCCTAGGAATGGATTGGCTCTCGAGATATCACGCTACTATTGATTATAAGAGTAGGATAGTAAGGTTTAGAGAACCCGGGCACAAGGAGTTTGTGTACCGTTGGTGCAAGAGTTCGCTCTTTGCATCGTTGGTGTCCACGTTGCAAGCAAGAAAGCTCATTGCTAGTGGTTGCATTGCCTACTTGGCGACGGTTGTGGATGACCGAAAGGAGGTGTTGGGACTCGAGGACATTCTTGTAGTCCAAGAGTTCCCGGATGTATTTCCGGCGGAGTTACCCGGAATGCCACCGGATCGGGAAATAGAATTCGTGATCGATTTGCTCCCGGGTACGGCACCGATTTCTAAGGCCCCGTACAGGATGGCACCTGCGGAGCTAAAGGAATTAAAAGCACAATTACAAGACTTGTTGGACAAGGGTTTTGTAAAGCCAAGTGTGTCGCCTTGGGGAGCCCCTGTTCTATTTGTGCGGAAGAAGGACGGTTTACTGCAGTTATGTGTGGATTACCGTGAGTTGAATAAAGTGACCGTCAAGAACAAGTACCCGTTGCCCCGTATTGATGACTTATTTGATCAGTTGCAAGGATTTCGGGTGTATTCAAAGATTGATTTGCAATCCGGTTATCACCAATTGAAGATCAAACCGGAGGATGTGCATAAGACTGCGTTTAGGACGCGGTATGGACACTATGAATTCACCGTTATGCCTTTTGGGCTTACCAATGCCCCGGCGGCATTCATGGACTTAATGAACCATGTATTCAAACCACTACTAGACCGATTTGTGGTGGTGTTCATAGATGACATCCTTGTGTACTCTCGGAGTGAAGAGGAACATAAAGAGCATCTAAGGATTGTGCTTCAAGTTCTTCGAGAGAACAAGTTGTTCGCCAAGTTAAAAAAGTGCGAATTTTGAATTCGTGAGGTCGCTTTCTTGGGTCATGTGATTTCTGCGGGCGGAGTATCGGTGGACCCTAAGAAAGTTGAGGCAATCAAGGATTGGCCTCGCCTGTCACGCCCCGCCGGGCCTTTAACACCAACTAGGTGGAAAGGATAACCGCACGGGCGCATGCCCCAGACCCGCCGAACGGATAGAGTCTTTTCTACCCGCCCAAGGCGTCACAACACAAGCTTATCCACAATGTTCCAACTAGGAACGGAGTACAAGAGTTGCACAAGGAAAGCATCAACATAAAGAAGTTCTACTTCTATTACATCACATTGCACATTTATACATGCCCAAATTTTTCTTTTCTTTCCATACACCATGTTCCAAAATTATAGAATATACATAATTCATACATATAATGAAAATCCCATATACTATTATAGTCCAAGACTAGGGGTACAACTCTATGTATCACCAAAATGGAAGGGCCGCTATCTAAAAAGCCAAACCCTTGCCTCGCTCTACCGCCTCACTCGCGGAAGGACCTGAAAAACGTGGGGTGAGAACTATAAACATAGTTCCCAGTGGGTAAGGCCACCCAAGAGAGAAGCTCGACCCACCAGGTCCAAAGAAACACCATATGCATAAGTTAGATCACATATAACTATGCAACAATTATTTACATGCTTGTAAATAAACATAAAGGATGCAACCAAATGAAATATAAATTATCATTCTCTCCTAGGTTCATCCTATATCTCACATTGACTAAGTTCATTTACTTGTCATTTACTTATGGTTTCGGAATCGCCGTCTCACCATAATTGTTCCAACATCCACGGAGTGAACACGTCACCTCCTAGTTCGAGTAGCGAACTCGTCGCATACTCAGGATAGCAAAATCGTCGCATACCCCGTCTCAACACCGCCATCACATGGCATGGGTAGCGAACTCGTCGCATACCCGGGATAGCAACCTCGTCGCACATCCCATCTCGACACCGCCATCACATGGAATGGATAGCGAACTCGTCGCATACCCGGGATAGCAACCTCGTCGCACATCCCATCTCGACACCGCCAACTCATGGCGTGGTAGCGAACTCGTCGCATACCCGGGATAGCAAAATCGTCGCACATCCCGTGTCGACACCGCCAACTCATGGCATGGTAGCGAAATCGTCGCCTACCCGGGATAGCAAAATCGTCGCACATCCCGTTCAACACCGCCAACTCATGACAAGGTAGCGAAATCGTCGCCTACCCGAGATAGCAAAATCGTCGCACATCCCGTTGTTCACATTTCTCACTTGTCAACCTAAATCTCATGATCTTAGGTTCAAGTCACTAAGTCTCACCTATGTTCAATAACACTAGGTTTACTTTCTCATTCTCAACCTAGGTTCCATGACTCTAGGTTTCAATCTCATGTCCAATCTATGTTCAATGACACTAGGTTTTATTCTCACATGTTCCAACCTATGTTCAACAACACTAGGTTCCAATCTCACATGTTCCAACCTATATTCAATGACGCTAGGTTCTTTCCATACATGCAACCATGCAACAAGTATAAATGATTGAGTTATACTTGAATTCTATATCATGCAATAGGAGCTCATTGCTCTACCTATCATGATTTTTACCTTTGCCAACATGCAAGTTCTAGGGTTCACAACACATACCATTTTATCTTTAAATGAATATTTACCCTAGACATGGAAGTGACCTAATCACTTCGGTAAACACAAACCCACCTCAAGAGCTTTCAAATTCTTGTATTCTTCAAGCTCCTAAGTGTCCAAGCCTTGAGTTCTTGCTTCAACCCAAACTTCTACAAGAAAACGGTTCGTTACTCGTTACGAACCCTAAAATCAACTCAATACATGAAATCATGTGTTCCAACATGATTTCCTATGCCTCAATAGCAATTCCCGAAGGTCCAAACATTTTTAGAACCTCCCATGGCAAAAGCCCCAAATTTACTTAGGTTTCACATGCATGCATGTGAAACCACAAAATCTCTTGGCCAATCTCCACGTTTTGTGGTTTAGATTGCCTAGGGTTTCCAAAAACCTCATGCTAAAGGATTGAATCCAAGGTTTAAACCCTAAATCACAAGAACTCACCTCAAAGTCCTAGCTCCCAAGCTTATTCTTGCACCAAGAATCTCCAAATCCACCTTAGAAGCTTTTTCCAAGGTCAAATCCTTCACTTCTCCAAGCCTTGGAGAGATCTCTAGAGAGAGAAAGTGAGGGAGAGGGAGAGGAAGTATGAGGAGAATGAAAAGGAATGAGGGGAGAGACCTCAGGCCCCCCCTACAAAACCCATTCACTGCGAAATTACCAAAATGCCCCTTACTGGGCATTCTGCCTCAGCCGGGTCCGGACCTTGCAAATGGGGTCCGGACCCCGCACGGGTGACAGTTCACCGCGCAGGCCGGGTCCGGACCTTGGTGTCCGGGTCCGAAACCCGTACGCACCCAACTCGAAATTCAGCTCGGGTCCGGACCGTAGCTGCCCGGGTCCGGACCGCAGCTGCCCGCGGACTTCATTGTCCGGACCCCAGCTTCCAGGGTCCGGACCCCGTGAGCAGTTTTGCTCCAGTTGGTCCTTTTCACAAAATTTTTCGATTTCTGGGTTTCAACTCGCACCCACAATATTCCGAAACCTTCGGAACCCAATTCCACACCAGCCATTATCGGCTTCCATCGAACTTTATCAAATTTAGTAAAGTTCGATACAACGCACCGAAATTCAGAGTGCTACATTCCTCCCCCCTTAAAGAGAGTTTCGTCCGCGAAACTAAATCATACCTCAGCTGGACTCAGCGAAGAGGTAAGGAAACCGCTCCTTCATCGAGCTTTCCAATTCCCACGTAGCTTCTCGCTCACCGTGATTCGTCCACTGTACCTTTACGTAAGGAATTTCACGGTTTTTCAAATTTTTCACCTCGCGATCCATGATACACAAGGAAAATTCCTCATAAGTCATATCCTCATGGAGCTCTATAGGCACATACTCAAGGACGTGCGCCGGATCATACACGTACTTGCGGAGCGTCGATACATGGAACACGTTGTGTATCCCCGCAAGTTTTGGCGGCAAAGCTAGCCGATATGCCACGGATCCCACACGCTCCAAAACCTCATAAGGTCCAATGTAACGGGGACTCAACTTACCCCGAGCACCAAATCGCTTCACCCCTCTCATGGGTGATACTTTCAAGAAGACGCGGTCTCCTACCGCGAATTCCAAATCTCGTCGACGTCGATCCGCATAACTCTTTTGTCTGGATTGCGCCGTCGATAAGCGTTCACGTGCTAAGCGGACCTTTTCCTCCGCTTCACGCAACACATCCGGTCCTAAGACCCTTCTCTCGCTGACTTCACTCCAATGGATAGGAGAGCGGCATTTCTTTCCATACAAGGCCTCAAAAGGTGCCATACCGATGCTAGATTGATAGCTATTATTGTAAGCAAATTCAGCCATCGGTAAATAAGTAGGCCATGCACCCTTGAAGTCCAACACGCACGCTCGAAGCATATCCTCCAAAATCTGAATTGTTCTTTCCGATTGACCGTCTGTTTGAGGATGAAATGCTGAACTGAAATCGAGCCGTGTACCCAAAGCTTCTTGCAAGCTTTTCCAAAAATGCGATGTAAAACGGGGATCTCGATCTGAAACTATCGAGGTCGGGATCCCGTGCAACCGCATAATCTCGTCCAGATAGACTTGTGCCAACTTGTCTCCCGACCAAGTGGTGTGGATTGGCAAAAAGTGTGCCGACTTTGTCAAATGATCCACCACCACCCATACCGCATCGTGGCCACCTAGCGATCGAGGTAAGCCCACAACAAAGTCCATTGCGATATTCTCCCACTTCCAAACTGGAATGGGCAATCCTTGCAGTTTTTTCGCTGAAAAACGACGCTCGGCCTTCACCTGTTGGCATACTAAACATTGTGCCACGAAGCGTCCAACATCAAGTTTCATCCCCGGCCACCAATAATGCAATTTGAGATCTTTGTACATTTTGGTGCCGCCCGGGTGAATCGCATAGGGAGAAGTGTGAGCCTCTTTTAAGATCTCCCCACGAATGTCCTCGACTTTTGGCACGCACAATAGATTTCGGAATCGAATGGCGCCCTTCGAGTCCACATGAAAATCACCGGCGCGCCCACTCTCGATAGCATACCGCACCTTTTGGAGCTCCGGATCACCGGATTGCCTTTCTTTTATTTGCTCCAACAAGGTCGGCCACACCTCGAGACTCATAAGTTTAGCGGGGACGCCCGGGGCCACGACTTCCAAGTCAAACCGGCCCATTTCTTTGATCAACGGTATTTGTCCCGTTATCTCAATTACGAAGTTCTCCACAGATTTTCTACTGAGCACATCGGCCACCACATTGGCTCTACCGGGGTGGTACAAGATGGTTAAGTCGTAATCTTTTATCAACTCCAACCATCTCCGTTGCCTCAAGTTCAACTCCTTCTGAGTGAATAAATACTTTAAGCTTTTATGATCCGTGTAAACCTCACAATGCTCCCCGTATAAATAGTGTCTCCACAACTTAAGTGCAAAGACCACCGCCGCAAGCTCTAAGACGTGGGTGGGGTAATTTTGTTCATAGCTCTTCAGCTGTCGAGAGGCATATGCTATTACTTGTCCTCTTTGCATAAGCACACACTCAAGACCACGCCGTGATGCATCACTATACACCACAAAACCCTCCCCCGCAATCGACAAGGCGAGAACCGGAGCCAAAGTCAACCTTTCCTTTAGCTCCTTAAAGCTTTGGTCGCATTCCTCGCTCCAAACATATTTGGCTCCCTTACGGGTAAGACGCGTTAGTGGACCGGAGATTTTTGAAAATCCCTCCACGAACCGCCGATAGTACCCTGCAAGACCCAAAAAGCTCCGCACTTCCGTGACATTGGTCGGGCGAGGCCAATCCTTGATTGCCTCAACTTTCATAGGGTCCACCAATACTCCCTCCGCGGAGATCACATGACCCAAGAAGGCGACCTCACGGATCCAAAATTCGCACTTCTTCAATTTGGCGAACAACTTGTTCTCTCGAAGAACTTGAAGCACAATCCTCAAGTGCTCTTTATGTTCCTCTTCACTCCGAGAGTAGACAAGAATATCATCTATGAACACAACCACGAATTGATCCAGTAGTGGTTTGAACACACGGTTCATTAAATCCATGAATGCTGCCGGGGCATTAGTAAGCCCGAAAGGCATAACCGTGAATTCATAATGTCCATACCGCGTCCTAAACGCGGTCTTATGCACGTCCTCCGGTTTGATCTTCAATTGGTGATAACCGGATTGCAAATCAATCTTTGAGTACACCCGAGACCCTTGCAACTGATCGAACAAGTCATCAATTCGGGGTAACGGGTACTTATTCTTGACGGTCACTTTGTTCAACTCGCGGTAATCCACACACAACCGCAGCAAACCGTCCTTTTTCCGCACAAATAGAACAGGGGCTCCCCAAGGTGACACACTTGGCTTTACGAAACCCTTGTCCATTAAATCTTGCAATTGTGCTTTCAATTCCTTTAGTTCCGCGGGTGCCATCCTGTACGGGGCCTTAGAGATCGGCGCCGTACCCGGGAGCAAATCAATCACGAATTCTATTTCCCGATTCGGTGGCATTCCGGGCAACTCCGCCGAAAATACATCTGGGAACTCTTGGACTATAGGAATGTCCTCGAGCCCCAACACTTCCTTCCGGTCATCCACTACCGTCGCCAAGTAGGCAATGCAACCACTAGCAATAAGCTTTCTTGCTTGCGACGTGGACACCATTGAAGCAAAGAGCGAACTCTTGCACCCATGGTACACAAACTCTTTGTGTCCGGGTTCTCTAAACCTCACTATCCGGCTCTTACAATCGATAGTAGCATGATACCTAGAGAGCCAATCCATTCCTAGGATCAAATCATATTCATTCATTCGATTTAACACCAGCAAATCAGCTGGCATGATCCAGTTTTCAACCCTCACAGGGCAATCTACACACGCGTGATGCACGCAAAAAGTGTGTTCAGGTACTTGCATAGTTCTTGCATGTGTGGCATCTATAATTTCTATTCCATGTGCAATAGCAAATGATCGAGCTATGAATGAATGCGATGCACCAGTATCAAACAAAGCTCTATATCGAATGCCTTTAATTAACACAATACCTGCCACGACGTCCTCCTGGGTAGAAGGCTCCTCCACCTGAGAGGCGAATACCCGTCCACTGGGCGCTGGCCGCTGGCCCTCCACTGGTCTCGGCGGCTGTGCACGGCCCGCCGACATCGCCGCGGGTGGGATGCCCGCAAGCTGCCTCGGTGGCGCAAACGCTGATGCCGACGACGGTGCTCGGCTATCGTCCATCGGACAGTTGTACCGCATATGCCCTTGCTGTCCGCATTTGTAGCACCGGCCCTCGCAATACTCACATTGCTGAGGGTTGTGGGGCCGCTACAAATCGGGCACTGGGTTGAGGGTCGGTTCCGTCGGGACCCTCGGGACTGATTCTGCGACTGCGAGTGCTTCGGGGGTCGCTTTGAGCTAGACTGCCCACCCGAGCCACTCGCCGGTCGTTTCTTTCCTTTCTCCTTATCTTTTTCTCTCTCCCAAGACTCGCGCTCCTCGCGCGCACATGCATTCCCGTGCTCTACCCAAAGAGCACGGTCCAAGACCTCCGCAAAGGTCCGCAGCTTAAGGGCGTGCACCGCCCGAAATATCTCCGGTCGAAGTCCGCGCACGAAACAGTCGACCTTGTTCAACTCTCCGCGGACAACGTGCGGTACGCAATTGATAATGTACGAGAACTCCCTCTCGTACTCGCGCACCGTGCGGTTCCTTTGTTTCAACTTGCGAAACCTTTCTTGAAGCTTTCTTTTCTCGCTATCGGGGAAATAGGTGGCGAACACCATACCCCGAAACTCCTCCCATGTCGGTGGCGGAAGGCTAGGGAGTCGATCACGCCGGACCCCCTTCCACCACACCTTCGCCGATCGCTCTAAACAATGAGCGGCGAGATGCACTTTGTCCCTCTCCAAGGTATAGAGATCCTCGAAGAGCGTCTCCATGGCATCGATCCATGTTTCCACGTCCCATGGATCCACGTTCTCCCCGTTAAAGATAGGCGGGTTGAACTTCTTAAACCTCATGAGAGCCGAAAGTGCGCGCTCTCGCTCCGCGTCCTCCATCTCGGAGTCGGGCATAGGGGCACCCGACCCCTCAGCCACAGTCGGTGGTGCTGGTGGCGCCACAACCGGCGCCGGTGTCACCTCCTCGGCCGGTGCCGAAGCAGAGGCCGGAGGTACTCCCAACCTCTCCTCCCTAATCGCAGCCGCTTGCTGCGCCATCTCGTCTTGGAGCCTTTTAATCTGCTCCTCCTGTCGTTGCATGGCTTCGGCCTGTCGCCGAACCACGCCCATCAACTCGGTCAACTCATTACGAAGACCCGAGTTCTCGCCCTCCCCGAGTTGTTCGGGAGCCGCGCTCGATCCTCCGAGCTCAGCCCTCGCAGGAGGCCGTCCACGTACCATTATCTCCTGAAAACACAACGACTTTGGTCATTTCATGACATTCAAAGTCATTTGCGACATAACATTCACGAAAATAAACGTGAACCCAATCTAGGCGAAAGTCACACAAGGGTCCTTATTCCCCTCACTTGGTTTCATGTTGTCGGCCGCCAACATGAACACACTTGGTGAAGAATAAGACACACCTCGAATCCACCTCTATTTCCAACTAGAGGCATAAGGACATAACCCAATCACTTATCTTTCGCCACAATTAAAGATCTCGTCACTCACGAGCCTACACTCCTAGGGTCTTTTCCGTCCTAGGGTTTCTTAGGTCCACCTAGACCGTTTCTATGCTCTGATACCACCTCAGTCTGTCACGCCCCGCCGGGCCTTTAACACCAACTAGGTGGAAAGGATAACCGCACGGGCGCATGCCCCAGACCCGCCGAACGGATAGAGTCTTTTCTACCCGCCCAAGGCGTCACAACACAAGCTTATCCACAATGTTCCAACTAGGAACGGAGTACAAGAGTTGCACAAGGAAAGCATCAACATAAAGAAGTTCTACTTCTATTACATCACATTGCACATTTATACATGCCCAAAATTTTCTTTTCTTTCAATACACCATGTTCCAAAATTATAGAATATACATAATTCATACATATAATGAAAATTCCCTATACTATCATAGTCCAAGACTAGGGGTACAACTCTATGTATCACCAAAATAGAAGGGCCGCTATCTAAAGAGCCAAACCCTTGCCTCGCTCCGCCGCCTCACTCGCGGAAGAACCTGAAAAACGTGGGGTGAGAACTATAAACATAGTTCCCAGTGGGTAAGGCCACCCAAGAGAGAAGCTCGACCCACCAGGTCCAAAGAAACACCATATGCATAAGTTAGATCACATATAACTATGCAACAATTATTTACATGCTTGTAAATAAACATAAAGGATGCAACCAAATGAAATATAAATTATCATTCTCTTCTAGGTTCATCCTATATCTCACATTGACTAAGTTCATTTACTTGTCATTTACTTATGGTTTCGGAATCGCCGTCTCACCATAATTGTTCCAACATCCACGGAGTGAACTCGTCACCTCCTAGTTCGAGTAGCGAACTCGTCGCATACTCAGGATAGCAAAATCGTCGCATACCCCGTCTCAACACCGCCATCACATGGCATGGGTAGCGAACTCGTCGCATACCCGGGATAGCAATCTCGTCGCACATCCCATCTCGACACCGCCATCACATGGCATGGATAGCGAACTCGTCGCATACCCGGGATAGCAACCTCGTCGCACATCCTATCTCGACACCGCCAACTCATGGCGTGGTAGCGAACTCGTCGCATACCCGGGATAGCAAAATCGTCGCACATCCCGTGTCGACACCGCCAACTCATGGCATGGTAGCGAAATCGTCGCCTACCCGGGATAGCAAAATCGTCGCACATCCCGTTCAACACCGCCAACTCATGGCATGGTAGCGAAATCGTCGCCTACCCGGGATAGCAAAATCGTCGCACATCCCGTTGTTCACATTTCTCACTTGTCAACCTAAATCTCATGATCTTAGGTTCAAGTCACTAAGTCTCACCTATGTTCAATAACACTAGGTTTACTTTCTCATTCTCAACCTAGGTTCCATGACTCTAGGTTTCAATCTCATGTCCAACCTATGTTCAATGACACTAGATTTTATTCTCACATGTTCCAACCTATGTTCAACAACACTAGGTTCCAATCTCACATGTTCCAACCTATGTTCAATGACGCTAGGTTCTTTTCATACATGCAACCATGCAACAAGTATAAATGATTGAGTTATACTTGAATTCTATATCATGCAATAGGAGCTCATTGCTCTACCTATCATGATTTTTACCTTTGCCAACATGCAAGTTCTAGGGTTCACAACACATACCATTTTATCTTTAAATAGATATTTACCCTAGACATGGAAGTGACCTAATCACTTTGGTAAACACAAACCCACCTCAAGAGCTTTCAAATCCTTGTATTCTTCAAGCTCCTAAGTGTCCAAGCTTGAGTTCTTGCTTCAACCCAAGCTTCTACAAGAAAACGGTTCGTTACTCGTTACGAACCCTAAAATCAACTCAATACATGAAATCATGTGTTCCAACATGATTTCCTATACCTCAATAGCAATTCCCGAAGGTCCAAACATTTTTAGAACCTCCCATGGCAAAAGCCCCAAATCTACTTAGGTTTCACATGCATGCATGTGAAACCACAAAATCTCTTGGCCAATCTCCACGTTTTGTGGTTTAGATTGCCTAGGGTTTCCAAAAACCTCATGCTAAAGGATTGAATCCAAGGTTTAAACCCTAAATCACAAGAACTCACCTCAAAGCCCTAGCTCCCAAGCTTCTTCTTGCACCAAGAAGCTCCAAATCCACCTTAGAAGCTTTTTCTAAGGTCAAATCCTTCACTTCTCCAAGCCTTGGAGAGATCTCTAGAGAGAGAAAGTGAGGAAGAGGGAGAGGAAGTATGAGGAGAATGAAAAGGAGTGAGGGGAGAGACCTCAGGCCCCCCCCTACATAACCCATTCACTGCGAAATTACCAAAATGCCCCTTACTGGGCATTCTGCCTCAGCCGGGTCCGGACCTTGCAAATGGGGTCCGGACCCCGCACGGATGACAGTTCACCGCGCAGGCCGGGTCCGGACCTTGGTGTCCGGGTCCGGAACCCGTACGCACCCAACTCGAAATTCAGCTCGGGTCCGGACCGTAGTTGCCCGGGTCCGGACCGCAGCTGCCCGCGGACTTCATTGTCCGGACCCCAGCTTCCAGGGTCCGGACCCCGTGAGCAGTTTTGCTCCAGTTGGTCCTTTTCTTAAAATTTTTTGATTTCTGGGTTTCAACTCGCACCCACAATGTTCCGAGACCTTCGGAACCCAATTCCACACCAGCCATTATCGGCTTCCATCGAACTTTATCAAATTTAGTAAAGTTCGGTACAACGCACTGAAATTCAGAGTGCTACATCGCCCGACCAATGTCACGGAAGTGCGAAGCTTTTTGGGTCTTGCGGGGTACTATCGGCGGTTCGTGGAGGAATTTTCAAAAATTTCCGGTCCATTAACGCGCCTTACCCGCAAGGGAGCCAAATATGTTTGGAGCGAGGAATGCGACCAAAGCTTTAGGGAGCTAAAGGAAAGGTTGACTTCGGCTCTGGTTCTCGCCTTGCCGGTTGCGGGGGAGAGCTTTGTGGTGTATAGTGAAGCACCACGGCGCGGTCTTGGGTGTGTGCTTATGCAAAGAGGACAGGTGATAGCATATGCCTCTCGTCAGCTGAAGAGCTATGAGCAGAATTACCCCACCCACAACCTAGAGCTTGCAGCGGTGGTCTTCGCGCTTAAGTTGTGGAGACACTACTTGTACGGGAAACATTGTGAGGTGTACACAGATCATAAAAGTTTAAAGTACTTATTCACTCAAAAGGAGTTGAACTTGAGGCAACGGAGATGGTTGGAGTTGATAAAAAATTACGACTTAACCATCCTATACCACCCCGGTAGAGCCAATGTGGTGGCCGATGCGCTCAGTCGAAAATCCGTGGAGAACTTCGTAATTGAGACGACGGGACAAATACCGTTGATCAAGGAAATGGGCCGGTTCGACTTGGAAGTCATTGCCCCGGGCGTCCTCGCTATACTCATGAATCTCGAGGTGTGGCCGACCTTGTTGGAGCAAATAAAAGAAAAGCAATCCGGAGATCCGAAACTCCAAAAGTTGCGGAGTGCTATCGAGAGTGGACGCGCCGGTGATTTTCATATGGATTCGAAGGGCGCCATTCGATTATGAAATCGATTGTGCGTGCCTAAAGTCGAGGACATTCGTGGGGAGATATTGAAAGAAGCTCACACTTCTCCCTATGCGATTCACCCGGGAGGCACCAAAATGTATAAGGATCTTAAATTGCATTATTGGTGGTCGGGGATGAAGCTTGATGTTGGACGCTTCGTGGCACAATGCTTAGTATGCCAACAGGTGAAGGCCGAGCGTCGCTTTCCAGCAAAAAAACTGCAAGAGTTGCCCATTCCAGTTTGGAAGTGGGAGAATATAGCAATGGATTTTGTTGTGGGCTTACCTCGATCGCATGGTGGCCACGATGCGATTTGGGTGGTGGTGGATCGTTTGACAAAGTCGGAACACTTTTTGCCAATCCACACCACTTGGTCGGGAGACAAATTAGCACAAGTCTACCTGGACGAGATTATGCGGTTGCACGGGGTCCCAACCTCGATAGTTTCAGATCGAGATCCCCGTTTTACATCGCATTTTTGGAAAAGCTTGCAAGAGGCTTTAGGTACACGGCTCGATTTTAGTTCGGCATTCCATCCTCAAATTGACAGTCAATCAGAGAGGACAATTCAGATTTTGGAGGATATGCTACAAGCGTGTGTGTTGGACTTCAAGGGTGTGTGGCCTACTCATTTACCGATAGCTGAGTTCGCTTATAATAATAGCTATCAATCTAGCATCGGTATGGCACCGTTTGAGGCCTTATATGGAAAAGAATATCGTTCTCCTATTCATTTGAGCGAGGTCGACGAAAGAAGGGTCTTAGGATCGGATGTGTTGCGTGAAGCAGAGGAAAAGATCCGCTTGGCACGTGAACGCTTATCGACGGCACAATCCAGGCAAAAGAGCTATGCGGATAGGCGTCGACGAGATTTGAAATTCGCGGTAGGAGACCGCGTCTTCTTGAAAGTATCGCCCATGAGAGGGGTTAAGAGATTTGGTGTTCGGGGTAAGTTGAGTCCCCGTTATATTGGACCTTATGAGGTTTTGGAGTGTGTGGAAACTTTGGCATATCGGCTAGCCTGGCCGCCAAAACTTGCGGGGATACACAATGTGTTTCATGTATCGGCGCTCCGCAAGTACTTGTATGATCCAGCGCACGTCCTCGAGTATGTGCCTATGGAGCATCATGACGATATGACTTACGAGGAATTTTCTTTGTGTATCATGGATCGCGAGGTGAAAAATTTGAGGAACCGTGAAATTTCTTATGTAAAGGTACAATGGACGAATCACGAAGAGCGTGAAGCTACTTGGGAATTGGAAAGCTCAATGAAGGAGCGGTTTTCTTACCTCTTCGCTGAGTCCAGCTGAGGTATGATTTAGTTTCGCGGCCGAAACTCTCTTTAAAGGGGGAGGAATGTGGTACATTGAACTTCAGTGTGTCGTACCGAACTTCAACAAATTGTGGAGTTTCGGTGGGAAAGTGGCATAAGAGGCTATGTGAGTGGCTTCGGCCAAGTTTGGGGCTTGTACGAGTGTTTTCAGCGCAAACGAGGCGTGAAAACGGACTTCGAAAAGTCAAAACAGCCAAACTTGTGAAGTCTGCAGTGGATTCCAGTATGGATGTGTCTATACCGGTACTGAAGCGATTAGTTCCGGTATGGAGTGTGACATACCGGAATGCGAGGGCAGAATCTGGAAATCCAGCTCTCGGGTTTTGCGAAATTCTTCGTGGCATACCGGAACTAACACCCGTATACCGGTACGCCGGAGTGGGTACCGGAATGCAGTGTTGCGAAATGCCAGCTTTGGCTGGCTGTAAGTGTTGATGTGTGAGGGGGGCAAATAGGTCTTTTCACACTCGAGGGGTGTTAGAAAGGCAGGGACACCCTTCCCTTCTCAGTCTTCTTCCTCCTCTACTTCTTCTCTCCATCTCTCTCACTTTCTCTCTCTAGAGATCTCTCCAAAGCTTGGAGAAAAGAGTGGATTGAGCTTGGAAAAGGTTTCCAAACTGGAGAAGAGGCTTCTTGGTGCAAGTAGGAGCTTGGAGAACTCGTGGCTAAGGTGAATTCCTCATGATTTGGGTTCAAACCTTGAAATTGATCTAGTATTCTGAGGTTTTTGGAAATCCTAGGCAATCTAAACCACAAAACGTGAAGATTGGCCAAAAAAATTTGGGGTTCTACATGCATGCATGTGAAACCTAGGTGAAATGAGAGTTTTTGCCATGGAAGGTTCTAAAAATATTTGGACCTTCGGGAATTTCAATTGAGGCATATGAAATCATGTTAGAACAATTGATTTCAAGTATCGAGTTGATTTATGGGTTCGTAATGAGTAACGAACCATTTTCTTGTGGAAGCTTAGGTTGAAACAAGAACTCTAGGCTTGAAGACTTAGGAGCTCAAAGAATTCAAAAAATTGGAAGCACTTGAGGTGAGTTTGTGTTTACCGAAGTGATTAGGTCACTTCCATGTCTAGGGTAAATAACCATTTGAAAATAAAATGGTGTGAAAGTGTGTAACCCTAGAATTTGCATGTTGGCAAAATGAGAATCATGATAAACTGAGCCATGGGCTCATCTTGCATGTTAATGAATTCAAGTATATCCTTATTATCTATACTTGTTATGTGATTACATGTATGAATTAGAACCTAGTGTTGAGGAATATGGGTTGAAAAGTGCAAATAGAACCTAGTGTCATTGAACATAGGTTGGAATATGAGATTGGAACCTAGTGTCATTGAACATAGGTTGGAACATGAGATTGAAACCTAGTGTCATGGAACCTAGGTTGAGAATGTAGAGTAATCCTAGTGTCATTGAACATAGGTGAGACTTGGTGACTTGAACCTAGGGCTATTGGACTTAGGTTGGCAAGTGTGAAAGGTGAACATTGGGGTACGCGACGATTTCGCTATCCCGGGTACGCGACGATTTCGCTTCCCGTGCCACGTGTTGGCGGTGATGGATTGGGATACGCGACGATTTTGCTATCCCGGGTACGCAACGATTTCGCTACCCGTGCCACGTGTTGGCGGTGATGGATTGGGATACGCGACGATTTCGCTATTCCGGGTAGGCGACGATTTCGCTACCCGTGCCACGTGTTGGCGGTGATGGATTGGGGTATGCGACGATTTCGCTATCCCGGGTATGCGACGATTTCGCTACACGTGCCACGTGATGGCGGTGATGGAATGCGACGATTTCGCTACCCGAACAAGGAGATGACGATTTCACTCCTTGGAGGTTGGGACCATGATGGGGATGGCGATTCCATTGCCCGGTGCCCAACACTTGTGGCGATTCCGCTTTGGTTGAGAACCATTATGGTGATGCGGCGACTCCGACACCATAAATAATGACAAGTAGTTGAACTTGGTCAATGTGAGATATAGGATGAACCTAGGAGAAAATAAAAGTTGACATTTTATTTGGTTGCATCCTTTATGTTTATTTACAAGTATGTAAATATTTGTATGCATAGTTATTTGAGATCTAACTTATACTTATGGTGTTTCTTTGGACCTGGTGGGTCGAGCTTCTCTCTTGGGTGGTCTTACCCACTGGAAACTATGTTTATAGTTCTCACCCCACGTTTTTCAGGTCCTTCCGCGAGTGAGGCGGCGGAGCGAGGCAAGGGTTTGGCTCTGTAGATAGCGGCCCTTCCATTTTGGTGTTACATAGAGTTGTACCCTAGTTTTGGACAATGATAGCATAGGAGTTTTTATTAAATGTATGCAACTTGTAAATTCTATAGTTTTGGAACTTGATGTATGGAATAGAAATGAAAGAAAAGAAAAAAAAATTGGACATGTATAAATGTGCAAATGTGATGTAATAGAAGCAGAACTTCATTATGTTGATGTTTTCATTGTGCAACTCTTGTACTCCGTTCCTAGTTGGAACATCGTGGATATGCTTGTGTTGTGGCGCCTTGGGCGGGTAGAGGAGACTCTATTCGTTCGGCGAGTCTGGGGCATGTGCCCGTGCGGTTATCCTTTCCACCTAGTTGGTGTTAAAGGCCTGACGGGGCGTGACACGGGGCGTGACAGATTAAGATGGTATCAGAGCGTAAAGGTTACAAGCACTCATTCATTCATAAATTTGTAACTGAACCATTGGTTAGGTTGACCCATAGGAAGACCTAAGGCGTATAGGTGCGCGAGTACGAGGGTTTGTTTTCGGCGTGTGTGTTGTGGGTGTTGCTGACCCCTTTCTCTTACGATGTTTCTTTGTTGTAGAGATGGCTCGTGGTAGACCTCCCCGTCCTGGTCGTGGTGGTGGGCGTGCGCCTACGGAGCGGTCTGCTAGTGCTCAGACCCGGGCTACTGCGGCTGGTTCGAGCGAGGATGCGGCAGGAGCCGGGCAGCCAGGTGTCGACCGTACCTGTCACGCCCCGGATTACTCGTTTTCCCGGGCTCGCCAACAGATCCGCCGTATACATAGATTTTTCTATGTATACGAAGCGATAGCTAACCTGTAAACAAACATACAAGCCACTACAAGAGATATATAGAGCTGCAATAAAACATACTAATAACAAAAGCCACCTGTACATATAGAGTCCAAAATACAACAGGTCCACCACAACCAAAATAGGTACAAATCCACACTATATGTACATGGCACAACCCAAAAAGAAACTATCTCCAGTAGGGTCCTCCTCTAGGGACAACAGGGACAGGTAGGGATCTAGCTCGCGACTCCCTTACCTCGATCCGCAGAAACAGGCGCAGCAGCCGCAACAGAAGAAGGCTCTGCAAAAAGGTGGCAACAAAGGGTGTGAGAACTACTATCAAAAGAAGTAGTCCTCAGTGGGTACCGATACCGACCTCTACGGTCCACCCACTAAGTCTACGAGACTAACAGTATAGCTGGTAGGTAAAGAACAACAAAGTAAGCTGGAATAACTCTACAGCTATCATGCCACTACCCTACCACTATCCAAGTCAACTCTCAAGTAAGCACCACCAAAGTGAGAAATCATCCCTGACCCAATCTATCGGAACCGCCCAAACGGGCTCGTCCAGCCAACTGCCTAGCCACACCGCACACTACCAAAAAGGGTAGCCGGTCCAAAACAGATCCACAATCTGTAGCGACAACAACGCAAAAGAGGCCTCACTCCGGAGCGGCACTCGGGGGAGCTACCCAGCCGAGTTAGTACGCGTATCTCTGTCGAGCACAAACAGGCTCCGGCAGGCTATAGTCAAAGAAAAAAGGGGTCAAAAGGGGTCAAAGACTCTAAGCTCACGTGCCCTCAGCACAACCAGAAGCTAAAATAAGAGTCTGGGTCCACCGTCAACCCCGACGGCACCCGGTAATACAGAACAGTCTAACCCTGCTGTAAATACAAGCTCGGCATCCCAGCACGAGCGTAAACTCGTCCTATAACGAACTAAGTATCCACCTCGCACTAACAGCGGTGATACAAGAACAGAAACGGCTCCTAGAGCTAAATCTGATAACAGTTCGAAAAGTGACGGTTGTATGTTCGCGAGTTTTCTCCTAAGTCAATTCCCAGTTCAGCATGTAAATTCATGTCGATAAATTATCAATTTATGCTCCAAATTCAGATTTCATATAAACAAATGCAAATTCACGAATTCGAGCTACTAACATGATTAAACAGATAATAAAACAGCATGCTGCACTCTCTACACTTAGGAGGAAATCCGACGATTTCGGTAACATCAACCCACCTGGAGCGCTAATCCGACTACGGATCAAATTGAAACTTCACAAGCACTTTCTCCCAGCTCCAAATAAAAGGAAAGTGAGGGCAGAATCCAAAACTCCTTGCTGGATTTAACGGAATCAAAACCCGAGTAAGAATTCTAACGAAAGTCAATAATACATATGAATTCGACTTTGAAATCAAATTTACTTAATCCGGAGCCAAAGTACCTTACAATTCAGCTAAATAAATTGCTCCCCTAGCTTGCCACAATCAAGGAATCCAAGAGTAGGTTCCAATTTATCATCTTGAAGCATCAAATATATCAATTTCACCTTCAAGTTCAACGGCCACTGCTGGGATGCACTGCTGCAGCTGCTGGACTGCACCTTGGTGCTGTAAATTTCTGGCTCCACAAGGAAATCCAGGGCAAGAAAAAGCTAGGGGGCGATCCACAAGTGATCTTTGACTTCTATACTACAAGAAAAATCCATAGTTCACCACGAAAATCCATTACAATTAAGAAATAGAGATCAAGAATTCAACTTCGACGTAAAAACTGTTTTTCAGTTTTCGACCTCAATAAAAACTGAAATTCTCACTCATCTTACCTCCAAATTGATTCAAACAACATTCTACCCAGTAGAGGATGAAGTTAAGATCACTTATAACCTTTCAAACCTGAGCTCCTATAAGAAATTCAAACGAATTTTATCAAAATCTGAAATCGACCTAGTTCAGTCCAGAAAATCAGCACGCACATTATCTATGCTCAACTTTAAAATTAGAGCTATTTACCTGAAATTTCAGCTCAAGAAAGGCATGGACAGCATCCTAACTTCCCCAACTTTAGTCATGAATCATCAATTTCGAAATTGATTTCTTCCCAGCCTCGAATTTACTGCTAACAAGCCAAAGAAGCCAGCTGAATGCCAAGAACACTACCAACAACTAACCAATACCGAAATTTCAGCTTATGCTTGCAAAATTACTCACATGCAAATGCTCTAACCTGCAATTCCAGTTGGTTTTAAGTACAAGGTGAGCTCCCACACTCTTCCTTACTTCCCTACAACACTGATTTCGAAGCTTGAGCACTTCCCTTAGTTGCACTGGAGCTGAAATCTGAAGGCTGCTGATGTAGGCTGCTGCTTCCTTCATCCGTGTGCTGCAGTCCACACTGCAGGTGCTGTTGCTAGGCTGCGTAGGGAGAGGGGACAGTGGAGAATTGGAGAGAAAAAGAGAAAGAGCATTGATGCAGGGAGGAGGGAGATAATGGATGGAATAAAAGGAGTCTTCTCAGCCAACAACTACAGTCCAAACTCCCTAATTAGGGGTAGTTGAGACTTAGGTGTAGTGTACCTTAGGCACACTTTAAAAAAAATCACACCAGCTAAAAGTCATTGGCATAAGGATTAAAATTTGATGCCAATTCGCATCTAATTCCGACTCGCCCCGACACTTTCCAATGTGTCGACTTTGTCGTGGACCGTAATTGTTCCGAATATTAATATGTTAATATTTTTCCAGAACATTACATCCTCCCCCTCTACAAAAAGTTTCGTCCTCGAAACTTAAACTCATACCTCAAGAAGGAAGCTCGAAAAGGTAGGGATAGGATTCCCGCATCACCGTCTCCGGCTCCCAAGTCGCCTCACGCTCCTCATGATTACTCCACTGCACTTTCACGTACGGTATGACTCGGTTGCGCAATTCTTTCGTCTCGCGAGCAAGAATCCGCACTGGTCGCTCCTCGTACTGCAGGTCTTCAGCCAACTCAAGTGGGGTGAAGTCAATCACGTGGGAGGGGTCGAACACATATCTTCTCAGAGCCGAGACATGAAACACATCGTGGACTCCAGAAAGTCGCGGTGGTAGGGCAATCCTGTACGCTACCGGCCCCACTCGCTCTAACACCTCGAACGGGCCAATAAACCGTGGACTAAGCTTCCCACGAACTCCAAAACGGCGAATCCCTCTGGACGGCGAGACTTTCAGGAACACACGATCTCCAATCTGGAACTCCAAGTCTCGTCTTCTAGTGTCCGCGTAGCTCCTCTGTCGACTTTGGGCGGTCTCAAGACGTCGTCGAACCATCTTGACCTTTTCTTCCGCTTCCAACAGGATGTCAGGACCCAAAGTCTTCCTCTCACCCACGTCGCTCCAATGCAAGGGCGAACGACACTTGCGTCCATACAATGCCTCAAACGGAGCCATCTGGATGCTCGCTTGATAGCTATTGTTGTACGCAAACTCAACCAGTCCTAAGTGTCGATGCCACCCTCCACCAAAGTCTAGGACACATGCTCTCAACATGTCCTCCAGAGTCTGAATGGTCCGCTCAGACTGACCATCGGTCTGTGGATGAAAAGCCGTGCTAAACCGAAGCTGAGTACCCAGTGCTGTCTGCAGACTCCTCCAAAACTATGAGACGAATCGTGTGTCTCGATCAGACACAATCGAGGTAGGCACTCCATGCAGTCTCACTATCTCTTCCAAGTATAACTGAGCGAGTCTGTCCCTGGACCAAGTAGTCTGCACTGGTAAGAAGTGGGCAGACTTGGTCAGTCTGTCCACTATCACCCAAATAGCGTCAAAACCAGCCTGCGACCTCGGTAATCCCACGACAAAGTCCATGGCGATCTGGTCCCACTTCCACTCGGGTATTGGGAGACTCTGAAGCTTGCCGGCAGGTACTCGGTGCTCCGCCTTTACCTGTTGACAAGTCAAACACTGAGCCACAAATCTCCCAATATGTCGCTTCATTCCATTCCACCAGTAGTGTGCCTTTAAATTCTTATACATCTTGGTTCCACCGGGGTGAACCGTATAAGGCGAGTAATGAGCCTCTCTCAAGATCTCCTCTCGGATCTCAGAATCCGTAGGCACACACAGTCGGTCCCTGTACCGCAGTACTCCCGAACTGTCAACACAAAAGTCCCCTATTTGCCCACTGGCGATCTGATCTCGAATCCTCATCAAATAGGGGTCCACACTCTGTTTCTCTCGGATCCTATCCAACAGAGTGGGTTGCAAAACCAAAGACATAAGTTTTGCAGTAACCCCAGGGGACACCACCTCAAGCTCGAGCCGCCTCAACTCCTCAAGTAATGGCGCCTGCTGAGTGATCATCATACTAAGGCTCTGCACTGATCTCCTGCTCAACGCATCTGCCACCACATTTGCCTTGCTGGGGTGATACTGGATAGTAATATCATAATCCTTCAACAACTCTAACCACCGGCGTTGCCTCAGGTTCAATTTCTTTTGAGTGAACAGATACTTGAGGCTTTTATGATCCGTGAAAATCTCACAGTGCTCACCATACAAATAATGCCGCCACAGCTTCAGTGCAAACACTACAGCTGCCAGCTCCAAATTATGCGTAGGGTAATTCTTCTCGTAATCCTTCAATTGCCGAGAGGCATAGGCAATTACCCTACCATGCTGCATCAGCACACATCCCAAGCCACTGTGTGATGCATCACTATAAATCACGAATCCTTCCCCCATAACTGGAAGGGTAAGGATGGGAGCAGACATCAGTCTCTCCTTCAGCTCCTCAAAACTACGCTGGCACTCAGCACTCCAAACAAATCTAATCCTTTTCCTCGTCAGACGAGTGAGGGGTGTGGAGAGCTTCGCAAAGCCTTCCACAAATCGACGGTAATATCCAGCTAACCCGAGGAAACTCCTCACCTCGGTAACCGTCGTCGATCTGGGCCAATCCCGCACAGTCTCAACCTTCTGCGGGTCCACCGCTACTCCAGTGGCCGAAATCACATGGCCCAAGAAAGCTACCTCTCGAAGCCAGAACTCGCACTTCTTCAGCTTAGCATACAACTTCTTCTCTCTCAAAAGTTGCAGCACAAGCCTCAAGTGCTCCTCATGCTCAACATCGCTCCGAGAGTAGATCAAGATATCATCAATAAACACCACCACAAACCGGTCCAAGAACGGCTTAAACACTCGATTCGTCAAATCCATAAACGCGGCAGGGGCATTAGTCAATCCAAACGGCATCACCGTAAACTCATAATGCCCGTACCGGGTCCTAAAAGCCGTCTTAGGAATGTCCTCGGCCTTCACCTTCAATTGGTGGTAACCAGACTGCAAGTCAATCTTCGAGAAGACACAAGATCCTTGCAGCTGATCAAACAGATCATCAATGCGCGGCAAAGGATACCTGTTCTTGATGGTCACTTTATTCAACTCTCGATAATCCACACAAAGTCTAAGTGAACCATCCTTCTTCTTCACGAATAACACCGGCGCTCCCCAAGGCGATACACTGGGTCTCACAAACCCTTTATCCATCAAATCCTGAAGCTGCGCCTTAAGCTCTCTCAGCTCAGCCGGTGCCATTCGGTAGGGTGTCTTTGAGATTGGTGCAGTTCCTGAAACTACGTCAATCACAAACTCGACCTCCCTGTCTGGTGGCATCTCAGTCAACACCGGGGGAAACACGTCCGGGAACTCGCGGACTACAGAGATGTCCTCGAGCTCCGGTGCCACTGCAGATACCTCCACAACAGTCGCAAGAAATGCGGTACATCCTCGACTCATCATCTGTCTCGCTCGTGCCGACGAAATCCACGTCGCAAACAACGTGCTCCTACAGCCTCGATACGCGTACTCCTCCTGGCCTGGCTCGCGAAACGTCACGGTCCTCTCGCCACAGTCGATCGTCGCGAAGTAGCGCGTCAGCCAATCCATGCCGAGCACTACATCAAAATCCTGCAATCGCCCCAAGACCAACAGGTTTGCGGGCATCACCCAAGGTCCAAGCTGCACAGGGCAAGCCTGACAACACTCCTCCACAAGCAAAACGTGCTCGGGAATCTGTACCTCTCGAACACAGGATAACGGCCCTAACACTAGTCCAAGCAAAGATGCAAATGCTCGACTAACAAAAGAATGTGATGCGCCGGTATCAAATAATGCACGAGCTCTAATGCCAGAATTTAAAATGATACCTGCCACCACATGATCAGCCGCCGTGGAGTCTTCCAGTTGAGCCGCGAAGACTCTACCGCTCTGTGCCTGCTGTCGCCGCTCACCTGGACGGGGTATAGAAGCCCGATCCATCTGGCTATAAGTCGGTGAAACTCCATAGGTCTGCAACCTCTGCGCCTGAACTAAGACAAATATCTCCTGTCTCAATCCTCGCTCGAACAAATAAACTCTGTGAGCCTCATCTCTCACAGCAAAAAGAACACAGTTCAGGAGTCTGGTAAACTCCCGGGTATACTCCTGCACTGTGCGATCTCCCTGCAGTAAACTCTTCAGATCCTCCTCGAGTTTCTGCTTCACGCTGTTAGGGAAATAGGACCCATACAGCATCCCGCAGAACTCGGTCCAACTCAAATGCAGCGCATCCAGCGACCTGCTCGATCTCGTCCTCGTCCACCAGATGCGTGCATCACCTGTCAGGCAGTGAACTGCCAAGTGAACTCGCTCCCGCTCTGGCACGAAGAGATCCTCGAATAACTTCTCCATCTCGCCTACCCAGGCCTCCACCACCCATGGCTCGGTGTGGCTACCATCGAAACGGGGTGGATCAAACCGACAAAAACGAGCCAGTCTCTCGGTCATCCGCTCCTGCTCAGCCTCCGACATCTGTCCACCTGACCGGGAAGAGTCGCCAACCGTTGCGGCCGGAACTGCCGCTGAAGGGGGTACGGCCGCAGCTGGAACGTCCACTGGAATAGCAGGAGGTGGCTCCTACGACTCCGTCGCTCTAGGTGCTGCACTCCACGTGTGAGTAATGGTATCACACATCCTCCGCAAAAGTGCACTCTGCTGCCTAGCTGACTCGGCTAGCGCAATCAACTGCTCACACACATCAGGGGGTGCACTAGGTCCCGCCTGCTCAGGCTCCACAGAAGGCGCGGGGGTAGCCCGCGTCGGGGGTCGACCTCGGTGTCGGGGAGGCGCCATGCTCACCTGCGCAACACACAGATCAGTCAGTGAACACAAACAACTCAAGACCCAATCATGCGAAAGTCCAGAAGGTCGTCTCTTTTCCCTTGCTACTTGACGTCGTCTGCAGCCAACGCAAGTTCGCGACAGGAAAGGACACACGCCTTCGATCACTCCCTCCACTTAAGGATGAGTTTAACAGTCAAATCGATGACTTTCGCGGCAAGTCACGTCTCTCACGTCTTGCTTTCCTAGGGTCTGCCATAGCCTAGGGTTTACTAAGTCCCAACGACCTATTCCTAAGCTCTGATACCACTTAATCTGTCACGCCCCGGATTACTCGTTTCCCCGGGCTCGCCAACAGATCCGCCGTATATATAGATTTTTCTATGTATACGAAGCGATAGCTAACCTGTAAACAAACATACAAGCCACTACAAGAGATATATAGAGCTGCAATAAAACATACTAATAACAAAAGCCACCTGTACATATAGAGTCCAAAATACAACAGGTCCACCACAACCAAAATAGGTACAAATCCACAGTATATGTACATGGCACAACCCAAAAAGAAACTATCTCCAGTAGGGTCCTTCTCTACGGACAACAGGGACAGGTAGGGATCTAGCTCGCGACTCCCTTACCTCGATCCGCGGAAACAGGCGCAGCAGCCGCAACAGAAGAAGGCTCTGCAAAAAGGTGGCAACAAAGGGTGTGAGAACTACTATCAAAAGAAGTAGTCCTCAGTGGGTACCGATACCGACCTCTACGGTCCACCCACTAAGTCTACGAGACTAACAGTATAGCTGGTAGGTAAAGAACAACAAAGTAAGCTGGAATAACTCTACAGCTATCATGCCACTACCCTACCACTATCCAAGTCAACTCTCAAGTAAGCACCACCAAAGTGAGAAATCATCCCTGACCCAATCTATCGGAACCGCCCAAACGGGCTCGTCCAGCCAACTGCCTAGCCACACCGCACACTACCAAAAAGGGTAGCCGGTCCAAAACAGATCCACAATCTGTAGCGACAACAACGCAAAAGAGGCCTCACTCTAGAGCGGCACTCGGGGGAGCTACCCAGCCGAGTTAGTACGCGTATCTCTGTCGAGCACAAACAGGCTCCGGCAGGCTATAGTCAAAAAACAAAGGGGTCAAAAGGGGTCAAAGACTCTAAGCTCACGTGCCCTCAGCACAACCAGAAGCTAAAATAAGAGTCTGGGTCCACCGTCAACCCCGACGGCACCCGGTAATACAGAACAGTCTAACCCTGCTGTAAATACAAGCTCGGCATCCCAGCACGAGCGTAAACTCGTCCTATAACGAACTAAGTATCCACCTCGCACTAACAGCGGTGATACAAGAACAGAAACGGCTCCTAGAGCTAAATCTGATAACAGTTCAAAAAGTGACGGTTGTATGTTCGCGAGTTTTCTCCTAAGTCAATTTCCAGTTCAGCATGTAAAGTCATGTCGATAAATTATCAATTTATGCTCCAAATTCAGATTTCATATAAACACATGCAAATTCACGAATTCGAGCTACTAACATGATTAAACAGATAATAAAACAGCATGCTGCACTCTCTACACTTAGGAGGAAATCCGGCGATTTCGGTAACATCAACCCACCTGGAGCGCTAATCCGACTACGGATCAAATTGAAACTTCACAAGCACTTTCTCCCAGCTCCAAATAAAAGGAAAGTGAGGGCGGAATCCAAAACTCCTTGCTGGATTTAACGGAATCAAAACCCGAGTAAGAATTCTAACGAAAGTCAATAATACATATGAATTCGACTTTGAAATCAAATTTACTTAATCTGGAGCCAAAGTACCTTACAATTCAGCTAAATAAATTGCTCCCCTAGCTTGCCACAATCAAGGAATCCAAGAGTAGGTTCCAATTTATCATCTTGAAGCATCAAATATATCAATTTCACCTTCAAGTTCAACGGCCACTGCTGGGATGCACTGCTGCAGCTGCTGGACTGCACCTTGGTGCTGTAAATTTCTGGCTCCACAAGGAAATCCAGGGCAAGAAAAAGCTAGGGGGCGATCCACAAGTGATCTTTGACTTCTATACTACAAGAAAAATCCATAGTTCACCACGAAAATCCATTACAATTAAGAAATAGAGATCAAGAATTCAACTTCGACGTAAAAACTGTTTTTCAGTTTTCGACCTCAATAAAAACTGAAATTCTCACTCATCTTACCTCCAAATTGATCCAAACAAGATTCTACCCAGTAGAGGATGAAGTTAAGATCACTTATAACCTTTCAAACCTGAGCTCCTATAAGAAATTCAAACGAATTTTTTATCAAAATCTGAAATCGACCTAGTTCAGTCCAGAAAATCAGCACGCACATTATCTATGCTCAACTTTAAAATTAGAGCTATTTACCTGAAATTTCAGCTCAAGAAAGGCATGGACAGCATCCTAACTTCCCCAACTTTAGTCATGAATCATCAATTTCGAAATTGATTTCTTCCCAGCCTCGAATTTACTGCTAACAAGCCAAAGAAGCCAGCTGAATGCCAAGAACACTACCAACAACTAACCAATACCGAAATTTCAGCTTATGCTTGCAAAATTACTCACATGCAAATGCTCTAACCTGCAATTCCAGTTGGTTTTAAGTACAAGGTGAGCTCCCACACTCTTCCTTACTTCCCTACAACACTGATTTCGAAGCTTGAGCACTTCCCTTAGTTGCACTGGAGCTGAAATCTGAAGGCTGCTGATGTAGGCTGCTGCTTCCTTCATCCGTGTGCTACAGTCCACACTGCAGGTGCTGTTGCTAGGCTGCGTAGGGAGAGGGGACAGTGGAGAATTGGAGAGAAAAAGAGAAAGAGCATTGATGCAGGGAGGAGGGAGATAATGGATGGAATAAAAGGAGTCTTCTCAGCCAACAACTACAGTCCAAACTCCCTAATTAGGGGTAGTTGAGACTTAGGTGTAGTGTACCTTAGGCACACTTTAAAAAAAATCACACCAGCTAAAAGTCATTGGCATAAGGATTAAAATTTGATGCCAATTCGCATCTAATTCCGACTCGCCCCGACACTTTCCAATGTGTCGACTTTGTCGTGGACCGTAATTGTTCCGAATATTAATATGTTAATATTTTTCCAGAACATTACAGTACCCTACAGCTTGAGACTGAGATGGCTTAGGTGAGGGGTCAGCTGACGGCCCTCTCAGGCTTGTTCCAGCAGTCTTGCAGCAGCAGGCTACGACTGCTGCCGCTCCAGCCCCTCCTCCTCCGCCGAGTGCCCCAGTGACCGCAGACCCTCCTGTGGCACCTACTTCGATCGCGGTCACGACGACGACGGTGACTACGTCGACCATCCCGAGCGAGGACGCCGACCTGGTAACTGGGGATGGTAGCCACATCTGGGCGAGATTGGCGGAGTTTTGAAAGTTCGATCCGTCGAAGTTTGCGGGTCAGAGGGACGGTGGACGGATGGTCGAGTGTTCGGTCGCTCAGATGGAGAAACTTTACCGCGACCTTCGCATCGACGAGTAGGATAAGGTCCCGTTGGCCGCTCACTGTCTTGAGGATGAGGCCTACGACTGGTGGTTGCGTCTGTTGAGGACCCAGTTGTAGCGGCCTATCCGTCTTGGAGCGAGTTTCGGGAGCTTCTCTTCAGCCATTACTTCCGGGAGAGTATGAAGCAGAGCTTGGAGCGCGAGCTGGGGCGCCTCAAGCAGGGAAACTGCACCGTTGAGGAGTATGAGCGAGACTTCACCCGCATCATCAGCCTGATCCCTTTTACCACGCGGGACGAGTACCATAAGGCGCAACTTTTCGCTCGGGGTTTGAGGCCGAGCATCCGGATCATGATCGCCTCCCATGGGGCGATGACCTTCGACGAGTACTTCGAGCGCGCTCAGATGGTCCAGTACGAGACGGAGGAGACGCACGTCGATCAAGATCTATCCGAGAGGAACGCGGACCGAAAGTGTTCCCACCCCAGTTCCAGTGGTGGCTCTTTCTCCAAAAAGAGGCCACCGAAGCACCAGTGTAGCCAGTCAGCCAGGGGAGCTCTATCTGGGAGCCAGTGGCAGGAGAACCCGACCTGCGTCATCTGCGGGCAGGGTCATCGGCCGTACGCCTGCCCCCAGCGTCGTGACCACTGCTTCCGATGCAGCCAGAAGGGACATATGCGACAGCAGTGCACCATGGGACCAGCGCAGAGTTCAGCCTCCTCTCCAGCCACTTCGAGACAGAACCGCAGGAACCGGCCACAAGCAGCTGCAGCTTCGTCTGGGCGTCCCTCTACTTCGCGGCAGCAGGAGAGGACACCCCAGGCATCCAGTGGGCGTGTTTACAACATGTCCCACCCTGGGGGAGACGCAGGCGGGGATATCGTTGTAGGTATTACCTCCCTCTTCGGCTCTCGTGCTAGGACTTTGTTTGATACTAGAGCGTCGCACTCTTTTATTTCTCATTCTTTTGCACGCGATCACGGTTTCGAGTCGAGTTCTCTTTCTGTGCCTCTGTGGGTCCAAACCCCCGGAAAAGACCTTGGAGCTGATAGGTGTATCAGGTCCTGTCCGATGATGCTTGGCGACTAGGTGTTCTCGGCGAACCTGGTCCTGTTGCCGCTGAAGGAGTTCGATGTGGTGCTTGGGATGGACTGGCTCACCAAGCATCACGCCACCATCGACTGTGAGCAGAGGACGATGACTTTCGCTGAGCCTGGCGAGAAGGAATTCGTTTACCGTGCGTGTAAGAGTTCTTTCTTTGCCTTGACCATTTCGTCTGCTAGGGCTAGGAGCTTGATGATCGGTGGATGCACGGCGTACCTGGCTTCGGTAGACGTCATCCATCGGGCTTTACCGGCTCTGGAGAAGATTCTGGTGGCTCGGGATTTTCCTGATGTTTTTCCTGCGGAGCTACCCGGGATGCCTCCGGACCGTGAGATTGACTTTTTTATTGATTTGGTCCCGGGCACTACTCCGATTTCGAAGGCCCCCTATCGCATGGCATTCGCTGAATTGAAGGAATTGAAGGCTCGGCTCGAGGATCTTCTGGATAAGGGTTTCATCCGACCCAGTGTTTCACCTTGGGGAGCGCCGGTCCTCTTCGTCAAAAAGAAGGACGGCAGTATGCGCTTGTGCATCGACTACCGGGAGCTCAACAAGGTGACGGTGAAGAACAAGTATCCTCTACCACGGATTGACGACCTCTTCGACCAGCTTCAGGGAGCTTCGGTATTCTCAAAGATAGATTTGCAGTCAGGTTATCATCAGCTCAAGATCAAGGCCGAGGACGTTGCGAAGACAGCTTTTCGGACTCGTTATGGTCACTACGAGTTCACGGTGATGCCGTTAGGACTGACTAACGCCCCGGCAACTTTCATGGATATGATGAACAGAGTCTTCCGGCAGTTCTTGGATCAGTTTGTCGTGGTTTTCATTGACGACATACTGATCTATTCGAGGAGCGATGTGGAGCACGAGGATCATCTTCGACGGGTTCTTCAGACACTTCGAGAGCATAAGCTTTACGCTGAGCTCAAGAAGTGTGAGTTCTGGCTTCGGGAGGTATCCTTCTTGGGTCACATTGTGACGCAGTCTGGCATTACGGTGGACTCGAAGAAAGTGGAAGCAGTTGTGGATTGGCCTGTACCGACTACCGTGACGGAGGTCAGGAGCTTCCTCGACTTGGCGGGTTATTATCGGCGATTCGTTGAGGGTTTCTCTAAGATCGCCGGTCCTTTGCACAAGCTGACGAGGAAGAGTGAGAAGTTTTCGTGGACTCCCGAGTGTCAGAAGAGCTTTGAGGAGTTGAAGGACAGACTGACTCGTGCCCCTATCCTGGCATTGCCGCAGCCTGGTGAGGACTTCGTGGTCTACTGCGATGCCTCTCAGATAAGATTGGGGTGCGTGCTCATGCAGCAGGAGAAAGTCATCGCGTACGCGTCACACCAGCTGAAGAACTACGAGAATAACTACCCGACGCACGATCTGGAGCTCACAGCGGTGGTGTTTGCTCTCAAGTTTTGGAGACATTACCTGTACGGAGTGCACTACAAGGTGTTCACGGATCATCAGAGTTTGAAGTACCTCTTTACTCAGAAGGAGCTGAACCTCAGACAGAGACGGTGGCTCGAGCTTTTGAAGGACTACGACCTTTCGATCCAGTACCATACGGGTAAGGCGAACGTCGTGGCGGACGTCTTGAGCCGAAAGCAGTCTTCGGCGAAGCTTTCTCTCATGATCACCGACCAGGAGCGCTTGGTGGAGAAGTTTCGTCGACTGGAGTTGGAGATTCTACCTACGGGAGCCACAGCTCAGCTATTGACCTTGGAGGTGTAGCCCACCTTGGCGGATCGGATTTCTAGTAGACAGCTGACGGATCGACATCTACAGAAGGTGCGAGCAGAGGTCGAACAGGATAAAGATGGTGACTTCACGATCCACGCCGATAGTTCTCTTCGTTTTCGAGGACGGAGATGTGTGCCCAGTGATTCGGATTTGAGGCGAGATATCTTGACTGAGGCACATCGGTTGCCATACACTGTGCATCCTGGAGGAACTAAGATGTACCGCGACTTGAAGCAGAATTTCTGATGGCCTGGTATGAAGATGGATGTAACTCAGCATGTGGCACAGTGTCTCGTTTGTCAGCAGGTGAAGGCTGAGCATCAGCGACCAGCAGGGAGCAGATCACCATGGATTTCGTCACCGGGTTGCCTCGATCTCAGTGAGGCCACGATGCGATCTGTGTTATTGTGGATAGGTTGACGAAAGCGGCCCACTTTCTGTCGGTACACACGACTTGGTCTCGGAATCGACTGGCACAGCTCTATTTGGATGAGATCGTCAGATTGCATGGAGTGCCAGTGTCAATCGTCTCGGATCGGGATACTCGCTTCGTATCCCAGTTTTGGAGGAGCTTGTAGCAGGTCCTGGGAACGAAGGTCAACTTTAGCACAGCTTTCCACCCTCAGAGTGATGGTCAGTCGGAGCGAGTCATTCAGACTCTCAAGGATATGCTCCGAGCTTGCGTCTTGGATTACGGGGATGGATGGTACAAGTATCTTTTCTTGGTGGAGTTCGCCTACAACAACAGCTACCAAGCGAGCATTGGAATGGCACCGTATGAAGCTCTATATAAACGTCTATGTCAATCTCCGATCTGTTGGGATGACGTGGGTGAGCGTCGAGTGATCGGGCCTGACCTGTTGGAGGACGCAGAGGCCAGGATTCGCAGTGTGAGGTAGCGGCTACTGACTGCGCAGAGCCGGTAGAAAAGCTACGCGGACCAGCGACGGCGCGACCTAGAGTTTTAGGTCGGTGAGCATGTGTTGCTCAAGGTGTCGTCGTCTCGGGGGATCAAGCGGTTCGGATTGCGGAACAAGCTTAGTCCGCGATTCGTGGGACCGTTCGAGATTCTTGAGCGTGTGGGTCCAGTGGCTTATCGGTTGGCTCTTCCTCCGAGTCTTGCTCGAATTCACAACGTTTTCCACGTGTCCATGCTTCGGAAGTACATCCCAGACCCGTCTCATATTATCAGCCCGACGACGGTTCAGCTGAAGGAGGATCTTAGCTACGACGAGGCACCTTTGAGAATTCTGGCTAGCGAGGTGAAGCAGTTGAGGAACTAGAGCATCCCGTATGTGAAGGTGCAGTGGGCGAACCACGTGGAGCGCGAGGCTACTTGCGAGCTGGAGTCGGTTATGCGAGAGCGGTACCCGCAGTTGTTTGCGGAGGGTGTGTGAGTAAGTTTCGGGGACGAAACTTCTTGTATGGTGGGGGTGATGTAAGATTTAGAATTTTTAAACTTTTAAAAATTTGCTTTGCTCTCTCTCTCTTCTCTCTACATGTACATATATATATATAATATATATATATGGGTATATATATGTATATATATATGTGTATATGTGTATTTGTTTGTGTTTGTTGTGTGTTGGAGGAGAAGTGACAGCTTTTGTCGCAAATCGGCGATCGTTTCTGGAGATCTAAAATCGCAGGTTCGATGTTTCGGTAGTGCTGATCGCGATGGCGCGATCCATTCGTGAATTCGACCATCGGATCGTGAGATATCGCGAGGTCTTCGCCGAAAGGTCGAAATGCGAATTTTGATCTTTTCATGAAAAGGTCCATATTTTATGTACCGTTTTGCGTGAGATCGTGCGTGTAGGGGTGTCGACGCGTTTTACGCATGCTGTGAGGGACTTGGTCTGAAATTCTCAGTGTTTTTGGAGTTTCGTGCAATTATACGTGTGTATATAAATTGCATGTTAGGGTTTAGGTTTGAGGAAACCCTAACCCTAACTCCCCCCTTGCACCCGAGCCCCCTCTACCGATCCACTCCCCGTGCGCCGTCCCCCGCGCGCCGCCGCCGCCGACCTGCCTTGGCCGGCCGGGCTGCGGCCGAGCTCTTTTTCTTCTTCTTCTCCTTCCACTCCCCGGCCATCTTCTTTGAACCGCGCCACCGCCGCCTCCTGCCGTTGCAGCGCCTCTCCTCCGGCCTCAGGAGGACCGCCCCCGCCGCAGCCTGCCTTCTCGGCCGCCCCCGTGCCGCCGGAGCGCTGCCGCAGCCCGCTCGGGTTTTCTCGGGCAACAGCGGCCGAGGCCTACAAGCCGCCGCCGCCTTTTGCTGTCGCGGTCGCCCACCTTCTAACCTCCTGCGATGTGCCGTGGTCGGTGCTCGCCATCCCGACCGCCGCCGCCGCCGTTTGCTGCCGGTGCGGGCGTGCCCTAGCCAACCCGAGAGCTAGGCTTCTCCCCGCACCGCCGCCGCCGCTCCTCGTCGCCGGTTGAGGTGAGCCCCCTCCTCTCTACCTCCCCCGTATCCGACCTGAGCCGCCGTACGCGCCGCCTGGCCGCCGGCCACCGGCTGGAGCTAGCTTGCTCCGGCCGGACTCGGTCCTGGTTTGTTTGGAGCCGCGCACATTGATCTAGGCCTCTGGCTGCCTCCCGATCTTCGGGGAGGTGAGCACGATGATCGCGGCGACGCGCTGATCACCGTGCTCACCTCGGCTGACAGCAACGATGCCCTGCTTCGCTGTTTTGACTGTATCAAGTCCTATTAGTTTATGTGTTGGATGTGTTCTTGAGCCATTTGGGCCCCGCGACTATTTTTGTCGCTCCGGGCTGTGAGCACCCCCTCCGCTACGTCGAGACCTGTCCGCTGGTGCTCGCGGAAGGTCGTGCGAACGAGCGGATTGCTCTAACGGCCATTTTGATTGTTTATGTATGTTTATAATTGATAGTTTAGGGCTTCTGTGTATATGTCGCAGCGTGGCATCGCTGCGGGCAGCAAGGGTTTAACCCTCGTGGCCCTGTGGACTGGTTGCCCAGGCTCGTGATGCCCTCGCGGAAATCCGTTTTGATTTCCGACGCGTTTTCCGACAAATTGGTCGGCGGAACACGCATTTCGATCGCGAGACTCACTTGTTGAGATCGTGAGCGACCTGGCTTCGTCGCCAAGCCTTGTCGGCTATTCTTCTTCGCTGTCCCGAAGTTCCGAGGGCAGCGGATGAGCGACGGAGGGTTCCGGTGCCAAAATCGGCATCTTTCGGGAACCCGAAAAGCCGTTCTTGGGTGCGTTTGTGTTCGTGGCACCCCGGACTCGTGTCCACTGTCCGATCACCTTGTTGGTGTGGTTGCGGATAGCGGCTGACTTGTGTTGCTTGTTGTTACCCCTCTGGGGCTTGGTTTAGGTTCGAAATCGTTCCGGCGGGTTTTCTGGACATTCCGACTGTTTTGGGTATGTGTGTTCTTCGTGTCTTATGTCAACTCGGTGGACCTTGACCTTGTGATTCTTCGACGTTCCTGTGAGCCGTCGGTGTTAGGCTCTCCCGCTCTTCAGGTGAGTGCTTCGATCCGGAGTCGGTTCAGTGGACTAGCGGTGATACCTTTCTTCCCCCTTTCTTGCATGATTGGTTATTAGTTCACTAGACTCCCGTTTTCTCTCTGCTTATGTGAGCTTGCCATTAGTAGTGTAGTGTGGATGTTGCATGATTTATTGATATGGCCTGGTTGGCCGGTGGTGATCGCCTGTTGTTCCGAGCGATCCTTAGACTTGGTCCCGTTGCTGTTATCGGCTTGTTGCCGTCCCGTGGATTGAGCATTTTGCATCGATCGTCACAGCTCATCTAGCACTTCACGTACACCAGCGGTCTGATCCACCGCAGGAGGGTGTTCTTTTCCGAAAAAGGGTCGTGCGTTTCCGACCCGTGAGCCTCTTGCCAGCTGCTTCTTCAGAGGTTATGTGCCGGTGGGTTAGCGTATTGTGACAGTGCTTGCGATCTGCGAATCTGGGGGAGGGAGGGGGGCACGGTGATGATTGAGTTTACTCGTTTACTTATCAACAATTGATGCATTATGTTGTAGTTGCAGTAGTTTAGTCTTTCATACCTGTTTTACTGTATTTATCTGTGCTACTGCTCTCGTATACCTATTTACCTGTTGATCCTCCTTGCCGGTGTGTGCACCTCGCCTTCGTCAGCTTGCGGCACCCACTGGGAGGGGAGACATGTTTACATGTTCTCACCCCCCGCCATCATTTTTCAGGTGATTCTGATGGTGGGAGTCGGGACGTGGTGAGGTGCGATAGGTAGCGAGCTTAGAGGTCCCGACCAGTATATCTACGATTTGGTTTACCCAGACTCTCTCTTTTAGTAGACTTTTATATTGTGGTTCGGTTACACTGTTTGTTTGCTGATGTTATGGATGGTTATGAATTATCTATCCATCATGGACTTATGGCATCTGTTCATTTTTACTCTGTGGATTTCTACCCCTCGTGGTAGGTGATTTTTAAAACAGGGTTTCCTGGTGGGAAACGATTTTCAAATGTTTTTATGTGACGCCCCGGACTTCCCAGGGGGTCACCCATCCTAGGACTACTCCCGTCCTAGCACGCTTAACTCTCTCAACCTCTTCGGCCTTGCCACCGCCGAAAATGCTTAAGCCGGGTTGAGAGATTAGCCATATTATATCTTTTATATAGGACTTATCTGGGGTCTCACAATCTCCCCCCCTTTAAGCCCTGACGTCCTCGTCAGGCTCAGACTCACAAGTACCAGGCGGTGTGAGACTCGTCTCGCTAGCCTAAACCGACTTTGTGGTGAGCCGCGCTCCAACCACAACAGTCAACAGCTCAAGAGCCTCGCTCTCCCCGCTGCACACCAGGCTCAGTCGAGACTCATCTCACACTTCCGGCTGGTAATTGGCTCTGATACCAACTGTGACGCCCCGGACTTCCCAGGGGGTCACCCATCCTAGGACTACTCCCGTCCTAGCACGCTTAACTCTCTCAACCTCTTCGGCCTTGCCACCGCCGAAAATGCTTAAGCCGGGTTGAGAGATTAGCCCTATTATATCTTTTATATAGGACTTATCTGGGGTCTCACATTTTACGATCGATCGGCTTTTGGTTTTCAAAAGAGAGTTCCCGTGTGGGAACAGTTTCAAAATGATATTTAAATGATTGAAATTAGGGTTTCAAAACAAAGCTTCCGGGTGGGAAGCACTTTTAATAGAATGTCCTGTTGTACTGTGCATTGCATCATCCTTCGCCTAAGGAGTGCTTAGAGGCATGCAGGTATATAAGGATGGCTAGCTGTATGAGAACTCTTGTGTGGATGTTTGTGTTTGGTTGGTGAATGAATAGTGCTTGTGATCCTGTAATGTTTCGTGGTACGCCTTACAAATACAGGGAAGGCTCTGTCCGTGTGTATAGAGGAACCTGTATTTGTGGCGGGTCTGTACGTCGCTCCGGCTAGGCTTTCAAAAAAAAAAAAATTGATATGTTTTTCCGCATCTAATACTAGCCCGGGGCATGACAGGTACTTTCAACTCGCTAATAGTATCCTTAATTAGCTTTGTCTTAGTAATTTTGGTTAATATAGCCGATCTAAATTGATAAAATATGTATTTAGATATTAATGACAAATTAATTGAATGTTTGGGTGCCAAATTTGAAATGTTTAAAGTTTAGATGATTATTTATATCCGGTTCAAGTTGTGGTGATTTTGGCTCATTTAATCTCCCCATCAGGAAAAAAAAGAAAGAAAAGAAAAGAAAAGAAAGAAAATCTTATACCCGCCTAAACTTCCGCGTTTGCAAATAATCACTGCATCACTACAACAAATCTTGCATTTAACGACGCTTTAAACAACAATTAACGATGCTTTAAAGCGTCGGCAAGAATAATCCCGACACTTTTAAAAGCATCGGGTAAATAGTCGTTAAGTACACATGTCGGGACAAATTTACTGACACTTTCACATAGCATCGAAAAAAAATTTCCCGATGCTTTCACATAGCGTCGGGGAATTTTTTTCCCGACGCTTTCACATAGCGTCAGGGAATTTTTTCCCGACGCTTTTTAGTGTCGGTAATTAATAATTTCCCGACTCTTTTTAGTATCGGTAATATATTAGTTGCCGACTCTAAAGAGAGTCGTCAATTTAAATAATTGCCGACACTCCGAAGCGTTGGTATATTATAAAATACCAACATATTAGCGTTTCAAAAAAAGTTATTAATTTAAATAAATGCCGACATTCAAAAGTATCGGTAAATTATGAAATACCAAATAAACAAACCAATACGAAAATTTTGCAGTAATGAACAAAAATTTTAAAGTGTTCCAACATCAATAAACTTTGCTCAACAATATTAATCCCAATCAAGAAATAAAAAAATTATCTACTATTGCATCACTAAGCAATGAATTACTAAGGTCCTTAAAATGCACCACTAAGCAAAATCCAACCTACAAAAGTTTAAACGTATGGCCTCGAGTAATGTATATGTAGCCGCAGACAAAATCTTATGAAGAGAGCAGCTGTACACGAATCACCATGCAAAATCCATCCTACAAAAGTAAACAAAAATAAATGTTAGGTGGAAAAAAAATATCAAATCAAATAAAAGGATATATATCTGATTTTAGTCTACAAGTCCTAAACTTTTAGTTCTCATCTTCAATGTTGTATATTCAACAACAGCAACATTGAAGATGAGAACTAACACTCTAGAGACAAGCATATCAGAAGCCTCAAAAGACCAGACACTACAAAAGAATAGGCAATTAAAAAATCTCTCTGTGAAAAGGAAATGAAAAGTACCAGTGAACAGGTAAAAATGATTCAGCTTCCTAGAATAAGTGAATTCATATCATCTGAAAGTGTGTACAAGCATCTATTATTGGTCGAGAAAACAACTAGTTCGCGAATGCTACAGAACATTACAGAAGAAAAAGTAAACAGAAATCAAACTGAGAAGATAACCCAATCAATAAAGAGTTAAATGAGCACTTTAGCTCCCACTAATGGCTCGTTACAGAGGACTAGCGACTACACATTTAGCCTCAGTACAGTTAGAAGATCTAAAAAAACAAAATACACGTGTGTCGAGATATAGTAATTTTGCCCGGACTGAGAGATTTTCAGGAAACTCCAATGCAAAAAGAGTTAAGTCTAAGATACGGGATCTAAGAAACTTGTTAATCCAAGATCATATCAACCTTCATGCAAATACCTAGAGAGATATCAACAAGGAAAGAACGGATTTCCACCACTCAGATGATATCCGTCGCTCCTCGCCGGATCAAATAGTATAAATTATAATCACTAAGGCTTCGTTTGGTTCGGGGTTAAGAAAGAATTGTCTATTCCAGGGATAGGGTTAAGTGCAGGGATAAGCCGGGGTTAGACGAATTTTACATTTGGATGAAAATTGGGTTATTTTCGGGGATAAAAAAAATAGCGTTTGGTTTGTTGAGGTGGAATAAGAAGAATAATGGGTAGTTATAAATAGAAAATAATAATATTGCCCCTTAATTATATTTAAATTTAAATTTGTAATTTTTATATACAAAATATTAAATTTCAATATATAATTCTTAAATTTTAAAAATAAAAAATTTAAATTTAAATTTTTAAATCTCAAATTTGAAAATTAAAAGTTCTAAATTTTAAATTTCAATTTCAATTTTAAGAACAAATTAGAATTAAAAAATATATAATATTAATTTTTAAATTTTAAAAAATAAAAATATATATTTAAAATTGAAATTTTAAAATTTAAAATTTAGAAATTTTAAATTAAAATTTAAAATTTTATTTTAAAATTTTAAAATTTATTTTAAAATTTAAAATTTTATTTTAAAATTTAAAATTTTATTTTAAAATTTAAAATTTTAATTTTCCGGGTGGGGGGGGGGGGGGGGGGGGGGGGGGGGGGGGGGGGGGGGGGGGGGGGGGGGAAGCAATTTAAAATTTAAAATTTTATTTTAAAATTTAAAATTTTATTTTAAAATTTAAAATTTTATTTTAAAATTTAAAATTTTATTTTAAAATTTAAAATTTAAAATTATAAATTTATAAAAATTAAATTTAAATTTTAAAGTTGAATTTAAAATTTTAAAAAGGGGTGGGGTTAGCTAACCCCACCTAACCCCACCCCTTATTCCAGGGGAAGGGGTGGGTTTACTAACCCACCCCTTAACGGGTTATCCCGGGATAACTTGTTAAGGGGTGCCTCTATTTTTTTCTTGTTTGGGATTAAAGGGGGGGTTAACCCCCTTAACCCCCCTTTTAACCCCGAACCAAACGCTACCTAAGTTTTCTTAGTCTAGAAACCCTAGTTCCTTCTCCATCATTTTAATGGAGAGAATTGGTCCGATGACCAAATTACTCCAACAATCACCTACAATCCCAAAAAACCCTAACCTTGATAAACAAAATTCCGGCAAAACGGCCAGATCTATCAAGATACAACATTATCATCAAATCTCGTAAGAAATTAACATCCAACAATCACTAGATCGAGCAAAAAGAGGCGAACCTGGATGTTCATGGCCTTCTTGTTCGATTCCAACTGGCTCCCTGCTCGAAATTTTTTTTTACAAAGCGACCGATCAGTGAGAAAACAGAAGCAACCCATAGAATTCCCCAAATTGATCTAAAAAAAAAAAGAAAAAAAAAGAGAGGAGATTGGGATCGACCTTTGGCATTTCTTCATAATTTTGTTGCATCTCTAGCAACTTAGAGTCATAGTTACTTTGCATGTCTTGTACTTGCGCTTGTAGCTTTCGCATTTCTTCCGAAGGAAGAAAAAACTTACTCTGCATGAATCGAAAAAAAAGAAAAAAAAAGAAACATGACATGAGTAGTACAAAAAAACATAATGATAACTATTACTGGCCACAATAAACTTCTACCACAATAGTAAATGGTAAGATAAAAATTACTTGCCCGAGTCAACATGAAGAGTTTAGTTTTGAACATAAGAGGCATAACTTTCCAACTTGGATAGTGAATCGGACATAAATTTGGCCTTCGTGCAACAATCCCAAGCCATCCACCTAAGATGCCCCCACTTTTCTTCACTGGTTGCCCCAACAAATTGCATATAATCACCACTCTTTCTCCATCCGGCAAACTCCACACGTCTTTTGCATGCAATTGTCGATTTCTTTCTTTTCCTTCCTTGGCTATCTGCAGATTATGAAGAAAATTGTAAAATTAGATATTATCTATTCAACATGCCAAACAAGTTGATGAGCCAAGCATATATATAAAAAACTACTATTTATAATAAGAGATAAGAGTTACCAATTATCTCCACTGTATCTATATACTCTGTTTCAGCTGATTCTTGAACTTGAGGTTGAGTTTGTGAAAATTCAGATTGTGAGGATTCCACGTGCGATGAAGTAGGCCTTGAGCCAGCTTGTAAACAATTAAATCTTGAGAAATGTATAGTATCATCTTCACTATAAGTTTGGGAATTATTGTCTTCAATGATCTTTTTCAATCTTTTCAACTTAGCCATAATCTCAAAGACTGCACAATCAATCAAAAATAGATAGAGTTGCATAGTTGCAAAAACTTTACTCAGCAATCTGTGTGTCTCAGCAGTTACTAAGACTAAGAAACATCTGCTTTTTAGTCTCATAATTAAATACTTTTGAAGTGGGTTGGTTAGTATGAACACAAACACAGATTCAGGAATCACGGACATAAATAGGAAAAAAAAAAAGATGCACAAAGGGAAAAAAAAAGCGCGAGAGAAAGTACGACAGAACAAATTTTGTTTACTTACCAATCTCAGTTGATCCAACTCGGTGTTGAGTGTTTGCTTAAGATCTGTGAGTTCCTGTTCGTAGCATTACAAAAACAATAAGCAAAGCTGAATAGTTACCACAACAATCCATTACTTCTTAGAAATAAGCTGCTTTCCAAAACCTAAGACAACAATAGGTGATACATCGTGGAAACAAAACATTTAGAGCTTCTAGCTGCTGTACGAAACAAAAATGAGTTTCTCCACTTCCAAAGCTAAAGAGCAAACAACAGTTTCTAATTCTAGCTATACCGGAAGGTTGATACATAGATTTTAATGACAATTTTGCTAGGGATTTTTCAAACAGTACGCAAAATAAAAAGTTTACAATAGCTCATCCTAAAAGGCATGAACATTTTTTTTCCATTCTCATGTTTTGCATGCATCCCACTTTTATCTCATAGCACACTAAAGATAGATTCCTCAACATAAACAATCAGAACATGCTTAACTTCAGTTCTATATTAAACTAAAACTTTACCTGGAACTTGCCTATAGAACTTTTTCATAGGAAAAGACGAGAATAACAACATTGTAACTGACGAATGCTAAAACTCACAAATAGCCACCCAGACTTTGAAATATTAAAAATTTTAAAACTTTGTAATTTATTCAATTAACCACTTAAATTTGAATTCCAATAATTTGTTTAACAATCTTCAACCGCATGAAAATTCAAATGACCCTAAACACCCTAAGATCATCCAAGCAGTGAAAACAAGAGGATAATTTGTGTCATTCCGCATGACAATCTGCAATTGAGCAAAACCGTGCTTAATTAAACTTACATCTTTGTACGTCTTAACCTGAGTGTCCAACTTTAACCTCCAGTTCTGCAAATCCTGCAACAATACAAAATTCAGGTTGATGATTTTCATTTTACCGAATTTGGATCGAAATTGAAAGTCAAGCTGAAATTGAGAATCGTATCAAATTTGCTTGTGGTTTTGAATTTGAATCAATTACAAAATTGAGAATCGTGAATTTGAATCATTCACGAATTTGGTAAAATCCCCAATTTTATTGATAAAAATCAGTCAAGTGCAAAATAAAATAAAATAAAATAAAAAGTTGATGAGTGTCAATCCAAGAAGTTAAAAGTTCAGGGGGCCATTTCAGAATGGCCTATTAGTGAGAGGGTCGCCAAACGTTTTTCACCTTCAGTTCCCAGTAAATATGACATACAAATAAGATCATATTTTGTATTTTGAGCTGTTCAAAACCATATTCTTTCAGGAAATCCCCTTTTACTTGTTTGTCTATGTTTTTTGGGTTTGTTTTATTTGTTCTTCTGAACTTATAAACCCAAGCTTTCTACATACAATTCCGTGCAACACACCAGATTACTTTTACAGAAATTTGATGTAATTTATTCCCTTGATGTTCTTAGATTTAAAATATATAGCCCAATAAAAGAATTTTTCACATGTAGATTAATTGTAACTCTACCCAGATTGACTTGTCCCTTTTGTAATCTAAAGCTAGCTTAATTTTACTCATTCTACATGTAGAATATCCAATCTAACAGTATACATAGATCAAGTAAGAAGAACAGATCAAAAATTATATGAAATCCAACAGAGGCACAATCAAATAGCCAAAAAATAGATAGCCAACAGAGTATTGAATTGAAAAAGATAACGATCGACGCACCTAAGGAAGCTCTAGAGTAGTGCAAATCCCAGTGATCAAATAGGAAATAAACAACTTGAATCGCAGTTCACCTCGATCAGTTCAACCAACTCCATCTCAAATCACTTCGAAATCGCTCAGATCTTCGACATTTGATCTCAGCAACAGATCGAAGAGAGGGCGAGGGAGATGAAGAGGAAGTTTAGGGTTCTTCGCCTTGGATCGAGCACTGGGTTGACGAATCTGGGGCGTGCGGCGAAGGGGATCGAGAGCCGGGAGATGAAGAGGAAGTTTAGGGTTACTTCGCCTTGGATCGAGCGCTGGGTTGAGGAATTTGGGGCGTGCGTCGAAAGGAATCGAGCGCCGTCCCGTGGATTGAGCATTTTGCATCGATCGTCACAGCTCGTCTAGCACTTCACGTACACCAGCGGTCTGATCCACCGCAGGAGGGTGTTCTTTTTCGAAAAAGGGTCGTGCGTTTCCGACCCGTGATCCTCTTGCCAGCTGCTTCTTCAGAGGTTATGTGCCGGTGGGTGAGCGTATTGTGACAATGCCTGCGATCTGCGAATCTGGGGGGGGGGGGGGGGGGACGGTGATGATTGAGTTTACTCGTTTACTTATCAACAGTTGATGCATTATGTTGTAGTTGCAGTAGTTTAGTCTTTCATACCTGTTTTACTGTACTTATCTGTGCTACTGCTCTCGTATACCTATCTACCTGTTGATCCTCCTTGCCGGTGTGTGCACCTCGCCTTCGTCATCTTATGGCACCCACTGGGAGGGGAGACATGTTTACATGTTCTCACCCTCCGCCATCATTTTTCAGGTGATTCTGGTGGTGGGAGTCGGGACGTGGTGAGGCGCGATAGGTAGCGAGCTTAGAGGTCCCGACCAGTGTACGATTTGGTTTACCCTGACTCTCTCTTTTAGTAGACTTTTATATTGTGGTTCAGTTACACTGTTTGTTTGCTGATGTTATGGATGGTTATGAATTATGTAGTACACCGAACTTCTACAAATTATGGAGTTCCGGTGGAAAAATAGCATGAGAGGCTATACGTGAGGCTCCAGCCAAGTTTGGAACTCGTACGAGTGTTTTCGACGCAAATGAGGCGCGAAAACGGACTCTGGAAAGTTAGAACTGCTGAAATTGTGAAATCTGCAGTGGGATTCCGGTATGTGAAATTGAATACCGGAATTAGAGCATGGTATACCGGTATGAGAAAGAGGTATACCGGAATGCTGTGTTGAGACCGAGAAACCCAGCTCTCGGAAATGTTCGGAGTATACCGGTATGCGAAGAGGGATACCGGTATGCGATGTTTGAAACAGTGAAACCAGCTTGCGGGTTCTGCGGAATTCCGCAGGGTATACCGGTACGCCAACCCGTATACCGGTATGCCAACCCGTATACCGGAATGCAATGTGCAGAATGCTGATTTCGAAGGGTAAGTTGGTAATTTCACATGGGGAGGCTTACTTATAGGGGAACCCTTCCCCTTTCTTCTCAGGGAACACACACATGGAGAGAGGGTGAGAAACTCTTCTCCCTCTCTTCTTTTCTTCATCTTTTCTCCTCCAAAAGTGGAGATCTTGGTGGAGATCAAGCTTGGAAAGCTTGGAGGAGTGGAGATCGAGCTCGTGCATGCATAGTGGCTTGGTGAGCTCGCGGATCCGAGGTAAGTCCTTGGATTTGGTAGTTAGGGTTTCGGATTTAAGACTAAGAAATGAGGTTTTGGAGACCCTTGGCTAATCTAGACTACAAATTGTAGAGATTAGCAAGAGATTTTGGGTTTTTGCCATGAGTTTTGGAAAACCCTAAGTTGAAAGAGGGATTTTCTTGTGGAGGGTTTTAAAAATGTTTTAACCCTTTAGAACCCTAGTTTGGGGTTAGTAGAACATGTGGGACAACTCCATTTCGAATGATTTGGAGAGATGAGATCGTTATGAGTTTGACTCGGATTAACGAATCCTTCATGTGTGTTAGGGCTAGGAGCTTGAAGATCAAGCTTGAGGCCAAGGAAAAGAGCCCGATTGCAAGTGTCTACAAGCAATCGGAAGAGTGTGAGGTGGGTTTGTGTTTACCGAAGTGATTAGGTCACTTCCATGTTGAAAGAGTAAAGTATAATTATTTTACTTGACGCATGTAATGGTAGGTTAATTGGCAAGTGGTATATATATATGAATGAGTAGATCATATGATGTTAATACCATACCTACCACGGATTGGAATTGTGGGCATGTGGATCACATTGTTACAAATGGACATGTGTATGCCTAGATGTAAACATAGCGGGGAGCTAGTTTCTCTACATGATAGAGAATTTGACATGGTCCAAAATGGGCTAGAGGTCACGTGAATGGAAAATCCTAGATATGGACAACTAGGATAAGAAAGAATTATAATGTGCATGTTGGCATAGATTTATATATCAAATGATTTGAGCCATGGGCTCACCTTGCATGTAAAGAATCTAAGTATTTTATAACAATGTATATTTATACTTGAGAGATGATGCATGCATGTTAAACCTAGTGTCATTAAACATAGGTTGAATGTGTAATGAACCTAGTGTCATTGAACATAGGTTGGAATGTATGCGAACCTAGAGTTATTGAGCCTAGGTTGTGGCACATAGTGATAGGGAGATCACTTAAACAAGACTATTGGAACCTAGTGTTATTGAACATAGGTTGGACACGAGATTGAAACCTAGTATTATTGAACATAGGTTGGACATGAAATTGGAACCTAGAGTCATGGAACCTAGGTTGAGAATGAGAAAGTAAACCTAGTGTTATTAAACATAGGTGAGACTTAGTGACTTGAACCTAAGATCATGAGACTTAGGTTGGCAAGCAAGTAATGTGAATATCGGGATGTGCGACGATTTTGCTATCCCGGGTATGCGACGATTTCGCTACCATGCCACGAGTTGGCGGTGCCGACATGGGATAGGCGACGATTTCGCGATCCCGGGTATGCGACGATTTCGCTACCGCGCCACGTGTTGGCGGTGTCGAGGGGGGATGTGCGACGATTTTGCTATCCCGGGTATGCGACGATTTCGCTACCATGCCATATGATGGCGGTGTTGAGACGGGGGTATGCGACGATTTCGCTATCCCGAGTATGCGACGATTTCGCTACTCGAATAGGAGGTGACGATTTCACTCCTCGAATGTTGAAACAACTATGGTGCGACGGCCATTCCGCAACCATAAGTAAATGACAAGTAAAAGAACTTAGTCAATGTGGAATATAGGATGAACCTAGGAGAGAATGATAAATTATGTATCATTTTGGTTGCATCCTTTATGTTTATTTACTAAGCATGTAAATATTGTTGCATAGTTATATATGACTCAAGAGTGAGTCGGTGAAGGTTCGACTAAATAAGTAAACCTTAGTTGGGCGGTGGCCCAAGGTGTTTGACTCTAGAGTGAGTCGGTTAAGGTTTTACTAAAGTAAGTAAACCTTAGGAGGGTGGTAACCCGTTAATATTGAACTCGAGGGCAAGTCGAGTACAGCTTAGCTAAGGTAAATGAACCTTAGGAACAGATTGGTTATGAAATGGATAGTGGAATAGCAGTTTAAATTATATTGCATGGATTTCATTATCGCATTTGTTGAAGCATAGCATGTTTACTTTCATATATTGTAAAGTTATATGCTTATTGGTTATGTATATGTACTAACCCATGCTCGTATGCTTCCTTTGGACCTGGTGGTTAGAGCTCCTCTCTTGGGTGGCCTTACCCACTGGGAACTATTTTATATAGTTCTCACCCCACTATTTTTCAGGTCCTCACGTGAGCGGCGCGGCGGCGCGAGGGAAGGGCGTAACTCAATAGTTAGCGTCCTACCACTGTGACCAGAATAGAAGTACCCTCTACTCCGTAGTTTAGGGGTATTCGAATGAAGGGAAATGTAATAATAAATTGATTGTATTTGGAAAGATTGAACAAAGAAAAAGAAACAAAAATGTAATATATGGTGGTATTGCGAATGCTTGTAATAGCATAGTAGTTTATGATGCTTTCCTTATGCAATCTCTGTATGAATTCTGTTCCTGTTTGGAACCTCTTGAATTATACTGGTTGTGACGCCTTGGACGTACAGGGGAAACTCTGTCCGTTCGGCGGATCTGGGTCATGTGCCCGTGCGTTTTCCTTCCACCTATTTGGTGCTAAGGCACGGCGGGGCGTGACAAATTATCTATCCATTGTGGACTTATGGCATCTGTTCATTTTTACTCTGTGGATTCTACCCCTCGTGGTAGCTGATTTTTAAAACAGGATTTCCTGGTGGGAAACGGTTTTCAAATATTTTTACGATTGATCGGCTTTTGGTTTTCAAAAGAGAGTTCTCGTGTTGGAACAGTTTCAAAATGATATTTAAATGATTGAAATTAGGGTTTCAAAACAAAGCTTCCGGGTGGAAAGCACTTTTAATAGAATGTCCTGTTGTACTGTGCATTGCATCATCCTTCGCCTAAGGAGTGCTTAGAGGCATGCAGGTATATAAGGTTGGTTAGCTGTATGAGAACTCTTGTGTGGATATTTGTGTTTGGTTGGTGAATAAATAGTGCTTGTGATCCTGTAATATTTCGGAATGCAAATTGAAGCATAAATAACAAATACAATGGGGGTAATTAAGACATAATGAAAGTTGAAAAAGGGTTTTGTAATTTAGCCTAGTTAGAAGAAAAGAACAAATGCTACTTTCATTAATAATTGGCTAACATACAGAAATTTTCCTTGTAAATATTCGATTTTTACTTTTTTAAAAAAGATCTACATTTTGTCTCTTTAAAATTTTAAAATTATTTTAAGAGGGTACGACGTTAATAGAGATGACAAAATGTCAAATTATCCTTACTTCTTCTATAATTTTTTTAATATATTTTTATTATTCTGAAAGATATTTTCGATATAAATTATAAGAAATTGACGAAATAGTAACGGAACTCTGACGTAGGAGAGCTAACAACTTGAAATATTTTTTTGAGAGAAAGGTAGCACGCTACCCGCTTTGTTTATTTCTTTTGAAAATAAACTAAGCTGAAAATGTGAAGCAACTAGGCTTCGAATCTGGAACCTCAGGTACCAACCACTAAGCTCTTTGCCATTTGAAATATTGGTAGAATAAAATATAAATTTCTAAAAACTAGGAACAAAAAGTAAAAATTTTTATAAAAAAATTTCTATAATTTAGCGGTAATAATTGCGTGCACTCGCGAAGATATCGACAGTTGGCCAACCTTCTGAGCTGTTGACGGGATATGTTGTGAAACGTTCAAAATTTTACTTTTTATAAAATATTAATTAATATTAATTTCAATTTTCTGTTAAGTTGATCACAGGATTCTCGCACTCAGACCCTCCTGAGAATTTGCTCCCGTTTAGGCCTCGTGGGTGCGGTTGCGCACATGCAACCGCATTTTCGGAGTACGCCAAACATGGCTTTTATTATGAGGAGTAATTACGTATATGCTCCTGAAAAATTTCGACAAATATAAAAAGTATTATTTTTACCGTTCAAAATTCTTTCAAATATATTTATAGAGTTAGATTATTTTAGTGAGCCGATAGAAATAGTCGCTATCTCTGTAAAATTATTATTTTATCATTTCAAATATATTATTCTATCATCACTAATTTTTTTTATTTTTCTGAACTTAAGGACAAAAAAATATTTTAACTTTTTGACCTTTTAAATATACTATTTTATCGTCACCAACTTTTCTTATTTGTCCTTAAGTTAGGAACAAAAAAGATATTTTGAATTCTTTTTCAACTCTAGTAGAAATTTAATCTGTATTTAAGCCGAAATGACTTAATGGGTATTAACAGCGAAATTATTTTTGAACAAAGGAGAAATATATAAGTGATATATATTTAAAATAAAAAAATATATAAAATATTTTAAAAATTTTAAGGAGTATATGGGTAATTGTCCCTTATCACTAACAGAGAAGCTCCAACTCCGACCTTATAAATAGCACTTCAAGCAGCAAATGATTATTCCCAGTAATTCTTATTGACCAATAACATGTTGGTAAATTAGTTTGACATTCTTCGACTATCTGAATAATTAATTAAAAACTTTATCGTAAACATGCCAATATATTAATATTTCGTAAACACAACACAACACGGTGAAATTATATAAAATTTATCTCAGCTATCACTCATTTTGACCTAATTACCTAACCTTTAAAAACTTTAATTTTATTATCTAATCTTTTAATTTATTTGATTTGAATTAGTTAACGATTCTTTAATTTTAAAATTTGAACACACCGTTTTTTTTTACTGATTTAGTTAATATATTTTATACAATTCACATAATTATAAATTCATTAATGTAGGTAATTCGTTTAAATTTTATACCTAAATAGCCATTAAATTGCTGAAATCAAACAAATTTTGTTAAAAAAATATAAAACAACCATTATTCTCTAAAAGTTTAAGCTAATAGGGAATGGTGTTTTTAATATTTATATTCAACAGTCATCCTAATGTCTAAGTTCGAGACATTTTGATAGACTCAAGATGTGAACTTAAATAAACAGGAGGAAATTATATAACGTTAGGAATCCAGCGAACTTGATCTCAAAACATCTTATTCTGATACTATGTTAAAGAATGTAAAATAATCATTATTCTTTAAAAGTTTAAGCTATTATAGAATAGTATAAATTTTATTATTAGAATCACTAAATATATAAGATGATCCAAACAAAATAATCTTATAAATATAGTAATTTGACATTACATTACTGCACCAAACCAATCGAAATAATGCAACATTAGTAGTAATCTTAATAACTGATGTCAGATTACTAGTCATGTTGAGCTAACCAGTGATGCTACATAGTTTGACCTTTTACTATCTAATCTTTTAATTTATTTAATTTGAGCCGGTTAATAATCCCTTAATTGCAAAATTTGAATGTGTGTATATCTTTACGAGTTTATTTCATTTTTTTGTAATTTATGTAACTATAAATTTATTAAAATAAGTAACTAGTTTTAATTTTATATACGAAGTACAATAAATTTACTTAAATTAAACAAAGTAAAATATTGGATACTAAAATCTAAATTTTGAAATATCGGCTAGTCAAATCAAAATGGTCTATACTTCGGATAATTTTATATATTTTTATCTTTTTTTTTTGAGAATAAGATAGCACGCGACTCACTTTATTCATTGATAAAAATAAATTTAGTTATAAATATAAGACATCTAGGCCTTAGGAGAAAAAGCAAGAGAGAAGGCAAAATAGAATAGAGAAGAAAAGAGTTAGTAAAGATAAAAGAAAAAACCTAAAAAACAAAAGGAGCACCATTTTAGGGATAGCAGAACTTTTCCCATTGTCTCACAAGGCTCGTGATCCTCGAGATAACCGGCACAGGATCTGAGCTACGCTTTCTAAAAATTAAGTTGTTTCTTTCGAACTAGATCACCCAATAGATTGCCGCCGGAGTGCTGAAGTTCTTTGTATAGGTCGGAGAGTTTCCCCTCTCTGTCAACTTCTCCCAGAAAATCAACACATCATCATTAGTTGTGAGTTTTTGCATCTCTTTAAGTATTCTTACTGGTAAAAATCTGCTAAATACATATCTGACAAATAGATGGTCTGCCGTGTGTCGGCACAAAGCGACATGCCTGGTCCCCATCCAGTTCTTCTATATCTAACTTTTTATGCTGAAGTAACTTAGACAAAAACTAAAATTAATGCAGTCAGGCTTTGTTTCTAATTCAACCAGAAATAACAGAAGAATGAAGCTATCATTCATATATATATAATTGTATTATAATAAGGTCATGTTTGGATTTATCATCTTCTAATTAGGTTCTTGCACCCTCAACCATTTCTTGTAATCGATCTTCCACCATTTCTTGGTGATCGATCACCATGGCTTCTTCCCCTCCACTAACTCAAAATTCCGCGAAAGAAGAGAGCAGCAGTGGAGTATGCACCATCAACGCAGCAGAATCCACCGTCCCAAGGCGTGAAGGCTGGCTGCTACCTCTCTTATTATACGAAAAATTTTGGATCTTGGAGGCCAGTCTGCCCCACGTCCGGGACGTCCACCGCGATTTCCGCCCGCACCCCACCGACGTTCTCCTCGCCACCTGCCCCAAGTCCGGAACCACCTGGCTCAAGTCCCTCCTCTACGCCATCGCGCACCGCTCGCAGCACCCGCTGGCGGCATCCTCCTCAGCTGATCGCAATCACCAGCACCCTCTTCTGACCCGCAACCCCCACGAGCTCGTGCGCTTCTTGGAGATCCACTACGGCGACAGCAGCCTCGCCGATCTCGAATCCTTCCCCGCACCGCGGATCCTCGCCACGCACATCCCGTGCTCGCTGCTGCCGTCCTCGGTCCCTGAATCCGGCTACCGTATAAACTACCTGTGCCGGGACCCCAAGGACAACTTCGTCTCCCCGTGGCACTTTGTGAACAAGGTACGTGCATGGTGTTTTACATGAAGTACATAGTCTACTACATAATACTTACACTACATCATTAATAACCAATTAATTATTTTTCTATTTAAAAAAAAGTATAATAAATTATATTTCTAATAATTATGGTGGAGCAGGTGAATCCAACCAAATAATTTGATTAGTTGGAGACACCACATCAGTAATATAATTTATGCATTTTAGACTTTTTCGTTTTACTTAGGAGGTACAAACCGTTTTTTTAAAAAAAAATAAATTTATGTGTACACTTCAAAAGGGGTGGGATGCTTTTATTAGTCACAAGTCACATATTGTGATTAATTAAAATACCACACCCATTATATGGATGAAATATACATCGTACACTCTTTTCGGACAATTAAGAATGTTAAGGAATTAGCTTTATATCAAACCGCTCCAAAAGAATCTTCAAAAACTTAATTAATTAAGGTTGTTTGGCCACACTGTATAACACGGAAAATATCATATTACTGTGAGATAATCTCACAATTTAACCTAACTAGATTGAAACGAATTTGACATTACCAAATCTAATTAAAGATAAAATCTACTTCCAATGTAAATTTATTAGCATTATCTTTGACAGTCCATGCCAATCGTGTCAAGCCCAATCTCCCAAGTACCCTCAATGCGGCCCTTTGTGCCTATGACTGCTTTAACCTGACACACTATGGGGCTGTTTAGTCTAGATTTTGAAATAGCGATTTTAACAGAATTAATTTTGGTTTGGAGAATATTTATTTTGGTTAAAAGCTATAGAACTTTTAGCTTAGTCTATCAAAAAATTGATTTTTTTTGAAGTGATTTTATAAAGCAGTTTAGCAAAAAAAAAAAATTGCTCTTTGCAAATAATAATACTTTTACTAAATTATTTTTTAGAATTTGAATTTAAAATTTAAATTTAACTTTAAAAACTTTTAATTTAAACTTTAAAATTTGAACAAGAATTTAAAATTTATTATTAAATTTAAATTTAAATTTAAATTTTAAATTTGAATCCAAAATTTATATTTAAATTTAATATTTGAGTTTAAAATTGTAATCAGATTTCAAGAAGCAAATTTTAGCTGCTTCCGATTTTAGACTTCTAAAATTAGAAAATCGATTCTGAAATAAAATTAGATTTTAAAACATAGATTACTAAACACTCTATTAAAGAAAAAATTATTATTGAGCTAAAATCACTTTTCAGAATGTAGGTCAAATACCCCTTATATTAGCAACATTTAACTAGCAACATTTATGTCATGCCAGGGTCTATTTTAGAAACTATTTTCCTGAAACACAAGTATATTTTTTTTTAGAACCAAAATAATGCAAACAAATTTTAGCCTAGAACATGGATAGATCCGCTTGTGGAAGCCATGTTTCTATAAGAAGGAATTCGAATCAAATAGAATATATTAGAGATTATAAAAGCCTATATTTAAGACGTAAAGAGTGTTTCCTTACTTATTTTCTAGCTTTGCTTTCATAGTTGTTGAAATCACTAAAACTCAGTTTACCAGAGTCATATCGCAAATATCTTCCACAGTGTGAAGACAATAAGATACTTACAGGCAATTAAGTTACTTTTTTGTGACTAGATTTTGTTGCTTTTTGTAATATCTAACCTAAAATATTTTAATTCAGATTCAGTAAAAAAATTCAGATTCAATTGCGTTCCTAAAACTCTTCCCAAAACTTACCTCAGATTCAGCAAAGAGCTTATCTAGCTTTTTCCGCAAAACTTACCATTTTATTAGATAATTTACATCAAAATCCCCTCTAAAACCTCATAAACCCATTTCATATTATTTTTCATCCTTCTTTTCATACAATGTTAATCCTAATTTCTTCTTTAAAAAAAAAAAAACAATTTCAAATATACCACCGATGCCCTGTCTGAAACTCCTCCAAATCCATTTCATAGTATTTTTCATCTTATTTTCCTCGCCCTAAAAATCCCAACTTGATACTTTACTTTCATCAACATCTAAATCCCCTCTTTAACCCCTCCAAATTGATTTCATGCTATGTTTTATCATCATTTTCATGCAATATTAATCCCAATTTGAAGAAACCGCTGTCTCAGATACCAAAAAAGCTGGATGTTTACAAAAGAAAAGTATCTGATTCCCACTAAAAATCCAATCTTAACACTCTAATTGCACCAAAACACATTCCTTAAAAGTACCAAACCGTCAACAAAAAAGGGCCAAGCTGGGGAAGAGATTTGAGTCTTTCTTCAATAACAAGTAGCTAGTGTTGGCAGTTGTCCCGTCGCTTCAATCGATGAACCGATTAGCTCTTTAGTAGCATGTCGTCAGCGATACAGGTCGTGCCCAGCTACAACCGGTGCTAGTTAGCCCTGGTCAGTGTGGTCAAGACCTTCCTCATCTCCTTCCCAATGCCAATCCCTTCTCACCGACCGTCCCTAGCGCAAGTGGCAAAAGGCTTGGTGGTTGGTACCCGAGGTCCCGAGTTCGAATCCTAGTTGATTTACATTTCTAGCTAAGTTTATTTCTATAAGAAAATAAACGAAGCGGGTAGCGTGCTACCTTTCTCTCAGAAAAAAAAAAATGCCTATCCCTTCTCTAGCAAAGGACGCGAGGCAAATCCACTATCATCCGACCCGGGGGCAAGAGTCGAGGGCTTCGAAGAAGATGCCCCGATAGTTAAATCTTGCAAAAATTAACTAAGCAACAGCACATTAAAGGATAATATAAAAGACAATTAGGCACTTCAAATCTTCATATGCCACAAAGTGTTTTCAGAAAACCATACGTAGATCCCAAATTTCTAAGTAATTGATGTAAAAAAAATACAAAATTTATTTTCTAGATACTTCAAATATACTAGATCAAGTCTAACAAAGCTAATCGTTGATTCGGAAATTTAATCATCAGAAACGGCCTAAGAGCACAGAGTCCTCTGTGCTCCCAATAGCACACAAGTTACATATATATATATAATCTAGCTACTATACTATCGGTAGCACGGTGGTCTCCGTACTATCGTCGTGTTGTTTTCAATGTGCGGCTTCCAAATCGACGATCGGCTTCGTTGGACATGATCCACGTTATAAAAAATATTTAGAAACTAAATTTCATATTTTTTTCAACATTATTTGACTAGTGATCAAAAGGTTTTAAATTTGACAATTTTAATAGCCGATGTGATGTGCTTATAAATTTAACGGTGTAAAATAATTCAAATCCGATGTGATGTTCTTTAATAAAATTTTTTTCACTATCTAGAGTAAGATCAGTACCTCTGATTTTAAATTTAAATTTTCTATTATCATTTTTTATGAGATTTTTATTTTCAACCGTTCATCTTTTGACTACTCTTTCGATAGGTAAATGATGTAGAAAAATTATGAAATTTAATTTTCAAATAGTTTCAAGAGTGTAGATCAAGTCTAACGGAGCCGATCGTCGATTCACAAACTGCATCATTGAAAGCAACTTGGTAGCACGGAAGCCTCCGTGCTACCGATAGTATAGTAGCCGGACTACATATATATATAGAATTAAGCTTCTATGCTTTTCAAAATACCAAAGTCGTTGGTACTTGTAAGTTTTCGGCCCTTGGATGAAGGGGTGTGCGGTTAGGATGATAGTGGTCCCCTAGGGTTGAGTAGATGGTTGGTTGAATGATATAATCTAATAGATGTAAATGGTCAAAGAGTTAGATCTAACGACAGAAAAATCGATAGCACAAAGCGCTTGGTACTACGATAGTATAGTAGCCGAACTCTATTTATATATTACTAATATATTAAGATATGTTATACAATAGAGTAAACTTTAATCTGCCTCCTTTTAGTTTAGCAACATGGAGAGATGATGTGGACAGGTAGTGGCACCTAGATAACCATTCAGAGTGTCGTGGACAATGCTTTAAATTATAAAGTTTGTAATATTCCAGTTATTTGTCAATCATACTTTGGACACCCTGATGAGCTGTGTGGATTTTGTTAGATAGATATTTAGATGATTGTGGAATTTATGTTGATTATTATCCTGTCAAAATTTGGTAAATTTCATTAGTAAATTTCATTAACTATTGTTGATTGATCATCATCTTGAATTCTGATAAATGTTAAGATGTGATGGAGTCGCATAGTTTTTTATCTACTTGTTGGTAGTCTTTATTTCCATTGTCGTGATCATCGGTATAGGCTGTTTTGCATGTGCAGGGAAGACTATATCTGTATGCTAGGTCTATATATTTACGCTCTAGGTAATGTTTTAAAAGAACTTTTAAATGGGCTTACCTCGACACTTTGCTTTCAAAATAAAGTGTTTTGAGAAAAGGTTCATCTGAAAAGGGCCAGGGGTATGGCACTTCCCCCTTGGGAGAAGAGCTTGGATTGGAACCTTCAATTCTATTTCTGATGCTGTTAATTATTGTTAGTTTTAATATTTAAAACTATGATTTAAACTTCAATTTCAGCCCATGGGCTTCCTGGGCAGCCCACTCTCTATGAGCCTTGCCTGGGAGCCCGTACTGAGGTTTTCACATATGAGGTTTAGTCCCACATTGGAAACCAAAGGCTGGTTACTCCTATATACATACTTCTTTACTCCCTAGTTATTTACTTGGGAGAGAATGAGAGTTATCCTCTCGACTAAACACACGCACACACGAGCTGGGCCGGGGCGGGTCGGCGGCGCGCGTGAACCCGGTTCACTTACACTTTTTTTTTTTTTTTTGGGTTTTATATTATTAGCGATCCTCGGGAAGGGATGAAATCCCTTACCTTGGGAACGACCGGATCTTGCTCGGGAAGAGATGAAATCCCTTACAGATCCTCGGGAAGGGATGAAATCCCTTACCTTGGGAACGACCAGATTGAACCAGATTTGGTTCGTCTCGGGAAGGGCCAACGGGTTTCCCTTGTATTGTACCGTTGGGGCTCTCATCTATAAATAGATGAGGAGAGGTACACTTAACACACATACATACAGACCCTCTCTCCCTCCTCTCTTTTTCCTACCGAACCTTAAGTTTTTACACATTAGCGATCCTCGGGAAGGGATGAAATCCCTTACCTTGGGAACGACCGGATCTTGCTCGGGAAGAGATGAAATCCCTTAAAGATCCTCGGGAAGGGATGAAATCCCTTACCTTGGGAACGACCAGATTGAACCAGATTTGGTTCGTCTCGGGAAGGGCCAACGGGTTTCCCTTGTATTGTACCGTTGGGGCTCTCATCTATAAATAGATGAGGAGAGGTACACTTAACACACAGACATACAGACCTTCTCTCCCTCTTCTCTTTTTCCTACCGAACCTTAAGTTTTTACACTGAGATTTATATTCCTTATTTCCTATTTTTGCTGGATCTCCTAAAGTCCGTTGGGTTCGTTTTTGCGCCACCTTGGAGACGTGCCGACGGGGTGGCAGTGGTCGTTGTATCGCTAGGAGTGATTGCCGGAAGCCTCGCACGTGGAAGGGCAATCTCGCTTCTAGGACAGTGCTCTCGCACGCCTCGACTCACAGGCCTCATCTATTCTTTACATCTCTATAGTACTATTAAACTCTTGCTTGCGGTTTTCAAAAACTGAAGTTTAATTGTTTTTTGTTTGAAATTGTTTAAAAGGATATTTTACTAAAAGTTTTAGTAAGGAATTTTTGCCAACAATCTAGAAGCGAGATTAATCTTTCTATTTCTTTTAGTACATAACATAGTATATTATCATGCTGTAGAATAATACATATGTCCTGTGGTTGATATTGTTATAATCTTGAATATATAGGCTAGGGCTACTATACTCTTATGATTATAGATCCTTTTGTACTCATAAGTTTTCGATCGTTGGATTAAGGGATGTGCGGTTAGGATGATAGTGGTCCCCGGTTAGAATGATAGTGGTCCCCTAGGGTTGAGTGGGTGGTTGGTTGAATAGTATGATCTAACGGGTGAAAATGATGAAAGGGGTAGATCTAACGGTCGAAAACTTATGAGTACAAAGTAGTCTATACTCATAAGAGTATAGTAGCGGGACTCGAATATATATACTGTTCTTGTTGCTGCACTGATAATTCATAATATAGTTACTTTTTAGAATATATATATCATACTGTCACTGAACATAACTTAGAATTTTCTACTGTTATTTCTCTAAACTTTAGAACAATCTTGTGACATTAGTATAGTTTATCGACTCACAGATTTTCATGATGGAGGATACGTATTCGGCGAAATCTTTTACTTTTGATGGTCGTAACTTTAAGAGGTGGCAAAACCAAATGAGGTTCTGGCTCACCACACTTGGGCTTGTTTCTGCTATCTCGGATCCTACCGAGAATAGCAATAGATCTGCACCTGAAGGTGCAATCCAGGCTGCGGTCAACAGACCTTATACTCGGAGCCAAGCCCAAGCCGGGTCCACTCCTCCTGCTACTGCACCTGCACCCGCAACTGCACCTCCTATTGACCCTAGCATGATCAACTATCACTGCTTGAACCGAATTCTTAGTATCCTATCTGATAAACTGTATGACATATACTCTAGTGCTAAAACAGCTAGGGAACTTTGGACATCTTTAGAAAACAAGTATGGTCAAGTTGATCCTACCCAGAAGAGATACCAAGTTTCAGATTTGATTAAGTTTAAGTTGGTAGATAATAAGTCTATGTCTGACCAGCTTCATGATTTTGAGCATATAATTGAGCAGCTTAAATCTAATGGTGTAAATCTTGATGAGAGTTTCTTAGTTGCCACTCTTATAGATAAGTTGCCACCCTCTTGGTCGAACCATGCAAATGATCTTAACCATAATCAAATAGAGCTTTTCCTGAATTATGTCCTAAGATCCATTAGGATAGAAGAGTCGAACCGAGCTAGGAATAAGAAGCCTAGTGAACCTACAACCCAAGCCAACCTAGTAGAGAATCCTAAAAATAAGGGTAGAAACTTTCAGCCTCATAGAAACTTTAAGAAGAAGCCTTTCCACCATAGAAAGTTCAACCCAAACTTTAAGAAACCTAAACCTGATGGGAGTGGAGGCAACTCTGGTTGCTTTGTGTGCGGGAAGACCAACCACTTTGCGAAGGACTGTTATTTTCGCAAGTCTCGGCCTTTCGCACCAAAGAAGAAGAAGGGAGCTCCACCTGAGCGCCAGATGAATATGTTGACTGCTGGGCCTGACCCTTCTGACTCCACTATCAGGTTAGGATCTAGTTTACCTGAAGTTAACCTTGCCTTTAGTTCCTCTAATTGGTGGATAGATACTAGAGCAAACGTTCATGCTTGCTCTGATCGTTCTTGGTTTTCCACCTATCAGGACTCGTATGAAGGATCGGTGGACATGGGGAATGCAGCCTCTTCTCACGTGCTTGGGACCGGTCGAGTAGATTTAAAGCTGACCTCTGGGAAGACCCTAACCTTGCACGGAGTCCACCATGTTCCCGATATTAGGAAGAATTTGATTTGTAGTTCTCTTTTAGTTCAACGGGGTTTTAAGTTAGTTTTTGAATGTAATAGAAAAGTTATTACAAAGGGTGTGAATTTTGTAGGGAAGGAATTTTTGTGTGATGGTTGTTTAAACTATCTGTATCTTCTCCTTCTATTAATGATAGTGCCCTTGTTTTGAATGTTGTTTCTACTAATATTTGGCATGAAAGATTGGGACATGTGAATTATAATACTGTTAAAAGATTGATACATCTTGATTTGATTCCTAAATCTGATTTACCTGATCATAGATGTGAAATATGTGTGCAAGCTAAGGAGCCTTGAAAACCTTTCAAATCAGTGGATAGAGATTGTGATCTTTTAGAACTTGTGCATAGTGATGTGTGTGATGGAAGTAGACCTAGTAGAGGTGGAAATAAATATTTTGTGACTTTTATAGATGATCATTCAAAATATTGTTATATTTATTTGATCAAGACAAAAGATGAAGTTTTAAACAGATTCAAAATTTATAAAGCTAAGGTGGAAAATCAATTAGACAAGAAAATTAAAATTTTGAGATCTGATCGAGGTGGTGAATATACTTCAAATGATATGACTGCTTTCTGTCAAGAATTTGAAATTGTACATCAAGTGACTGCACCTTACACACCTCAATCTAATGGAGTTGCTGAACGTAAGAATAGGACTTTGATGGATATGGTGAACTCGATGATTATTAGTTCAGGTGCACCCGAGAACTTGTGTGGGGAAGCTTTGATTTCTGCATGTGTGATTTTAAATAAGATTCCCCACAAGAATTCTAATGTGTCTCCTTATGAGCTTTGGAAAGGTAGGAAGCCTAATCTGAGTTATTTTAAAGTGTGGGGGTGCCTAGCTAAAGTTAAGATACCTGAGAATAAGAAGAGAAAGATTGGACCTAAGACTGTAGATACAGTTTTTATAGGTTATGCATTAGATAGCAATGCCAACAGATTTTTAGTGGTGAACTCTGAGATTAGTGAGATTTCTAACCATACTATCCTTGAGGCTAGAGATGCAGTGTACTTTGAGGATATCTTTCCTTTTAGGACTAGAGTAGATAGACCTACTCCAGCTGAGCCTATAGGTAGCTCTAGCAGACCTAGAGTTAGTGAACCTATAGTAGAGGTTGAACCTAGGAGAAGTAAGCGTCCTAGAGTAGAGAAAACTTTTGGAGATAATTTTTGTGTCCTACTTGTAGAAGATACTCCATCTACCTTTGACCAAGCTATGAAGTCTGTAGATGCATCATTTTGGAAAGAGGTTATTAATCTTGAGATGCAGTCTATTCTACAGAATCATACTTGGGAGTTGACTGATTTACCTCTGGGATGTAAGCCTGTAGGTTGTAGATGGATCTTTAAGAAGAAGTTGAGACCAGATGGATCTGTAGATAAGTATAAGGCTAGACTAGTAGCACAAGACTTTGCACAGAAGTCTGGTGTAGATTACTTTGATGTGTATGCACCTGTTGCTAGGATTACTTCTATTAGAGTGTTGATTGCCTTAGCTTCTATTCATGATTTGATTGTCCATCAAATGGATGTTAAGACAGCTTTTCTGAATGGTGATTTAGATGAAGAGATCTATATGAAGCAACCTGAAGGTTTTGTAGTTTCTGGATATGAGAACCAAGTGTACAAATTGACTAGATCTCTATATGGACTAAAGCAAGCTCCTAAACAGTGGCACTTGAAATTTGATTCATTAGTTGTATCAAATGGCTTTCATGTGAACATGTCTGATGAATGTGTATATTCAAAGGAATATGATGGACATATTGTAATCTTGTGTTTGTATGTTGATGACATTCTGATTTTTGGTACCAATATGAATGTGATATATGATGTGAAGAAATTACTTAATGAGAACTTTGATATGAAAGATCTTGGGCAAGCAGATGTGATCCTTAACATGAAGATCTTTAGAAAATCGAATGAAATTATTATGAGCCAATCTCATTATAGTGAACAGTTATTAAAGAAGTTTGGATATCTTGATTTTAGACCTGTAGTAACACCTTATGATCCTAGTGTACACCTTAAGAAAAATAGAGGAGATCCAATAGGTCAGAATAGATATGCTCAGATTATAGGATCCTTAGGATACCTAGTAGATTACACTAGACCTGATTTGGCTTATGCTGTAAATAGATTGAGAAGATATACCCATAACCCAAAAAGAGAGCATTGGAATGCTTTAGAAAGAATTTTGAGATATCTGAAGGGGACTATGTCTTATGGATTGCATTACAGTAGTTTTTCTGCAGTACTGGAAGGATATAGTGATGCCAATTGGATTAGTGATACAGCTGATGTGAAGTCGACTACTGGATTTATTTTTCTTCTAGAAGGAGCAGCTGTTTCTTGGAAGTCAACTAAACAATCTTTGATTGCTAGAAGTACTATGGAATTTGAACTTATAGCATTAGATACCACTGTAGCAGAGGCTAAGTGGATTAGAGAGTTTCTTTATGATCTGCCACTGATGGAGCGACCTTTAGCACCAGTGTGTATTCATTGTGATTGTAGATCTGCAATTGATAAATGTGCCCAAGAGAATGTAAAGACTAAGATGAATAGATTCATGAAAGTGAGACATAAGTTCATTCGGCAGAATATGAAGGAAAATGTGATTGCATTGAAATTTGTGAGATCTGCAAAGAATTTGGCTGATCAGCTTACAAAGGGATTATCTAGGGCTGTGATCCTAGAATCGTCGAGGGGGATGGGGCTTAGCCCACAATAGAAGTTACTGGCGATAGCAACCCAACCTGTTGCAGGTTCAATGGGTAGAAACAAGTCGAACTGGTAGTTGTGAGGAGCACTATTTTTTGTATCCTCATCCCTATGGCGACAGTGCTCATAACTACAAGTGGATAGGAAGGGCATATGCTCTGAATGGTTCCGAGACCTACGAGGCAGGGTGTGGCCTTGCAGACACCCCTTTGAGGACCTACTATGTGTGTGGAGTCGTGAGGCCGCGACTATGGGAAGAGGGCGGTTCCCTAAAACACACATGAAGCGATATTAGCGCATGGCCATAATAGCGATCACCCGCTTAGAACCTAACGGCTGTACCATGTGTGCAGTTTGTGGAAATCTGATTCACCGGCCTTGGTTCAAGGCGTAGTCCACTATTGTGCCCTCGGATGTACATAGACATGTACTAAGTGAAGGTTCAAACCCGAAAGGTACCTTCGCCGAATACGTGGTATAAGAGATCCAGCATTCTTTTATTTCGTTTTGTATTTCAGTTTTACTTACTTTCTTTATTTGAAGTTTTAAATCATGTGGGGGAATGTTAGTTTTAATATTTAAAACTATGATTTAAACTTCAATTTCAGCCCATGGGCTTCCTGGGCAGCCCACTCTCTATGGGCCTTGCCTGGGAGCCCGTGCTGAGGTTTCCACATGTGAGGTTTAGTCCCACATTGGAAACCAAAGGCTTGTTACTCCTATATACATACTCCTTTACTCCCTAGTTATTTACTTGGGAGAAAATGAGAGTTATCCTCTCGACTAAACACACGCAGGCACGCACGACACGAGCACAAGCCGCGCCGGGCCGGGTCGGGTCGGGCGGCGGCGCGCGTGAACCCGGTTCACTTACACGTTTTCTTTTATTTTATTTTTTGGGTTTTATATTATTAGCGATCCTCAGGAAGGAATGAAATCCCTTACCTTGCGAATGACCGGATCTTGCTCGGGAAGAGATGAAATCCCTTACAGATCCTCGGGAAGGGATGAAATCCCTTACCTTGGGAACGACCAGATTGAACCAGATTTGGTTCGTCTCGGGAAGGCCAACGGGTTAATCTGGTTCGTCTCGGGAAGGGCCAACGGGTTTCCCTTGTATTGTACCGTTGGGGCTCTCATCTATAAATAGATGAGGAGAGGTACACTTAACACACAGACATACAGACCCTCTCTCCCTCCTCTCTTTTCCCTATCGAACCTTAAGTTTTTACACTAAGATTTACATTCCTAATTTCCTATTTTTGCTGGATCTCCTAAAGTCCGTTGGATTCGTTTTTGCGCCACCTTGGAGACGTGCCGACGGGGTGGTAGTGGTCGTTGTATCGCTAGGAGTGATTGCCGGAAGCCTCGCACGTGGAGGGGCAATCTCGCTTCTAGGACAGTGCTCTCGCACGCCTCGACTCACAGGCCTCATCTATTCTCTACATCTCTATAGTACTATTAAACTCTTGCTTCCGGTTTTCAAAAATTGAAGTTTAATTATTTTTTGTTTGAAATTGTTTAAAAGGATATTTTACTAAAAGTTTTAGAAAGGAATTTTTGCCGACAATTATGTTTGTCAAGTCCTCTTTCTTTAGTTGCCTGTTAGAGTGTGTTAATCCCAAGTAGCAGATCGGCAGTTTTTTGATTTTTTGCATATAAGGGTATTTGCTGGTCTAGCTTCTTTATATAGGCTTTGCCCTTAATAGAACAGTTGGAGTTTATACTTATTGACTTTACTCTCGATACCCATTTGAAGATGTCCCATAGAAATTATAGGTTTCTTATACATGAATCTCTTTATGGCCCTACAAAATAAGATGGTGTTATCAGGGTGTACGCTATTTGGCATTCTTTGACTGGTTCTAAGCCTCGGAGGAGGTTGTTCCGTCTAGCGCATTCAATTAATCTTGATAGACATTAAGCCATGGTTATGAAAAGAAATGGTACTGAAAGAGGGTTTTCTTGCCTAAGGCCTCTCTTTGTTTTAATCTGCCTTGTCGGCGTCCTACTTACCAGGGTAGCCACTTATCACTACAAGAAAAAGCGGGCGTAGAGGCGGTTGTGAAGAGGCGGTTGTTGCAACCGCCTCTACGCTATACATTAGAGACACTTTAGAGGCGGTTTAGTTACAACCGCCTCCATCAGGAAAACAAAAAAGAGCTGAAATTTCTTTCCCCCCCATTATTCCCTCTCTCCAACAAAAAAAAACCCTAACTTTTCCTCAAAATAGACCCCCTCTTCCCCAAACCCCTCTACTTAAAAAATCCATCCTCTCCCCGGCAGCGGCTCCTTCCCGGCGGCGACGCCTCTCCCCCCGGCTGCCTCGCTACTCCCTCCCCGGCTTATCTGCTCCGGCGTCCCTCCAAAAACTCAGGTGCGGTCCCCGGCCCTACCCCTCCTCCTCCACCCCCACCTCCCACCGCTCTTCAGGCCCGCGGCCGCCGCCCCATCCTCGCTCGCTCTGGCGCCATCGCCACCTCCCCTACCCCGCACGACGTGGCGCCGGGTCGTTAACGCCTCCCCACCCCGTACCACTTCTCAAGCCCGCGGCCGCCGACCCCTTCTCGCATGCTCAGGGCACCCCCCCCCCCGGGCGGCCGAGTGAGCAGCACCCCCTACCCCGGACACCCCACCCACCCACCCCCTGGGTATTTTTCAAAATCCTTTCTTTTTGCTTCTTTTTGGGCAATTTGAGCTTTTTTTAAGTGCTATGGCATCCATATAAGCCCATGAACAGACCACAAAAGGGATAAGAGTTTTTTTTTTTTTTTTTGGAATTATTATTATTTTTGTGGTCAGGAGAGGGAGTTTGTGTAGGGGTTTTTACTGCAATTTCGCTTTGCAGTGGAGAAAAGTAGTGTTCAGCAGGGATGGGGCTCATACTACTCAGAGCTCTTCAATAGATCAAATATTATATATATTAGTATATATATATATATTTATATAGTACAGTTTGTGTGGGTCAGTGTGTTCTCTTTGTGGTCATATGATGTTTGGGAAAAAGCTTTAAGGATAATTGTTTTTGCAATTTTAATTTGAAGTGAATTTGGTATTTCAGAAAACAAAAATCGAAAAAAAGTTGAGAGTGAATAGGAATATTTGGGTGCTTCATTTTTATCACAAGTAATACCCATTTCTTTATGTGATCCATTTTAGGTGTTTTTTTAATCATTTCTATGTCATTTTTTTCATCCTACTTGTTGTTTGAGAACTTCTAGTTATTAAAGTTTCTATTTAACTAGAATTTCTATTATATCATGCAGATTGGAAAGCATGGCCTAATTGTTGATTTCACTAACCTTAGTAAAAACACAAGGCATAGTGCGACTTACTTGCCGAAGTTTGTTGCTCACGAGGTGAGATCCTTATATCCCTCTCTTAATTTTTTGTTATCTAGTAGTTAATTTTGTTTGAGATTGATAGTTGGGTGTTCTATTGCCTTGTGACTATGCATTGATATTGAACAAAGTTTTTTTATTTTTATTTCAGTTTTTTTTTTTCTCTTTGATGGATAAGAGTTGGATGATAAAACCTAGAAATAGTGATGAATATAAAGCTTGATCTCGGCGCATTTGGTAGTGGATCTTCGTCATGATTGATCGATTTGTTGCTTCATTGCAGTTTTCTGTTTTGGGTTTAGTTGATAAACAAATTAAATATTCTTGTTTGCAGATTTGCTTTCGTATTACATACATTCTAAGTATGCACGTGCGAGATTATGCATTCATTGTATTCTAGCTGCTCCATTCTCTTTAGACTCTTTAAAATTTTAAACTACCTTATTTAACTTATATCTTTAAATTTAGCTTTGATGCCTATATCTTGTATGTTTAGAATGAAGTACTTGGATGATTATCTGTTTTGAAGTGAGCACTTTTAACTAACTGATTATACTCTAGCTAAAGGTTAGAAAATACTGACGTATGTTTGGTTAATTGTTAGACATTACTATTTGAAAGGAAAAGAGAGACTCTTCCAATAGCCTAAGTTGTTCAATCATTACATGCCAAATATTAGGGTATATTAGCTCTCCGAGTATAAAGAAATGAATTAAAGTTCTCTGAGTATAATAGCTTCCAAGGGTTCATGTTTTGATGACAATTTCCATTCGTTCTATCAATGAACTAAAGTGTTCATTAAGGGCGGCATGAGCAGCATGTGCTGGCAGTGCCAGACCATGTCGACTAGTATGATGATCCTTGTCTAGAGGGACTGATATTTCTATATTAGTCTATGCCTCATCTTTCTTATTTTATCTTTTCTAATAAAATTTTAATTTTCTAGGAGGGTTTTCAGAGCAGACATTTATGTCTAGGAGGACAAGTCTGGCTTGTTCGCAAATCTAAGGTAAGGATGTTTATTTGCATGCTAGTCTTTCAAATCTTTGGAGATTTTGTGTTGTCAATTACACTCGTTATGATGTTCAGCTGATTAATATAAAAATAATTGCTACTAAATGTGGTAAGTACCTTCTGATAATATTTCCTTTTGTTTCTCTAAAATAAATTTGTCGTGTGTTTTTGTTTTGCTTCTTTCAACTTTGGGATCGATTCAGTTCTATCTATATTGAGATTATTATTGAAATTTTTAATCTTCTTTTGTAGGGTTTTTATAGGCACAACCTTTAGTGCTTTCAGCAATATTTTCTTGATTTCATTTGGTAAAGACCAAACATCAGGTATGGTCTAAGTCTTCTAATGTCTTACTTTTTAATGGAATTTTTAATTATCAAGTATACCAACTAGAAAGCAAGTTATTGCTAATATTTTGAAAACTTTCGAATTATAGTATAATTAATAATTTTTTATATTGTTCGATATGTTTTTAGGTTGTAGGGGGCAACAACTCAAATGATGCACTCTCTCCAAATCGTCCTCCAATGCAAGTCACGCGCCAACAACTGAAGGATATCACAGAATTACTTAAATTTTTACAAATTATTGAAACTCAAATGTCGATTATGTTTGAACCTATTTAAGTTTTATTTTATCTATAGTGTGTTGTTACTATAAATATTAGATATTGAATGAAATGATGTGTTACAAATTATCTGTTATGTTGAATTATAAATTTTTTGCTAATGTCAAAAAATTGTTAAGTTATTCTGTATAATTGATTTGCTTGTTATAAAGAAATATGATATGTGATTTGTGTTTATATTTAAGATAATTTGATTATCAATGGATTTGTAATTTTTTACTTATAAATGGGGATTAAAATAATTATTTTAATAAAAATTAATACTATTTTATGCATAGAGGCGGTTTAAACTGCCTCTATAGAATAACATATGTAGAGGCGGTTTAAACCACCTTTACAAAATTATTATTTTGTAGAGGCGGTTTAAACCGCCTCTACATTACTATCATATAAATAAAAAATATATATATTAAATAAAATAAAAGATTAGTTGAGGCGGTTTAAACCGCCTCTATAGGACCGCCTCTAAGCTCCCCCGGCGGTCGATCAAACCGCCTCTACGCTATAGAGGCGGTGTCTACGCCGGCGGTCTAGAGGCGGTTGTTGAAACCACCTCTACGATTCGTAGAGGCGGTTTAAACCGCCTCTACGATGAGTAAAAACTGCCTCTACGATCGTTTTTTCCTGTAGTGTATGACAATCCATCTCCGCCATCTATAACTAAAACTTAACCACTACAAGGACCTCCTAACTTTATCAAAGGCTTTCTCGAAGTCTTCCTTGACGCCAACTCCCTCTCCCGGCAGCTTTAGAACACCATGCGACTCTCCCACCAAGCACGATGAAAGAGTAAAAAATTGAGGCGGTCTTTGAGAAAGGCTGACTGTGATGCTGAGATAATATCTATCAACACACTTTCAAGTCCATTAGCAAGGACCTTGGATATATTATTTTGTATTCTATTAATGAGATTGATTAGTCGGAAGTCGTTGGCCCTGTTAGTACCTTCTTTTTTTAGGGATTAAGCACACATAGGGAGTAATCAGTCGTTCTTGTAAAGAGCCGATCATCGAAGAGGTCAAGGAAGATGTTGTAAATGACCGAGCTCCTCCATGGTTTTCCAGAAAGTATGATAGAATGCGAGAATGAACCCATCTAGTTCAGGAGCCTTATATCCTCTTAGTTGAGAAGTTGCTTTCTTGATTTCATTGGTAGCGAAGGGGGACGTTAGCTGATCGGGGGTTGTCACTCTTTTGCTTCGGAAGAGGCCACTCTAGTGTCATGGAGTGGTACGCGCTTCTCCTAATGCATGTGCAGAGTCCTAAATTTGTGATAGTAATTTCACTTCTTCACTTCACTGTTTGAACTTTCTTTTCCTCACTTCACTTTTTAAACATCTACCTTCATCCTCTATCTACTCAATGCTATTTGAATACTTCTGTCCATTCGCCACTGCATAGAAGAATTTAGTGTTCCATCCCTTTCTTTCGGTCGTTGTTGTTTACCCTGTTTAACCCTGACCTTCCAAAGGATTTCTTCCTCCTTGGTTTTCACCGCTAAATGTTTCTTTATTGCGTCCCTTCTATCATGAATTGCCTGCGCTAAATTTCGTTATTCATCTAGTGCGTTGGTGTATTTCCATTTCGATATCCTATAGAACTTCGGCTTGCTCCATTCTTTTTATTCTGATCTTTCTATGGTGTCTCAACTTAGCAGTAAGGTTAAGGATGGTTGAGGATTTGGGTGATACCTCCTTCCACCACAGCAGAATATTTTGGGAAAGTCTTTTTTTTTTTTGATTAAACAGGGGTATACCCTATTTGATACAGATTAATAACCACTTCACAGGAACCGTGGAAGTGGGGAGTTACACCACTTGCACTCAGTCTCGCAGCTCGAGGCGTTCGGCCGAGGTCCAAGGCAAGCACACCCAAAAAACACAGCCAACATATCCACTTCCAACAAAACATACGCGTGATCACAGCAAGATACAATTAAAACATCGCATTAGTTAGCTTAGTTACCCATTACCTCCTTGGATCTTCCATCTTTGCTCTCGAGGTCAAAAGTATCAAAAATGGTCAGAGGTGCCTAGGAGTGAAATAAAATCTTCACTCCTATTAAAAGAATGAAAATAGGGAAAAGATTGGAGATATAAATAATTAGAGATTTATTACATTTATATTTAAATTCTTATCTTGCCAGGAAAGATCCTCTTTTCTCTTTTACTTCCCCAACATTTTTCTTTTTTTTTTATATATAGATATTGTTCAAAGGCTTAATTTCGAGGGTTACGGATTCTTTTGCATATATATACGGATTTTATTTACTTCTTGCTTTAATATATTTGTTGATGCTTCTAATTCACATGTTTATTCTCACATTTAGATATATTTTTTAATCTGTATATTTTTTCTATCTTCTATTCATAATTAATTCATATGAACAGTGATGCCTAAGAAAAATTCATAATAATTTTAAAAACAGATGCTAAAATTTTAATACAAATATAATTTCTTATATTAAATATATTTTCTATCATATAAATGTATTATGTTTTAATATTCTCATAACTACACTTTTATTTAAAAGTTCTTTAGTCTAAAATTTGTTTAACTAAATTATTATATTTTTGAAAACGTAATTACAAAAAAACCACCTGCCGCAACTCGTGGGATAACGACTAGTTTGATTTGAAAGAATAAGAGCCTAGTTGGCTATAATATATAACCAGAACACCGACAGTCCCTAGCGCAAGTGGCAAAGGGCTTAGTGGTTGGTATCCGAGGTTCCGAGTTCGAATTCTAGTTGATTTTATACAAGGGTGCTCCCTGCCCCAAATCACCACAAATTATAATTTTTTTTAAAATATCTTGAATTCTCACATAAAAATTAGAATTAAAATATTTTTAAAATATAATAAATATTCATGAGATTTGCTTCTTAACTAATAAAAAATATATAATTTATTCGTATCTTTAATTTGTTAGAATAAATTCTAATTTATATATTTTTTTTAGATGGCGTTGAATTTAACCCAAACCAATATGGATAAGTCACGTAGTAATCCGAACCAATATGAACACACCACGTGGCAACCGCCGACACCTAGTTAACAATGGAATCCTAGTCGGATACTGATTATATCGTTCGGTAAATTTTATAAAAGGGTGCACCGTCCCCAAAAATCCCCACAAATCGTAGTTGTTTGGTGAGCCGAAATAGCAGGCCCCGCTGCGAGCAATGACCATGCCTTCTGTTGCCGCAGCTGCCACCAGCCGCGATTGGACGGCCCTTCCGGCAGTCGTCCTCGCCGGCGTCGCCAGAAGTCTGACGTTCCTCGACTACGTACACGACCTTCCGCAAGGTCTGCGGCGTCTGGGCCTACTGGCTGCAGGACGTCCCTCCGAGCCCTCAACTTCCCTATCTTCTGTTCCCCGGCGAGGACGGCGAGTCGACCTTCCTCAGCCTCCCCGACGAAAAGTACTACCGCCTGTCAGTTCCCGCTCTGCGCGGCAAGGTCTGCATCGGCTGCCAGCACGGCTGGCTCGCCACCCTGGACGCCTTCGCCGAGCCGGCCCTCCTCAACCCCATCACCGGGCAGCAGATCGCCCTCCCCTCCATCACCACCCTCCCCAACATCTACGCGGCCTACGCCCCCGACGGCTCTCTCTCCAGCTACTTCCACCGCAGAGGACTGCCGAACGACATCGACTACAGCGGCTACCAGCCGGACAATTTCCACGGCCTGTCTTTTGTGAACATCGTGCTCTCGTCGAGCCCCGGCGGCAGCGGCTTCACCGCCGTCGCCCTTCAAAACGCCTGCAGGGGCGTCATGTTCACGTCTGCCGGGGAGGACAGGTGGCACCTCTACGACGGCCATCGGTGGGGCTTCGACGACGTCATCTTTCACCGCGGCAGGTTCCTCGCGGTATCCTGGAACAGAATTCTGCACGCTCTGGAGATCAAGGGAGGTTTCATGGAGGTCCAGGTGATCATGGACCCCTGGACTGGCTCGGCGGAAATCCGGGAAGAGATCACCGATTACAACCAAAGGTTTCTAGTTGCGGATGACGCGACCGGCGATCTTCTGCAGGTGTGGAGAAACTGCGCGTGGACCGACGACTCCTGCACGACTGATAAAGCAAGGTCGTCAGGTGCGATCAGAAGCAAAATCGATTGATCCCGCTGGACGACTTGGGCGACCGGGCCTTGTTTCTGGGCGTTGGTTCTTCCATGTTGCTCTCGAGCGGAGAGGTTCGCGGGCTGAGACGCAATTGCATCTATCTAACTGACAACTGGTGGGATACAATTTACGCGGGCGGCGTGAGGACGTGGAATCGCGACGTCGGTATATACAATTTGGAAAATGCAACTTTCGAGCCTTACCATCCTCCAGACCCGCGGTTCAATTGGCCCACACCTGTTTGGATTACACCGGCTTTATCCTAGGCTGATTTGGTATGAGCGCCGAGTGCGCGCTCTATCGATACATTGGAGTGAGCAAGCCCCTGTAGGGGACTGCACTTATTAATTTGTTGATCTTGCTAGTTCTACACATCCAACAACTGTCTTCATTTTTCCATGCAATGTTCGCCGTTAAGTAGGGCAGGGGAAAAGCCCCCCCTATTTACAGCAGGACCATTTATTTTTATCTAGATCTAAATTGTCATTTAGTCGGATGGAATAGTATGCGATATATATAGTTACGGCTGCATGCGGTTGTGATGCAAGGGTTACAATTACGTTTATCTTGTTTGATTGAATATTATCGAAAGTGATGCACTATAAATTATTTGTTTAGGTTTATGCAGTTGGAAACTATATCTACAAATTTATTCATATATATATAGTTGTGCGATTACCATAGTTAGTTAATTCGGATTCGGCAAAAATACGGTTCGGATATAATTCGGATAAAATTCGTTTTCTAATTTTTAAATTCGTTGAAAAATACGGCTAAAAAACGGATTTACCAAATTATTCGGATACGTAATTTATACGAATATTATACGTTCACTAATTAAAAATTCGGGATCAAAAATTCGACTATTAAATTAAATTTTTTTTTCTCAAAATTTATACTATTAGCATAAATACTCATAATTCTTAAGAATATAAGAATAAAGAGCTACAAAATTAAGCTAATTAAATATAAAAAATAGCAATGCATATTTTTGAAAAAACGAATAAAACCTTTTTGATCCAGTGATTTTTTTTTTTTTGGGAGGGGGGGGGCGAAAGTTTGGGAAATCGGAAAGTTTTTTTTTTTTTTTCTGTTGTGGGCGAGGCGAACGCCAACGTGAGAAATGGGTTTTGGTTTTTTCTTTTTTTTCTGTTTTGGGCGCTCCGCGGCGCGCGGCCCACGAGCAGCGACCCGCGGCCCACCAGCCGCGAGCGCCGTTTTTTTGGGCGAATGATTCGGCAATCCCGAATTATTCGCGAATTATTATTTTTGATCAAAAAATCACGTTTTTTCTGAATTTTTGGAAAAAATACGGATACGGACGTTTTATTCGGTTTTTCAAAAATTCGCGAATAATTCACGAATTATTCGCGAATTAACTAACAGAGGCGATTACCCCTCACATAGAAAAGAATTTATTTTTTTGCTTAGAAAGTGATTATGTGACGCACTCTTGCCCTTTGTTTTTACTTTTCCTTTTTATTTGCTGTAGTTGGTTTTGATGTCAAATTGAGAAAAATTGAATTACAGCGGTTGAATCATCACTAATTTAGGCGCCGTTCCAACTACTGTAGATAAGTTTTCAATTGTGCATTTAATTAAAAGTGTAGTATAGTTACAATGGCTTGCAATGTGCATTTAGTTAAAATTGTAGTATAGTTTCAATGGCTTGGAATGTGCATTTAGTTAAAATTATAGTATAGTTACAATGACTTGCAACCAAAGAATCGCTAACATGATATTTTGACCACATCAATTTATAGGATAATATAAATATAAGAGAAATATCTGATTAACTCTTTATACGCTTATAAGTAAGATTATGTCATTGTATAAGATAATAATTATGTCATTAATTGGGAAGAAAAGTATTTTGTTAATATTATTCTTAAAGAAGATATTTAGTATTGATAATGGAACATATAATGGAGAGAGTTAGAGCCTCTTTGGCCTACTTTCTGAAAAAAGTGATTTTTTACATAAGTGATTTTGGTTTGGAGAATTGATTTTTAAGAGAATCTGTAGAGCGTTTGGCAAAGGTTAGATAAAAGTGATTATTCTGAAATGATTTTCCAAAGCTATTTGGCAAAAGTTTTTTTATACTTGCGTATATTAATATTTTTACTAAATTTTACTCCAAAATAATTTAAAGTTTGAATTTAAATTTAAAATTTAAATTTAAATTAAAAGTATAATTTTAAATTTCAAATTTGTACAAAAAAATAATTTGAAATTGCAAAATTTAAAATTTAAAATTTAAAATTTAAAATTTAAAATTTAAAAAAATTTGAACTTTAAATTAAAATTTTAATTTTTAATTTTCCAATCTAAATTTAAATTTTGAATTCTGAATTTAAAATATAAATTTAAAATTTAAAGTTTAAAATTTAAGATTTGAATTTTGAATTTTAAAATTCAAAATTTTAAAATTTTAAATTTTAAATTTTAAATTTTAAATTTTAAATTTTAAATTTTAAATTTTAAATTTAAATTTTAAATTTCGAATTCAAAATTTAAATTTAGATTGGAAAATTAAAATCAAAAGTTTAAATTTTAAATTTTGAATTTTGTAATTTAAAAAATTAAAAGTTGTAATTTTAAATTTTAAATTTTCAAATTTTTAAATTTAAGTTTTAAAATTGAAATGTCAAATTTAAATTTTATCTTCAATTTAAAATTTAAAATTTTGAATTTAAAGTTTAAAATTTGATATTTGAAAGTTAAATTTAAAATCTAAAATCTAAATTTTGAATTTTAAATTTGAAATATTTAGATTTAAAAAATTCAAATTTTAAATTTAGAAGTTTAAAATTTAATTTTAAAATTAAATTTATATTTTGAATCTAAAATTAAAATAAAAATTTGAAGCTAGGCCAACACCTCCTTACTCTTATCATTCTGGGCCACCACCTCCTTACTCTAATCATTCTAGTATACAAATCTTGTAGTATATATATGTCACGTCCCAGGCTAGTTTTGAATGTGGAAAAACGTGTCGTTATTTTTTTTTTGAAAGCCTAGCCCGTGCAACGTACAGACCCGCCACAAATATAGGTCCCTCTGTCTACACGGACAGAGTCTCTCCTGTATTTGCACGGCGTACAAAAGATACACAACAAGATCCCAAACATCATTCATTCATCACAACAACAACACATTCCTCATCTCATACAGCTAACCGTCCTTAACACATGTATGAGTCTAAGCAAGTTCTTAGACGAAGGATGATGCAATGCACAGTACAATAGATCATTCTAGAAAAGTGCTTCTCACCTAGAAGCTTTATTTTGAAACCCTAAGTACAACTGTCACGCCCGGGCTAGTTTTTGAAGCGAAAATACGTACCAATTTTTTTTGAAAGCCTAGCCCGCACCACGTACAGACCCGCCACAAATATAGGATCCACTGTACACACGGACAGAGCCTCCCCTGTATTTGCACGGCGTACACAACATACAACAGGATCACAACCACCATTCATTCATCACAACAACACAACAAGATTCACACAGCTAACAGTCCTTAAACCTGTATGAATCTAAGCAAGTCCTTAGGCGAAGGATGATGCGATGCACAAACAACAGATCATTCTAGAAAACTGCTCCTTATCCAGAAGCTTTATTTTGACACCCTAATCTCAAACATTCAAGAATTATTTGAAAACCGTTCTCCACACGAGAACACTCTTTTGAAAATTCAAAAGCCGATCGATCGGAAATCCATTTGAAAAACTGTTTCTCACACGGAAACCTTTATTTGAAAACGCTACCTCGAGGGGTAGAAATCCAAGATATGCGATATAAAGCCACAATGAAAGATCTAACAGCAAAGTCATCCAAAAGTCTAAGCATGCAATCTACACATGAATACTAAACCAAATCCATAAGTTCTAAGCATGCAAGACAGAACATCCAAAATGTAACTATACCAAAACCAAAACATACTAGACAAAACAACCACAGTGTAACTGAATCACATCCATAACTAACTGATAAAGGATAAGGGTGATAACCAAATCTGGAGAGAGAAGCCTCACAGGTCGGGACCTCTAGTACCACTAACTAGGCATGCCTCGCTGCGTCCCGACTCTCACCACCCTGCTCACCTGAAAACAACAACGATGGCGGGGGGTGAGAACATGTAAACATGTCTCCCCTCACAGTGAGTACCGCATGCCGACGAAGGCGAGGTGTACACACCGGCACGAGGGTCAACAAATAGATAAATAAGGTAAACAGTAGCACAAATAAGTATGAGGCTGACATACAACTGAACAACTATGCTACTGTAAGCAAATAGTATATGCATCAACGGAGATAGCCACAAAGTATACCCAATCCATAGCCACCGGGACGGATCCCTGGCACTGTCACAACCTGCTCAACTCTCGGCACAAACCCCACCAGACGCACTGCGTCGAGGCTCACGGGTCGGTCAAACACACGACCCTTTTTCGAAAAAGAACACCCCCAGGCGGTGGATCAGACCGCTAGTGTATGTGAAGTGCTAGAAGAGCTGTGACGATCGATGCAAATGCTCAATCCACAGAACGGCAACGAGCCGTGAAGCAACTGATAAGCCAATATACGAGGATCGCTCGGAACAACAGGCGATCAACACCGACCAACTAGGTCGTCTCAAGAATCATGCAAACCACAACTACTCTACTATCCAAGCACACATAAGTAGAGTCAATGGGAGTCAAGTGAACTAATAACTGAAATGCAAGAGAATGGATAGAAAGGTATCACCGTAGTCCACTGAACCGACTCCGGATCGAAGTACCCACCTGTCGAAACGATAGAGCCTAACACCGACGGCTCTCGGGAACCACGACAGGACCTACGAAAGACTCACAGGATCAAGGTCCACCAAGTCGACACTAAACACATAGCGCTCACATCCCGAAACCGACGGATCGTCCGGAAACCCGCCGGGACGATCCCGAAACCACACTAAGCCCCAGAGGGGTACCAACAGCCAAACCAAGTCCTCCACTGTCCCCAAACACACCAAAACAAAGTGACAGGACATCGAGAACAAGCTCGGGGTGCCACGAACACAAACGCACCCGAAACGGCTTTCCGGGTTCCCGAAAAAATGCCGATTTGGCATCGGAACCCTTCGTCACTCATCCGCTGTCCTCGAAACTTCGGGACAGCGATGAGGAACAGCCAACGAGGCTATACGACGAAGCCAACTCACTCGCAAAACCAGCAAGTGAGTCGCACGACTAAAAACACGCGTTTCGCCGATTATTTTATCGGAAAACGCATCAGAAATCAATCTGGATCTCCGTGAAGGCGAAGGGGTTGGACAACCAGTCCACAGGGCCTCAAGGGTCATGCCCTTGCTGCCCGCAGCGTCGCAATGCTGCCACAATCACAAAGAACCCTAAACAAGCAACATTTACACATAAAGTAAGCACTATAGAGGGCCGTTCGAGCACTCCGTTCGTCCGCACGACCTTCCGCAAGCACCAGCAGATAGGTAACGACGTAACGGAGGCCGTGCTCATAGCCTCACTGCGACAGGACCAGTCGCAAGCACCAAAAATCCATAAAAATAGCAAATACATGCGATAATATTGCTCGACAAAGACCGAACAGCGAAACGGCTCACCCAAACCGAAAACTAAGGTGAGCATGATGATCAGCGCGTCGCCGCGATCATCGTGCTCACCTTCCCGAGCTTCGGGAGGCAACAGAGAGCAAAAACACATGCATGCGGCCCAAAACAAAGCCGAAAGCACCCTGGCCGGAGCAACTAGCTCCGGCCGGCTGCCGGCCGACATGCACGGCGCGCGGCGGCCATGACTGGATGCGGTGGAGGTGAGGAAGAAGATGCTCACCTCAACCGGCGGCAGGAAGCGGCGGCGGCGGCGCGGGGAGAAGAAGAGCTCTCGGGTTGGCTAGGGCACGGCGGCGCGGCAACGAACGGCGGGGCCGGCAGTCGGGACGGCGAGCACCGGCAATGGGGTCCCGCCGGATGTCGGATGGCTGGTGACCGCGATAATAAAAATCGGCGGCGGCGGCGGCGCAGGGCGCTCGGCCGCGGCTGCCCTAACAGCCCAGGCTGAGCCCGCGGCGGCTGCGGCGGCGCTCCGGCGGCACGGGGGCGACCGGGGAGGAAGGCGACGGCGCCGGAGGTCCAGAGGGTGGCGGCGCGCACCCTCCAAGGCGGCGGGAAACGGCGGTGGCTCGGGTCCAGCAGCCTCGGCCCGCAGCTACCCTAGCAGCAGCTGGCAGTAGCTCGGCGGCGCTCGGCGGCGGCTCCCGGCGGTGGGGCTGGTCGCCGGCAGTCATGCCACCTCAGGGGGACCCGAGGCATGGGTTCACCCTGGGTGCACACTGCAGGGAAGGAGAAGAAGAAGAAGAAGAAGAAGAAGAAGAAGAAGAAGAAGAAGAAGAAGAAGAAGAAGAAGAAGAGAAAAGGGAGAGGGAGAGGTTAGCCGGAGTTCCTGCCGGCCAGGGGCGGTCGGCGGCGGCCGGCGGCGCTCGGGGAGAGGGCAGGGGAGCTGAGGAAGGGGTGGCCCTGTGCTGGGAGCTGAGGGAGAAGAGAATAAGATGAGATCTCTCTCTCTCTCTACTCACACACACACAACACACAAATACACACATGTAAAATTGCAAAAAGGCCCCTCAAACCCTGTAATTTAGCCCCAAGTCCCTCACAGCAGGAACAAAATGCCCAGACACCCCTCCACATTCGATCTCACGCAAAACGGTGCGTGAAACAGGGTCCAGATCGCGAAACAATAAAATGTACACTACGACCCCTCAGTGAAGAACTCTCGTATCTCTCAATTCGTCCGTCGCATGTCGAAACGGATTGCGCCATCGCGTTCAGCACTGCCGCGACATCGAATCTACGATTTTGGATCGTCAGAAACAGACTCCAAATTGCCACATAAACTATCCTCTCTCCGCAACAAAAACATAAACAATAAAAATACACCACATATACATATATATATATACACTTATACATGTATATCTATACAAATACAGATCAAAAACACAGTAAAGGGGAGAGGAATCACAGAATTCAAATTTCATAATAAAAATTTACAAATTCGAATTCTCACATCACTCCCACCATACAAGAAGTTTCGTCCCCGAAACTTACTCACACACCATCCGCGAACAACTGTGGATACCTCTCTCGCAAAGCAGACAACAGCTCCCAAGTAGTCTCACGCTCCTCGTGACTCGTCCACTGCACTCTCACATACTGAAAGCTCCGGTTCCTCAACTGCTTCACCTCGCGAGCCAAAATCCTCAAAGGCGCCTCGTCGTAGCTGGGATCCTCCCTCAGCTGAACCGTCGTCGGGCTGATCACGTGAGAAGGGTCGGGAATGTACTTCTGAAGCATGGACACATGGAAGACATTGTGCACCCGAGCAAGACTAGGAGGAAGACCTAACCGATAAGCCACCGGACCCACACGCTCAAGGATCTCGAACGGCCCCACGAATCACGGACTAAGCTTGCTCCGCAACCCGAACCGCTTGATCCCTCGAGACGGCGACACCCTGAGCAGCACATGCTCACCGGCCTGAAACACTAGGTCCCGTCGTCGCTGGTCCGCGTAGCTTTTCTGTCGGCTCTGCGCAGTCAGCAGTCGCTGCCTCGCACTGCGAATCCTGGCCTCTGCGTCCTCTAACAAGTCAGGCCCGATCACACGACGCTCACCCACGTCATCCCAACAGACCGGTGATCGACAACGACGTCCATACAACGCCTCGTAAAGTGCCATCCCAATGCTCGCCTGGAAGCTGCTGTTGTAGGCAAACTCCACCAAGGAAAGATACTTGAACCATCCCTCACCATAATCCAAAACGCATGCTCGGAGCATATCCTCGAGAGTCTGAAAGACTCGCTCCGACTGCCTATCACTCTGAGGGTGGTAAGCTGAGCTGAAGTAGAGCTTCGTTCCCAGAGCCTGCTGCAAGCTCCTCCATAACTGAGAAACGAAGCGAGAACCCCGTTCCAAACGATCGACACTGGCACTCCATGCAGCCTGACAATCTCATCCAAGTAGAGCTGCGTCAGTCGATCCCGAGACCAAGTCGTGTGTACCGGTAGGAAGTGAGCCGCTTTCGTCAATCGGTCCACAATAACCCAGATCGCAACATGACCTCGCTGAGAACGAGGCAACCCGGTGAAGAAATCCATGGTAATCTGCTCCCACTTCCCTACAGGTACAGGCAACGGTTGAAGCTTTCCGGCTGGTCGCTGATGCTCAGCCTTCTCCTGCTGACAAATCAAACACTGAGCCACATGCTGAGCCACGTCCATCATCATGCCAGGCCACCAGAAACTCTGCTTCAGGTCGCGGTACATCTTCATCCCTCCAGGATGAACGGTGTACGGCGACCGGTGTGCCTCAGTAAAAAACTCTCGCCTCAAATCTCGATCACTGGGCACACACCTCCGTCCTCGAAAGCGAAGAGAACCATCAGCATGTAACGTGAAGTCACCATCTCTGCCCTGCTCGGCCTCTGCTCGCACTCTCTACAAGTGCGGATCCATCAGCTGCCCACCGGAAATCCGATCAGACAAGGTAGGCTGCACCATCAAAGTCAACAACTGTGCGGTAGCTCCATAAGGTAAAATCTCCAACTCTAGTCGACGAAACTCCTCCACCAATCGCTCCTGGTCGGTGATCATGAGAGACAGCTCCGCCGAAGGCTGCTTCCGGCTCAAGGCGTTCGCCACGACGTTCGCCTTGTGTCACACCCCGGATTACTCGTTCCCCGGGCTCGCCAACAGATCCGCCGTATACATAGACATTTCTATGTATACGAAGCGATAGCTAACCCGTAAACAAACATACAAGCAACTACAAGAGATATAGAGCTGAAATAAAACATACTAATAACAGAAGCCACATGTACATATAGGATCCAAAATACAACAGTCCCTCCAGAACCAAAATAGGAACAAGTCCACAGTATATGTACATGGCTCAACTCAAAAATAAACTATCTCCAGTAGGGTCCTCCTCTAGGAACAACAGGCACAGGTAGGGATCTAGCTCGCGACTCCCTTACCTCGATCCGCAGAAACAGGCACAGCAGCCGCAACAGAAGAAGGCTCTGCAAGAAAAAGTGGCAACAATGGGTGTGAGAACTACTATCAAAAGAAGTAGTCCTCAGTGGGTACCACTACTGACCTCAACGGTTCACCCACTAAGTCTACGAGACTATCAGTATAGCTGGTAGATAAAGAACAATAAAATAAGCTGGAATAAACTCTACAGCTGTAATGCCACTACCCTACCACTATCCCAGTCAAACTCTCAAGTAAGCATCACCAAAGTGAAAAGTCACCCCTGACCCAATCTAACGGAACCGCCCAAACAGGCTCGTCCAGCCAACTGCCTAGCCACACCGCACACTACCAAAAAGGGTAGCCGGTCCAAATACTAGATCCAACTAATCTGTAGCGACAGCAACGCAAAAAAGGCCTCACTCCGGAGCGGCACTCGGGGGAGCTATCCAACCGAGTTAGTACGCGTATCTCTGTCGAGCACAAACAGGCTCCGGTAGGCTATAATCAAATGGAAAGGGGTCAAAATGGGTCGAAGACTCCAAGCTCACGTGCCCTCAGCACAAACAGAAGCTAAAACAAGAGTCTGGGTCCACCGTCAACCCCGACGGCACCCGGTAATACAGAACAGCCTAACCCTGCTGTAAATACAAGCTCGGCATCCCAGCACGAGCGTAAACTCGTTCTACAACAAACTAAGTATCCACCTCGCACTAACAGCGGTGATACAAGTACAGAAACGGCTCCTAGAGCTAAATCTGATAATAGTTCGAAAAGTGACGGTTGTAGTTTCGCGAGTTTTCTCCTAAGTCAATTCCCAGTTCAGCATGTAAAGTCATGTCTATAAATTATTAATTTATACTCCAAATTCAGATTTCATAATAATACATGCAAATTCATGAATTCGAGCTACTAACATGATTTAATAGATAATAAAACAGCATGCTGCACTCTCTACAACTTAGGAGGAAATCCGGCGATTTCGGTACATTAACCCACCTCAAAAGCTATCCAACAACGGCTAGGAGTCAAGTGGAAGGCCTCCAAACAACACCGGCTGAAATCGAGCTCAAATCTGCAACTTCGAGATTCGGACCCACTTGCTCAAGTTCTGGGCACCCAGAACATCAGCCCAGAACTGCAGCCTGGCAGCATGACCAATATGGATTCAACATGCGATAAAATTCAAATTCTAAGTCCGAATCCAGTGAAATTTGGGTCAACTCACCAGTAGGGGCTCAAGAACACACCCTCCAAATTTCAGCCAAAACAGAGTTCGACTCGATGTCCAAAACGTCCCCACACAGATTCGGATTCACTACTGGACCCTCATGCACATGGATCCAGAAGTTCCAGCAACTAAGCAAAAATCACATTAAGCAAGAATTCTGGAATTCCAACGAATCTAGCCCATGGAAAAGGGTTACCAACCTCCCAAATACAGTGATGGAACAAACCAAAACCTCTCCAAAGATCCTCACAAAGATCTGGATTCAAAAATCCAAGAAATTCCATCAATGGTCCAAAAATTCAGCACTTAAGCTAATTACTCAAAATCTGAGCTAGAACTCACCTTTGAATCCTCAATTCAGGTGGGAAGAACCTCCAAACCAGCAAGGAAAGTGGAAGGACCAATCTTCACTTCGAAATTCCAGCTCCCAAAAGATTTGGATCCATAAGATCAAAGGAAAACCCAAGTTTCAGCTCAAGAACACAAGGGGTCCAGTAAAACAGCAACTGTAGCTTACATACCTGTCCAAATTGCGATTGGAAGGATTCCCCGTCTTCCTCTACGAGTCCTCTATCCAACAAACCACGTTTCATTGGATTTGGATACTCTTACACTTCACACGAGCAAGAACACCACCGGTCGACGCTGCAGTTTCAGCAGGAAACCAAGGTCTTCAATGGAGAAAGGTGGAATTTGGGAGGAATTGGAGGGCTTCCTTGCAAAATCCTGGGTTTACCATGAAGAGGGGAGAAAAAGCCTCAGGGGAGGTCGTCCACAACTTTTATAGATCACAGGTTTAGGTGTGCTGTGCCTCAAGAACAAAGATACACATAACCTGTTCTCAACAGGAAAACCCACATTCGGGCGCCCAAAACCCAGGAAGTGGGCGCCCGGTTCTTCAGCCTGCACAAAACTCGAGCATCGGACTCTCCGCCGCGGTCCGGTGCGCCCTAACCTGGTCCGGCGGAGTTCACCAACCAATCAACACGTGTCAAGCGGATCGATACTCACGAGGTAGGATTTTCGGATCCACTTTCCGGGCGCCCGATACTAGATCCGAAATGACTTAGCAGTTTTCAGAAAACGAGCACTCAACATCTGGGCGCCCAAAACATAGCTTCCGGGCGCCCTAAAGTCCATACGCCCAAAACTTCAGTTTTGGCTTACTTCGGTGCTCCGAGTCCGTTTTCGCGTCTATTTGACGCCGAAACGACTCCGACTTGTCTCGACCTTCTCTAGAAGCGTCGAACAGTCTAGGATACTGCAGTCATTCCGTCAGTTAGGCCCCAGGGGTACTACACCTTGTCCGGATGGTACTGGATGGAGATGTCGTAATCCTTCAAAAGTTCAAGCCACCAGCTCCTTCTGGGTAAAGAGGTACTTCAGACTCTGATGATCCGTGAACATCTCACAATGCGCTCCGTACAGGTAGTGTCTCCAAAGCTTGAGAGCGTACACCACTGCTGCTAGCTCGAGATCGTGCGTCGGATAGTTCTTCTCGTAGTCTTTCAGCTGGCGCGAAGCATACGCGATGACCTTCTCCTGCTGCATGAGCACGCACCCCAATCCTATCCGAGACGCATCGCAGTAACCACAAAATCCTCACCAGGCTGCGGTAATGCTAAGATAGGGGCACGAGTCAGTCTGTCCTTCAGCTCCTGGAAGCTCGTCTGACAAACTGGAGTCCACAGAAATTTCTCGCCCTTCCTCGTCAGCTTGCTCAAAGGGGCGGCGATCTTTGAGAAACCCTCAACAAATCGCCTGGAAAAAAACTCGCCAAGCCGAGGAAGCTCCTAAACTCTGTCACAGAAGTAGGGACAGGCCAACCACCATAGAGTCCACCTTCCTTGGGTCCACCGCAATACCAGACTGCGTCACGGTGTGAACCAAGAAAGAAATTTCTCGAAGCCAAAACTCACACTTCTTGAGCTTAGCATAAAGCCTATGCTCTCGAAGCGTAAGGAGGACTCGCCGAAGGTGATCCTCAAGCTCCACGTCACTCCTCGAATAGATCAGTATGTCGTCAAAGAAGACCACGACAAATTGATCCAAGAACTGCCGAAAAATCCTGATCATCAAATCCATGAAAGCTGCCGGGGCGTTCGTCAAACCAAACGGCATAACCGTGACCTCGTAACGAGTCCGGAAGGCCGTCATCGCAACGTCCTCGGCCTTGATCTTCAGCTAAAGATAACCTGGCTGCAAAACAATCTTCGAGAATACCAAGGCTCCCTGGAGCCGGTCGAAGAGATCGTCGATCCGCGGTAGAGGGTACTAATCTTCACCGTCATCTCGTCGAGCTCGAACTCACAATCAAACCAAGACCGCACGAAAGTCGCGACGAAAGCCTTGTACGCAAACACACGCACAGAGACCTCGGAGCCAACAACCAGGCTCTCGACATCCGATCACCAAGGCACCAAAACTCTTGGCAAAAACCGAGATCACCTCACAAAACAAACCTTTTAGCTGTGAAGGCACAGCTACCGAGCTAAAAGGCAACTAGACTCAACCGGAGTCCAATCATCCGCAGTGATGGCAAATCAACTGCGCAAAACCACCCAAAGATTAGCTCAAGGCTCACTACGTGATCAGGAATGACCACCACACAGCTTTCCCACAAGACGACGTAGAGATTGTCTCGCAAGAGAAAGCACCGACCCAATCCTGAAAGTCCCAAAAGGGATAGGGTATTCCGTCCTAACTTTTGACACTACGTTGTATGCAGCCAACGTACTTATCAAAAGAAAAACAAAATATTCGAAGATCAAATGCCGACAACAAGTTGGCAACACCACAAATGTACCAGGTCAACCAACTCAAAAGCTGGACCAAAATCACGGAAGAATCACCGAATTAACGAAAAAAGTAAACCGACCCACAAAATAAGGTCTGCCCTGAGCCAACTCCCTAGGAGTCTACGGCTTCCAACAACAAACCGACAGCTACACGCGACGTAGGGTCGCCAACCACACGAACCAAAGCGAAGGAAAAATAATTCCAGCGTCGACTAACCAACGTCAAACGCGGTGAGACCTCCAACAACAACCCGGAAGATCTCGCGACAACACGAAAGCCTACAAATACCACCAGAAATCCCAAGACACACCAATTTAGGCGTTAGGATAGCGGCAAACCATGTAGGCACCAACAAAAACCCGACACCAAACAGTGTTCAATCGGTCTAGTACACGTCAGTTGACGCAAGAACTAGCTAAAGGTCGAAAGACCAACACTGACGATTCCACCAGCAAGACGTCAGAGGGGTAGGCTTCACCGCCCTACCCAACAAAACAGAGAAGGTAACACTAAAGTTGCGGTCGAAACCGCTTAAAGCACCGTCTCCGTAGAGACGCTCGCAGTGGCCCTCGTGCTCTACACAGAAAGTGGGGCCAGGGCAAGAACAGCCCAAACGACAACACAGATTCACCAACTGACGTCATCTAGCCCGATAGGGCCACCACCTGCCAACGAGTGGTTACGCAAAGGGAAAAACACCCTGCCACTTGGTATCTGTCTGGTACTCCACCACCACTTCTAGAAGAAGCACGAGTCTGCGAACAAGGGCGGATCGAACCTCAGATAATCCGTCAATCGCGCTCGGATGTGGCCACCACCCCCAAACACGGGGTCGGCGTCCACACGCGAAACAGCCGACGTAGTCGCTGTCGTCGTCGCGGTCATGGCCACGACGGCGTGGGTGCCACAGGAGGGTCTGCAGTCATCGGGGCACTCGGCGAAGGAGGAGGAGGGGCTGGAGCGGCAGTCGCCGTAGCCTGCTGCTGCAAAAACTGCCAGAACATGCCGGAGAGGGCCGTCAGCTGACCCCTCACCACTAGCAGCAGGGTACGGTCAACAGCAGGCTGCTCGCCTCCTGCCGGCACCTCGCTTGAACCAGCCGCAATAGCCCGAGTCTGAACACCAGCAGACAGCTCCGCAGGCGCACGCCTACCACCACGATCAGGACGGGGAGGTCTCCCACGACCACAAGCCATCTGCAAAACACAGAAACCTGCGCAAGAGAAAGGGGTCGGCAACTCCCACAAAGCACAAGCCGAAAACAAACCCCCTCGAACTCGCGTACCTATACATCTTAGGTCTTCCTATGGTTCAGCCTAACCAATGGTTCAGTTACAAGTTAACGAATGAATGAGTGTTTGTACCCTTTACTCTCTGATACCGTCTCAATCTGTCATGCCCCGGGCTAGTTTTAGAAGCAGAAATACGTGCCAATTTTTTTTTTGAAAGCCTAGCCCGCGCCACGTACAGACCCGCCACAAATATAGGGTCCACTATACACACGGACAGAGCCTCCCCTATATTTGCACGGCGTATACAACATACAACAGGATCACAACCACCATTCATTCATCACAACAACACAACAAGATTCATACATCTAACAGTCCTTAAACCTGTATGAATCTAAGCAAGTCCTTAGGCGAAGGATGATGCGATGCACAAACAACAGATCATTCTAGAAAACTGCTCCTTACCCAGAAGCTTTATTTTGAAATCCTAATCTCAAACATTCAAGAATTATTTGAAAACCGTTCTCCACACGAGAACTCTCTTTTGAAAATCCAAAAGTCGATCGATCGGAAATCTATTTGAAAAACTATTTCCCACACGGAAACCTTTATTTGAAAACGCTACCTCGAGGGGTAGAAATCCAAGATATGCGATATAAAGCCACAATGAAAGATCTAACAGCAAGGTCATCCAAAAGTCTAAGCATGCAATCCACACATGAATACTAAACCAAATCCACAAGATCTAAGCATGCAAGACAGAACATCCAAAATGTAACTGTACCAAAACCAAAACATGCTAGACAAAACAACTACAGAGTAACTGAACCACATCCATAACTAACTGATAAAGGATAAGGGTGATAACCAAATCTGGAGAGAGAAGCCTCACAGGTCGGGACCTCTAGTACCACTAACTAGGCGTGCCTCGCTGCGTCCCGACTCTCACCACCCTGCTCACCTGAAAACAACAACGATGGTGGGGGGTGAGAACATGTAAACATGTCTCCCCTCCCAGTGGGTACCGCAAGCCGACGAAGGCGAGGTGTTCACACCGGCACGAGGGTCAACAAATAGATAGATAAGGTAAACAGTAGCACAAATAAGTATGAGGCTGACATACAACTGAACAACTATGCTACTGTAAACAAATAGTATATGCATCAACGGAGATAGCCACAAAGTATACCCAATCCATAGCCACCGGGACGGATCCTTGGCACTGTCACAACCTGCTCAACTCTCGGCACAAACCCCACCAGACGCACTGCGTCGAGGCTCACGGGTCGGTCAAACACACGACCCTTTTCCGGAAAAGAACACCAGCAGGCGGTGGATCAGACCGCTAGTGTACGTGAAGTGCTAGAAGAGCTGTGACGATCGATGCGAATGCTCAATCCACAGAACGGCAACGAGCCGTAAAGCAACTGATAAGCCAATATACGAGGATCGCTCGGAACAACAGGCGATCAACACCGACCAACTAGGTCGTCTCAAGAATCATGCAAACCACAACTACTCTACTATCCAAGTACACATAAGTAGAGTCAACGGGAGTCAAGTGAACTAATAACTGAAATGCAAGAGAAGGGATAGAAAGGTATCACCGTAGTCCACTGAACCGACTCCGGATCGAAGTACCCACCTGTCGAAACGATAGAGCCTAACACCGACGGCTCTCGGGAACCACGATAGGACCTACGAAAGACTCACAGGGTCAAGGTCCACCAAGTCGACACTAAACACATAGCGCTCACATCCCGAAACCGACGGATCGTCCGGAAACCTGCCGGGACGATCCCGAAACCACACTAAGCCCCAGAGGGGTACCAACAGCCAAACCAAGTCCTCCGCTGTCCCCAAACACACCAAAAGAAGGTGACGGGACAGCGAGCACAAGCTCGGGGTGCCACGAACACAAACGCACCCGAAACGGCTTCCCGGGTTCCCAAAAAAATGCCGATTTGGCATCGGAACCCTTCGTCACTCATCCGCTATCCTCGAAACTTTGGGACAGCGATGAGGAACAGCCAACGAGGCTATACGATGAAGCCAAGTCACTCACGAAACCAGCAAGTGAGTCGCACGACTAAAAACACACGTTTCGCCGATTATTTCATCGGAAAACGCATCGAAAATCAATCCGGATCTCCGCAAAGAGCGAAGGGGTTGGACAACCAGTCCACAAGGCCTCAAGGGTCATGCCCTTACTGCCCGCAGCATCGCAATGCTGCCACAATCACAAAGAACCCTAAACAAGCAACATTTACACATAAAGTAAGCACTATAGAGGGCCATTCGAGCACTCCGTTCATCCGCACGACCTTCCGCAAGCACCGGCGGATAGGTAACGACGTAACGGAGGCCGTCTCACAGCCCCACTACGACAGGACCAGTCGCAAGCACAAAAAACCCATAAAAACAGTGAATACATGCGATAATATTGCTCGACAAAGGCCGAACATCGAAACGGCTCACCCAAATCGAAAACTAAGGTGAGCATGATGATCAGCGCGTCGCCGCGATCATCGTGCTCACCTTCCCGAGCTTCGGGAGGCAACAGAGATCAAAAACACATGCATGCGGCCCAAAACAAAGCCGAAAGCACCCTGGCCGGAGCAACTAGCTCCGGCCGGCTGCCGGCCGACATGCACGGCGCGCGGCGGCCAGGACTGGATGCGGGGGAGGTGAGGAAAAAGATGCGCACCTCAACCGGCGGCAGGAAGCGGCGGCAGCGGCGCGGGGAGAAGAAGAGCTCTCGGGTTGGCTAGGGCACGACGGCGAGGCAACGAACGGCGGCGCCAGCGGTCGGGACGGCGAGCACCGATTAGAGGGGCCCGCCGGACGTCGAATGGCCGATGACCGCGACAATAAAAATCGACGGCGGCGGCGGCGCAGGGCGCTCGGCCGCGGCTGCCCTAACAGCCCAGGCTGAGCCCACGGCGGCTGTGGCGGCGCTCCGGCGGCACGGGGGCGGCTGGGGAGGAAGGCGACGGCGCCGGAGGTCCAGAGGGTGGCGGCGCGCACCCTCCAAGGCGGCGGGAGGCGGCGGCGGCTCGGGTCCAGCAGCCTCGGCCCGCAGCTGCCGTAGCAGCAGCTGGCAGCAGCTCGGCGGCGCTCGGCGGCTGCTCCCGGCGGCGGGGCTGGTCGCCGGCAGTCGTGCAACCTCAGGGGGACCCGAGGCGTGAGTTCACCCTGGGTGCACACTGCAGGGAAGGAGATGAAGAAGAAGAAGAAGAAGAGAAAAGGGAGATGGAGAGGTTCGCCGAAGTTTCTGCCGGCCAGGGGAGGTCGGCGGCGGCCGACGGCGCTCGGGGAGAGGGCAGGGGAGCTGAGGAAGTGGTGGCCCTATGCTGGGAGCTGAGGGAGAAGAGAATAAGATGAGATCTCTCTCTCTCTCCACTCACACACACAAAACACACAAATACACACATGTAAAATTGCAAAAAGTCCCCTCAAACCCTGCAATTTAGCCCCAAGTCCCTCACAGCAGGAACAAAATGCCCAGACACCCCTCCACATTCGATCTCACGCAAAACGGTGCGTGAAACAAGGTCCAGATCGCGAAACAATAAAATGTACACTACGACCCCTCAGAGAAGAACTCTTGATATCTCTCTATCCGTCTGTCGCATGTCAAAACGGATTGCGCCATCGCGTTCAGCACTGTCGAGACATCGAATATACCATTTTGGATCGTCAGAAACGGACTCCGAATTGCGCCATAAACCATCCTCTCTCCGCAACAAAAACATAAACAATAAAAATACACCACATATACATATATATATATATATATATATATACACTTATACATGTATATCTATACAAATACAAATCAAAAACACAGTAAAGGGAAGAGGAATCACAGAATTCAAAATTCATAATAAAAATTTACAAATTCGAATTCTCACAACAACCATTCAAGGATCATTTTAAAACTGTTCTCCACGCGAGAACTCTCTTTTGAAAACCAAAAACCGATCGATCGAGAGCCATTTGAAAACGGTTTCCCACACAGAAACCCTATTTGAAAACCACTACCACGAGGGGTAGAAATCCACGATAAACCGATATCATAAGATATATCCAACAATCCACAAAACAATAGATCAAGTATCCAACACGGTATCCAACCAGATAAACAAGAAAGCAAGCACACTGTGTAACTGAACCATAAGTATCTGTCTACTGTAAGAGATAGGGTCAGGAGTAACCAATCTGACGCAAGCACTGGTCGGGACCTCTAATGTAGCTAAGTACTCGCGTCTCACCACGTCCCGACTCCCACCACCCGGCTCACCTGAAAAAAATAACGATGACGTGGGGTGAGAACATGATAAACATGACTCCCCTCCCAGTGGGTACCGCAAGCCGACGAAGGCGAGACGTACACACCGGCACGAGGGTCAACAAACAGATAGATATGGTAAGCAGTAGTAATAACAGGTAAGAAAGACTAAACTATTGCAAGTAAGATAGCATATGCATCAACTGTAAAACAATCACAATCATACCCAATCATAGGGACGGACCCCTGACGCTGTCACCCAACTGCTCAACTATCGGCCCCATAACCGACTATCGGCACATAACCTTCGTAGATGCACATGCCAAGAGGCTCACGGGTCTGATGCACACGACCCTTTTCCGGAAAAGACAAACCGAGCGGTGGATCAGACCGTTGGCGTATGTGAAGTGCTAGAAGAGCTGTGACGATCGATGCGAATGCTCAATCCACAGAACGGCAACGAGCCGTGAAGCAATTGATAAACCAAAATACGAGGATCGCTCGGAACAACAGACGATCACCACCGACCAACAAGGTCGTCCCAATAACCATGCAATCAATACTATCTCAATAACCATGCAAACCACAACTACTCTACTAAGGCAAGCACACATAAGTAGAGTCAACAGAAGTCAAGTGAACTAATAACGAAATATAAGAGAAGGGATAGAAAGGTATCACCGTAGTCCACTGAACCAACTCCGGATCGAAGTACCCACCTAAAGGTACGGAAGAGCCTAGCACCGACGGCTCACAAGGATGTCGACTGGACCTACGAGGTACTAACAGGGTCAAAACTCACAGAGTCGACACTAACCAGCAAAGCTCACAACCCGAAACCGACGGATCGTCCGGAAAACCCGCCGGGACGATCCCGAACCCAAACCAAGCCCCAGAGGGATAACAACAAGCAAACCACATCACCCGCTGTCCCCAAACACACCAAAGAAGGTGGTCGGGCAGCGAACACACAGCCGGAGTGCCACAAGCACTAACGCGCCCAAAAGCGGCTTCCCGAGTTCCCGAAAAGTGCCGATTTGGCACCGGAACCCTCCGTCGCTCATCTGCTGCCCTCAAAACTTCAGAACAGCGAAGGAGAACAGCCGACAAGGCTATTCGACAAAGCCAGGTCGCCCACGAAACTCACAAGTGAGTCGCACGACCGAAACACGCATTCCGCCGACTATTTCGTCGAAAAATGCTTCGAAAATCAAACCGGATTTCCACGAAGGCACAACAAACTTGGACAACCAGTCCACAGGGCACAGGGATTAATTCCACGCTGCCCGTAGCGATCCCACACTACGACAATAACAAATAAGCCCCTAAACAATCAACATCATACAATAATAAGCAATAAGGATGGCCGTTAGAGCACTCCGCTCGTCCACGCCACTCCCTACGAGCACCAGCAGATAGAAAACGATGCAGCAAAGGCCGTGCTCATAGCCCAGAGCGACGAAAATAGTCGTGAGGCTCAAACGACCCAACAAAACAGTAAACACAAGCACAAATAGGGCTCGACACAGTCGAACCAGCGAACCGGGGCTCCATTGCTGTCATCTGAGGTGAGCACGGTGATCAGCGCGTCACCACGATCATCATGCTCCCCTCCCTGAAGATCGGAAGACAGCCAAAGGCTCGGTGCACTACGCACAGCCCAAAACAGCAAAAAGCTCACCATGGCCGGAACAGCTGGTTTCGGCCGGCAGCCGGCGGCATGGCGGCGCGCGCGGCGGCCAGGTTCGGATGCGGGGGACCCAGGGAAGAGGATGCTCACCTCGGTCGGCGACGAGGTGCGGCGGCGGCGGCGGCGCGGGGGAGAGCCCTAGCTTCGGGTAAGCTCGGGCACGGCTAGGGTTCGGCTGGACGGCAACGGACGGCGGCGACGGCGGCCGGGAAGGCGAGCACCGGCAAGAGGAGGTCACCGGACGTCGGAAGGTGGGCGGCCGCGACAGGAGCAGGCGGCGGCGGCAGCGGTCCAAGGCCCTCGACCGCGGCTGCGAGCCTTGCCCTAGCTGCGGCCGAAGCATGTGCGGCGGCGCACCGGCGGCACGGGGGCGGCCGGGGTCGGCGGCGGCGGTCCTCTGGATGCTGACGGGGGACACCTGCGGCGGCGGGAGGCAGCTACGGCTCGGATCCGAGAAGCTGCAGCTCGCAGCCCTTGCAGCAGTAGCAGGCGGCGCTCGGCGGCACACGGCGACGGCGGCGGCGGTAGGGGAGGTTGCCGGAGGTCGGGAGCACCTTCCAGAGGGAGGTCCAGATGCAGGGAGGTCCACTCGGGGGTTCACGGCCAAGAAGGGAAGAGAAATAGGAAGGAGAAGAAGAGGAAAAGAGATGAGAGGCTGGCCGGAGCTCCCCGCCGGCCAGGGGAGGTCGGAGGCGGCGGCGGCGCACGAGGGAGGGCAGGAGGAGAGGACGGAAGTCGGCTGGGGCGACTAGGGCACAAAAACCTAGGGTTAGGGTTAGGTTAGCACGCCCACACACACAAGCACTTAAATACACACGAAGCACATTGCACAAAAGCCCTCGAAACCCTAAAAATGCATGCCCGGTCCCTCACAGCGCGTGTAAAACGCACGAACACCCCTCCACGTCCGATCTCGCGCAAAATGGCGCATAAAATAATGGCCTTTTCGCGAAAAGATCCAAAAGTGCACACTCGACCCCACAGCGATGATCTCGCGATATCTCGCGATCCGAGGGTCGGATTCACAAACGGATCATGCCATCGCGATCAGCACTGCCGGAACATCGAACTCACAATTTTGGATCACCAGAAACGGTTCCCGATTCGCGACAAAATCCATCCCCTACGCTCTCCAACACACAAACACATATAAGAAAGGCACAAAACCAAAAGTCGCCCTCGAAATCATCCGATAAGCGAAGCAGCAACCACAAAACTTCAACACGAACAATCCTCACGCAGAAAGACCCCAACACATCAAGTTTCACGCAAAACGGAGCAATGAATACTTCTAAAAAGCATAAACATTATTGTATAAAAATCTTTCCATTGATAAAACTCATTTTTCACAAAAACCGTGTGTCAAACATAAAAACTGTTAGCACCATTGTTTCCAGGATAGTCGAGACGTAGAAAACGAGCTATTGGAGCGTCAGAATCGGAGTTCGATTCGCGTCCAAAGCCCTTCTCTTTTCTCGGCCCATTTCGGAAACGCAAGTTACTATTCATTTAAGTGATTTTCTAAAATCGCGTAAAAACTTTATTTTAAATCATTTTTCACTGAAATCTAACCAGCAAGTTTAAAATCCAAATACACACGATAACACTGAAAAGGAAGTCAAACTGTCATAGAGAGAAAAAACCTCAGTCTTCATAATATATACAATCGGGGCTTCACTATTATAGTCTCTTTTTTTTAAATTTTAGAAGATATGTTCAAATCAACGACCCGTACCGTTAAAATTGATATACTGTATTTGAACTTTTTAGAAATAAAATTTTATAATTTTTGTAGTACACCGAACTTCTACAAATTATGAAGTTCCGGTGGAAAAATAGCATGAGAGGCTATATGTGAGGCTTCGGCCAAGTTTGGGACTTGTGCGAAGTATTTTCGGCGCAAATGAGGCGCGAAAACGGACTTCGAAAAGTTAAACTGCTGAACTTGTGAAGTCTGCAGTGGGATTCCGGTATGAGGAACTCCATACCGGTACTGAAGTGATTAGTACCGGTATGCGATGTCGTATACCGGAATGCAATGGCAGAATCCGAAAATCCAGCTCTCGGGTTCTGCGGAATTCCTCGTGGTATACCGGTACGCCGACCAGTATACCGGTACGCCAACCCGTATACCGGAATACAGTGTGCAGAATGCTGATTTCGAAGGGTAGTTTGGTAATTTCACTGAGGGGGGCTTACATAAAGGGGAACCCTTCCCTTTTCTCCTCTGAAAAACACACACACAGGGAGAGAGGGAAAGTGAGAAACTTATCTCTCTCTCTTCTCTTCTTCTTCTTCTTCTCCTCCAAAATTGGAAATCTTGGTGGAGATCAAGCTTGGGAAGCTTGGAGGAGTGAAGATTCGAGCTCGTGCATGCATGGTGCCTTGGTGAGCTCGCGGATCCGAGGTGAGTCCTTGGATTTGGTAGTTAGGGTTTCGAATTTGGGGCTAAGAAATGAGATTTTGGAGACCCTTGGCTAATCTAGACTACGAATTGTAGAGATTAGCAAGAGATTTTGGGTTTTGCCATGAGTTTTGGAAAACCCTAGGTTGAAAGAGGGATTTTCTTGTGGAGGGTTTTAAAAATATTTTAACCCTTTAGAACCCTAGTTGGGGGTTAGTAGAACATGTGGGACAACTCCATTGTGAGTGATTCCAAGAGATGAGATCGTTATGAGTTCGACTCGGATTAACGAATCATTCATGTGTGTTAGGGCTAGGAGCTTGAAGACCAAGCTTGAGGCCAAGGAAAAGAGCCTGATTGCAAGTGTCTACAAGCAATCGGAAGAGTGTAAGGTGGGTTTGTGTTTACCGAAGTGATTAGGTCACTTCCATGTCTAGGGTAAATATCCATTTAAAGATAAAATGGTATGTGTTGTGAACCCTAGAACTTGCATGTTGGCAAAGGTAAAATCATGGTAGGTAGAGCAATGAGCTCCTATTGCATGATATAGAATTCAAGTATAATTCAATTATCTATACTTGTTGCATGGTTGCATGTATGATTGAAACCTAGTGTTATTGAACATAGGTTGGAACATGTGAGATTGGAACCTAGTGTCATTGAACATAGGTTGGACATGAGATTAGAACCTAATATTATTGAACATAGGTTGGAACATGTATGAATGGAACCTAGTGTTATTGAACATAGGTTGGACAGGAGATTGGAACCTAGCATCATGGAAACTAGGTTGAGAATGAGAAAGTAAACCTAGTGTCATTGAACATAGGTTGGAATATGTGAGATTGGAACCTAGTGTTATTGAACATAGGTTGGAACATGTGAGATTGGAACCTAGTGTCATTGAACATAGGTTGGACATGAGATTGGAACCTAATGTTATTGAACATAGGTTGGAACATGTATGAATGGAACCTAGTGTTATTGAACATAGGTTGGACAGGAGATTGGAACCTAGCGTCATGGAAACTAGGTTGGGAATGAGAAAGTAAACCTGGTGTCATTGAACATAGGTGAGACTTAGTGACTTGAACCTAAGGTCGTGAGACTTAGGTTGGCAAGTGTAAAATGTGAAACGGGATGTGCGACGATTTTGCTATCCCGGGTATGCGACGATTTCGCTACCTATGCCATGAGTTGGCGGTGTTGAATCGGGATGTGCGACGATTTTGCTATCCCGGGTATGCGACGATTTCGCTACCTATGCCATGAGTTGGCGGTGTTGAATCGGGATGTGCGACGATTTTGCTATCCCGGGTATGCGACGATTTCGCTACCTATGCCATGAGTTGGCGGTGTTGAATCGGGATGTGCGACGATTTTGCTATCCCGAGTATGCGACGATTTCGCTACCTATGCCATGAGTTGGCGGTGTTGAATTGGGATGTGCAACGAGGTTGCTATCCCGGGTATGCGACGATTTCGCTACCCATGCCATGAGTTGGCGGTGTTGAATCGGGATGTGCAACGATTTTGCTATCCCGGATATGCGACGAGTTCGCTACCTATGCCATGTGATGGCGGTGTTGTGATGGGGTATGCGACGAGTTCGCTATCCCGGGTATGCGACGAGTTCGCTACCCGAACACGAAGGTGAAGATTTCACTCCTTGGATGTTGGAACCATTATGGTGAGACGGCGATTCCGAAACCATAAGTAATTGACAAGTAGTTGAACTTAGTCAATGTGAAATATAGGATGAACCTAGGAGAAAATGAAAGTTAACATTTTATTTGGTTGCATCCTTTATGTTTATTTACAAGCATGTAAATATTTCTTGCATAGTTATTTGTGATCTAACTTATGCATATGGTGTTTCTTTAGACCTGGTGGGTCGAGCTTCTCTCTTGGGTGGCCTTACCCACTAGGAACTATTTTATATAGTTCTCATCCCACTATTTTTCAGGTCCTCACGTGAGCGGCGCGGCGGCGCGAGGGAAGGGCGTAACTCAGTAGTTAGCGTCCTACCACTGTGACCAGAATAGAAGTACCCTCTACTGCGTAGTTTAGGGGTATTCGAATGAAAGGAAATGTAATAATTCTGATTGTATTTGGAAAGATAGAACAAAGAAGAAGAAAAAAAATGTAATATGTGGTTGTATTGCGAATGCTTGTAATAGCATAGTAGTTTATGATGCTTTCCTTATGCAATCTTTGTATGAATTATGTTCCTGTTTGGAACCTCTTGAATTATACTGGTTGTGACGCCTTGGACGTACAGGGGAAACTCTGTCCGTTCGGCGGATCTGGGTCATGCGCCCGTGCGTTTTGTCCTTCCACCTACTTGGTGTTAAGGCACGGCGGGGCGTTACAGATTGAGGTGGTATCAGAGCATAGAAACGGTCTAGGTGGACCTAAGGAATCCTAGGATGGAAAAAGACCCTAGGAGTGTAAGCTCGTGAGAGACGAGGACTTGTGATGTGCGGCGAAAGTGTAATCGATTGGGTCGTGTATTGGTTATGCCTCTAATAGGATGTTAGAGGTAGATTTAAGGCGTGATTTATTCTCAGCTAAGTGTGTTCATGTTGGCGCGCGACAACATGAACCCAAGGGATGAGAATAGGCGCCCTTGTGTGACTTTCGCCTAAATTGTGTCCGTAATTTGAATCGTGTTTGTACTTGGCCTAAAAGGTCGAGGATGTTGACGGAAGTTGTCGTGTTTCAGGATACGATGGCGTCACGTGGGAGATCCCCGACGAGATCAACACGGGATGGACCTAGTGGGGTCCCTGTGCAATCTGGGGCAAGTGGAGACCCGGAACTTCGTGAACAGTTGGCCACACTTGTTGGAGTGGTGCAACAACAAGCTGAGATGGCACAGCGACAGCAAGAGGCTGACGTGCGCCAGGAGGAGCGGATCAGGAGACTCCATGAGACCGTGGAGCGATTAGCACATCGTGTACCATCAGGAGCCACGACGGGTACCTCGCAAGTAGATGCGCCCCCTGCGCCCGCCCGGGCCCCTGCCCCCGCCCCGGCCCGGGCCCGAGCCCCCGCCCGCACCCCAGGGTGGCGCAGGGGGCGCTCCCTGTGCCCCCTGCGCCCGCGCCGGGCGCCCCCAGGGTGGGCGCCCTCTCCCCCCTCTCCCGCGCCCCTGCACCTGCGCCCGCGCCCCTGCGCCCGCTTCCGCGCCCTGTGCCCGT
>JABWPP010000049.1:5107965-5127965 GCA_016920855.1 Puya raimondii
CCTCAAACTTTTCACCTCGCGATCCATGATACACAAGGGAAATTCCTCATAAGTCATATCCTCATGGAGCTCTATAGGCACATACTCGAGGACGTGCGCCGGATCATACATATACTTGCGGAGGGTCGATACATGGAACACATTGTGTATCCCCGCAAGTTTCGGCGGCAAAGCTAGCCGATATGACACGGATCCCACACGCTCCAAAACCTCATAAGGTCCAATGTAACTGGGACTCAACTTACCCCGAACACCGAATCGCTTCACCCCTCTCATGGGTGATACTTTCAAGAAGACGCGGTCTCCCACCGGGAACTCCAAATCTCGTCGACGTCGATCTGCATAACTCTTTTGTCGAGATTACGCCGTCGATAAGCGTTCGCGTGCCAAGCGGACCTTTTCCTCCGCTTCACGCAACACTTCCGGTCCTAAGACCCTTTTCTCGCCGACTTCACTCCAATGAATAGGAGAGCGGCATTTTCTTCCATACAAGACCTCAAAAGGTGCCATTCCGATGCTAGACTGATAGCTATTATTATAAGCGAACTCAGCCATCGGCAAATGTGTAGGCCATGCACCCTTGAAGTCCATCGCACACGCTCGCAGCATATCCTCCAAAATCTGAATTGTCCTTTCCGATTGACCGTCAGTTTGAGGATGAAAAGCTGAACTGAAATCGAGCCGTGTACCCAAAGCTTCTTGCAAGCTTTTCCAAAAATGCGATGTGAAACGGGGATCTCGATCTGAAACTATCGAGGTCGGGACCCCGTGCAACCGCACAATCTCGTCCAGGTAGACTTGTGCTAACTTGTCCCCCGACCAAGTGGTGTGGATTGGCATAAAGTATGCCGACTTTGACAAACGATCCACCACCACCCATATCGCGTCGTGGCCACCTAATGATCGAGGTAAGCCTACAACAAAATCCATCGCGATATTCTCCCACTTCCAAACCGGAATGGGCAATCCTTGCAGTTTTCCCGCTGGAAAGCGACGCTCGGCCTTCACTTGTTGGCACACTAAGCATTGTGCCACAAAGCGTCCCACATCAAGTTTCATTCCCGGCCACCAATAATGTAGTTTGAGGTCCTTGTACATTTTGGTGCCGCCCGGGTGAATCGCATAGGGAGAAGTGTGAGCTTCTTTCAAGATCTCCCTACGAATGTCTTCGACTTTTGGCACGCACAATCGATTTTGGAATCGAATTGCGCCCCTCGAATCTACATGATAATCACCGGCGCGCCCGCTCTCGATAGCACCCCGTACCTTTTGGAGTTCCGGATCACCGGATTGCTTTTCTTTTATTTTCTCCAACAAGGTCGGCCATACATTGAGATTCATAAGTCTAGCGGGGACGCCCGGGGCCACGATCTCCAAGTCGAATCGGCCCATTTCCTTGATTAACGGCATTTGTCCCGTCATCTCAATTGCGAAGTTCTCCACGGATTTTCTACTGAGCGCATCGGCCACCACATTGGCTCTACCGGGGTGGTACAAGATGGTTAAGTCGTAATCTTTTATCAACTCCAACCACCTCCGCTGCCTCAAGTTCAACTCCTTTTGAGTGAATAAATACTTTAAGCTTTTGTGATCCGTGTAAACCTCACAATGTTCCCCGTACAAGTAGTGTCTCCACAACTTAAGTGCGAAGACCACCGCCGCAAGCTCTAAGTCGTGGGTGGGATAATTCTGCTCATAGCTCTTCAGCTGTCGAGAGGCATATGCTATTACTTGTCCTCTTTGCATAAGCACACACCCAAGACCACGTCGTGATGCATCACTATACACCACAAAGCCCTCCCCCGCAATCGGCAAGGCGAGAACCGGAGCCGAAGTCAACCTTTCCTTTAGCTCCTTAAAGCTTTGGTCGCATTCCTCGCTCCAAACATATTTGGCTCCCTTGCGGGTAAGACGCGTTAGTGGACCGGAGATTTTTGAAAATCCCTCCACGAACCGCCGATAGTACCCCGCAAGACCCAAAAAGCTTCGTATTTCCGTGACATTGGTCGGGCGAGGCCAATCCTTGACTGCCTCTACTTTCATAGGGTCCACAGATACTCCTCCTGCGGAAATTACGTGACCCAAGAAAGCGACCTCACGGATCCAGAATTCGCACTTTTTCAATTTGGCGAATAACTTGTTCTCTCGAAGAACTTGAAGCACAATCCTTAGGTGCTCTTTATGTTCCTCTTCACTCCGAGAGTAGACAAGAATATCATCTATGAACACAACCACAAATTGATCCAATAGTGGTTTGAACACATGGTTCATTAAATCCATAAACACTGCCGGGGCATTAGTAAGCCCGAAAGGCATAACCGTGAATTCATAATGTCCATACCGCGTTCTAAACGCGGTCTTATGCACATCCTCCGGTTTGATCTTCAATTGGTGATAACCGGATTGCAAATCAATCTTTGAATACACCTGAGACCCTTGCAATTGATCGAATAAGTCATCAATTCGGGGTAACGGGTACTTATTCTTGACGGTCACTTTATTCAACTCACGGTAATCTACACATAACCGCAGCGAACCGTCCTTTTTCCGTACAAATAGAACAGGGGCTCCCCAAGGCGACACACTTGGCTTTACGAAACCCTTGTCCATTAAATCTTGCAATTGTGCTTTCAATTCCTTCAGTTCCGCGGGTGCCATCCTGTATGGGGCCTTAGAAATCGACGCCGTACCCGGGAGCAAATCAATCACAAATTCTATTTCCCGGTCCGGTGGCATTCCGGGCAACTCCGTCGGAAATACATCCGGGAACTCTTGGACTATAGGAACGTACTCAAGTCCCAGCACTTCCTTTCGGTCATCCACTACCGTCGCCAAGTAGGCAATGCATCCTCTAGCAATAAGCTTCCTTGCTTGCGACGTGGACACCATCGACGCAAAGAGCGAACTCTTACACCCATGGTACACAAATTCCTTGTGCCCGGGTTCTCTAAACCTCACTATCCGGCTCTCACAATCAATAGTGGCGTGATACTTCGAGAGCCAATCCATTCCTAGGATCAAATCATATTCATTCATTCGATTTAATACCAGCAAATCAGCTGGCATGATCCAGTTCTCAACCCTCACGGGGCAATCTATACATGCGTGATGTACGCAAAAGGTGTGTTCAGGTACTTGCACAGTTCTTGCGTGCGTGGCATCTATAATTTCTATTCCATGTGCAATAGCAAATGATCGAGCAATGAATGAATGCGATGCACCGGTATCAAACAAAGCTCTACATCGAATGCCTTTAATTAACACGATACCTGCCACAACGTCATCCTGGGCAGAAGGCTCCTCCACCTGAGAGGCGAATACCCGCCCACTGGGCGCTGGTCGCTGGCCCTCCACTGGTCTCGGCGGCTGGGTACGGCCTGCCGACATTGCCGCGGGTGGGATGCCCGCAAGCTGCCTTGGTGGCGCAAACGCCGACGCCGACGACGGTGCTCGGCCATCGTCCATCGGGCAGTTGTACCTCATATGCCCTTGCTGTCCGCATTTGTAGCACCGGCCCTCACGATAGTCGTATTGCTGAGGGTTGTGGGGGCCGCTACAAATCGGGCACTGGGTTGCGGGTCGATTCCGTCGGAACCCCCGCGATTGGTTTTGCGACTGCGAGTGCTTCGGGGGTCGCTTTGAGCTAGATTGCCCACCCGAGCCACCCGCCGACCGCTTCTTCCCCTTTTCTTTTTCTTTTTCTTTTTCCCAAGACTCGCGCTCCTCGCGCGCACATGCATTCCCGTGCTCCACCCAAAGAGCACGGTCCAAGACCTCCGCAAAGGTCCGAAGCTTGAGGGCGTGCACCGCCCTAAAGATTTCCGGTCGAAGTCCGTGCACGAAACAATCGACCTTGTCCAACTCTCCGCGGACAACGTGCGGTACACAGTTTATAATGTACGAGAACTCTCTCTCGTACTCGCGCACGGTACGGTTCCCTTGCTTCAACTTACAGAACCTTTCTTGAAGTTTCCTTTTCTCGCTATCGGGGAAATAGGTGGCGAACACCATACCCCGAAACTCTTCCCACGACGGTGGCGGAAGGCTAGAGAGTCTATCCCGTCGGACTCCCTTCCACCACACCTTCGCCGATCGCTCCAAGCAATGAACGGCGAGATGCACTTTGTCCCTCTCCAAGGTGTATAGATCCTCGAAGAGTGTCTCCAAGGCATCAATCCATGTCTCTACATCCCATGGATCCACGTTCTCCCCGCTGAAGATAGGCGGGTTGAACTTTTTAAACCTCATGAGAGCCGCAAGTGCGCGCTCTCGCTCCGCATCCTCCATGTCGGAGTCGGGCATAGGAGTACCCGACCCACCGGCTACAATCGGTGATGCCGGTGGCGCCACAGCCGGCGCCGGTGTCACCTCCTCGGCCGGTGCCGAAGCAGAGGCCGGAGGTACTCTCGTTCTCTCTTCCCTAACCGCAGCCGCTTGCTGCGCCATCTCGTCTTGGAGCTTTTTAATCTGCTCCTCCTGTCGTTGCATGGCTTCGGCCTGTCGCCGAACCACGCCCATCAACTCGGTCATCTCATTACGAAGACCCGAGTTCTCGCCCTCCCCGAGTTGTTCGGGAGCCGCGCTCGCTCTCCCGAGCCCAGCCCTCAAAGGAGGTCGTCCACGTACCATTATCCTGAAAACATAATGACTTTGGTCATTTCGTGACATTCAAAGTCATTCGTAACATAACGTTTCACGAAAATAAACGTGAACCCAATCTAGGCGAAAGTCACACAAGGGTCCTTATTCCCCTCACTTGGTTTCATGTTGTCGGCCGCCAACACGAACACACTTGGTGAAGAATAAGACACGCCTCGAATCTACCTCTATTTCCAACTAGAGGCATAAGGACATAACCCAATCACTTATCTTTCGCCATATCAAAGATCTCGTCACTCACGAGCCTACACTCCTAGGTCATTTCCATCCTAGGGTTTCTTAGGTCAACCTAGACCGTTTCTACTCTCTGATACCACCTCAGTCTGTCACACCCCGCCGGGCCTTAAACACCAACTAGGTGGAAAGGATAACCGCACGGGCGCATGCACCAGACCCGCCGAACGAATAGAGTCTTTCCTATCCGCCCAAGGCGTCACAACACAAGCTTATCCACAATGTTCCAACTAGGAACGGAGTACAAGAGTTGCACAAGGAAAGCATCAACATAAAGAAGTTCTACTTCTATTACATCACATGGCACAATATACATGTCCAAATTTTTCTTTTCATTCCATACACCATGTTCTAAAACTATGGAATATACAACATTCATACAAGAATGTAAATCCCCTATGCTATCATAGTCCAAAAACAGGGGTACAACTCTATGTATCACCAAAATGGAAGGGCCGCTATCTAAAGAGCCAAACCCTTGCCTCGCTCCGCCGCCTCACTCGCGGAAGGACCTGGAAAATGTGGGGTGAGAACTATAAACATAGTTCCCAGTGGGTAAGGCCACCCAAGAGAGAAGCTCGACCCACCAGGTCCAAAGAAACACCATATGCATAAGTTAGATCACATATAACTATGCAACAATTATTTACATGCTTGTAAATAAACATAAAGGATGCAACCCAAATGAAATATAATTTATCATTCTCTCCTAGGTTCATCCTATGTCTCACAATGACTAAGTTCATTTACTTGTCATTTACTTATGGTTTCGGAATCGCCGTCTCACCATAATTATTCCAACATTCGAGGAGTGAACTCGTCACCTCCTAGTTCGAGTAGCGAACTCGTCGCATACTCGGGATAGCGAAATCGTCGCCTACCCCGTCTCAACACCGCCATTACATGGCATGGATAGCGAACTCGTCGCATATCCGGGATAGCAACCTCGTCGCACATCCCCTCTCGACACCGCCAACTCAAGGCGAGGTAGCGAAATTGTCGCCTACCCGGGATTGCAAACTCGTCGCACATCCCGTGTCGGTACGGCCAACTCATGGCATGGTAGCGAAATCGTCGCCTACCCGGGATAGCAAAATCGTCGCACATCCCCTCTCGACACCGCCAACTCAAGGCGAGGTAGCGAAATCGTCGCCTACCCGGGATTGCAAACTCGTGGCACATCCCGTGTCGGTACGGCCAACTCATGGCATGGTAGCGAAATCGTCGCCTACCCGGGATAGCAAAATCGTCGCACATCCCCTCTCGACACCGCCAACTCAAGGCGAGGTAGCGAAATCGTCGCCTACCCGGGATTGCAAAATCGTCGCACATCCCGTCTCAATACGGCCAACTTATGGCATGGTAGCGAAATCGTCGCCTACCCGGGATAGCAAAATCGTCGCACATCCCGTTGTTCACGTTTTTCACTTGCCAACCTAAGTCTCATGACCTTAGGTTCAAGTCACTAAGTCTCGCCTATGTTCAATAACACTAGACTTACTTTCTTATTATCAACCTAGGTTCCATGACTCTAGGTTCCAATCTCATGTCAAACCTATGTTCAATGACACTAGGTTTCAATCTCACATGTTCCAACCTATGTTCAATAACACTAGGTTTAATCCTCATGTCCAACCTATGTTCAATAACACTAGGTTTAGCCTCATGTTCAACCTATGTTCCATAACACTAGGTTTAACCACACATGCAACCATACAACAAGTATTAATATTTGAATTATACTTGAAATATACATCATGCAATAGGATCTCATTGTTCATCCTATCATGATTTTTACCTTTGCCAACATGCAAATTCTAGGGTTCACAACACATACCATTTTATCTTTAAATGGATATTTACCCTAGACATGGAAGTGATCTAATCACTTCGGTAAACACAAACCCACCTCAAGAGCTTTCAAATCCTTGTGTTCTTCAAGCTCCTAAGTGTCCAAGCTTTGAGTTCTCGCTTCAACCCAAGCTTCTACAAGAAAACGGTTCGTTACTCGTTACGAACCCTAAATCAACTCAATACATGAAATCATGTGTTCCAACATGATTTCCTATGCCTCAATGGCAATTCCCGAAGGTCCAAACATTTTTAGAACCTCCCATGGCAAAAGCCCCAAATCTACTTAGGTTTCACATGCATGCATGTGAAACCACAAAATCTCTTGGACAATCTCCACGTTTTATGGTTTAGATTGCCTAGGGTCTCCAAAAACCTCATGCTAAAGGATTGAATCCAAGGTTTAAACCCTAAATCACAAGAACTCACCTCAAAGCCCTAGCTCCCAAGCTTCTTCTTGCACCAAGAAGCTCCAAATCCACCTTAGAAGCTTTTCCCAAGGTCAAATCCTTCACTTCTCCAAGCCTTGGAGAGATCTCTAGAGAGAGAAAGTGAGGGAGAGGGAGAGGGAAGTAAGGAGAAATTGAGTAATGAGGAGAGGGACCCCAGCCCTCTATATATAGCCTATCCCCCATGAAATTACCAAAATACCCCTCACTGGGCATTCTGCCTCAGCCGGGTCCGGACCTTGCAGATGGGGTCCGGACCCCGCACTGATAACCTCCCAGCGCGCAGGCCGGGTCCGGACCTCAAGTCCCGGGTCCGGAACCCGTACGTTCCCCATCTCGGACATCGGCTCGGGTCCGGACCGTGGCTGCCCGGGTCCGGACCGCAGCCGGCCAGGAACTTCATTGTCCGGACCCCAGTTTCCAGGGTCCGGACCCCGTGAGCAGTTTTGCTCCGGTTGGTCCTTTTCTTAATATTTTTCGATTTCCGGGTTTCCACTCGCACCCACAGTGTTCCGAAACCTTCGGAACACAATTCCACACTAGCCATTACCGGCTCTCTCCGAACTTCATCAACTTTAGTAAAGTTCGAGACAACGCACCGAAATTCAAAGTGCTACAATATATATATACATATGTATATATATATACATATATATATAGATATACATATACATATACATATATATACATATATATGTATATGTATATGTATATGTATATGTATATGTATATATATATGTATATGTATACATGTATGTATACATATATATATGTATGTGTATACATGTATGTATACATATATGTATGTATATATATACATGTGTATATATATATGTATGTATACATATATGTATGTATATATATACTGAAAGATAGGGGGGTGCCCTAGGATCTATCTAGAGTATATCAATCACCTAGAGGGGGGTGAATAGGTGTATAAACAAAAAATACAAATCTCAATGCGATAAAGTAATGCGGAAAATAAAATCAGCACACCGAGATTTACGTGGGAAACTCCACCTTGGAGAAAAACCCACGGGACCAAACACGCGAAAAAAACAATCCACTAAGAGTAAAGAATTACAAGGTGATTACCGACTCCACGGACTTAACCTCTCCCTTCTCTTCAGCGGATCACGCGCACCAACGGGTTGTCCACGCCCCACGTCCGAGTCCACGAACGCCACGTCCCGAATCCACGAGACGCCCAACTTCGAATCCACGAAGTCAACAACACGTCGAATCCACGACGCCCACTCGAATCCACGAGCACCAACGATCCGAATCCACGAACCGTCCAACTTCGAATCCACGAAGTCTTGATCACGCCGAATCCACGACGCCACTCGAATCCACGAGCAAGAACAAAAATAACGTTGATGATGTAACGTTGGTGATGGTTTATTGCTTAGAATAACATTGAAAATCTGTGGGAATAATCTCTAAGCAATCCTCAAATTGATTCTAAAAGAATATTAGAAATTAGAACACCATGAATCAATTTGAGAGAAGCTTGATGTAGAAGATGAGGAAAACGGTTACCTACAAGCTTCTAGGGTTTCTAAAAGATAATCTGTGATTCACCATGTTTTAGAGACTCCCCCACATCTTATTTATAGGTTAGAAGCAATCCGAAATAGATTAGGATTAAAAAACAGTTTTTAGAAAGGTTTGGAAGCAAACCGATTTCGACTAGGATTGCAAAACTGATTTTAGAAAGGTTTGGAACCAAATTAGGATTGCTAAGATATTTTAAGGAATATACCATCTTATTTACATGTTTGGGAGACATTAGAATCAAAGTAGGATTGAAAAATAACTTTCCAAAACTTCGCAACGGGTCGGGGTCCGGACCGCGGGTATGGGGTCCGGACCTTGACACTCTCCAGGCGTTTCATTGTCCGGACCTCAGCCATCAGGGTCCGGACCCGGTCTGCGAAACAGCCTGGGGTCCGGACCTCAGCCCTCAGGGTCCGGACCTCATCCTCAGGGTCCGGACCCTCCCTGCGTGACAGCTAGGGAGGCGTACGGGTTCCGGACCTCAGCTTCCAGGGTCCGGACCGGGTCTGCGAACCAGCATAACCTGCTTACGGGTTCCGGACCTCATGTTCCAGGGTCCGGACCTCGTAGTTGGAAAACTCATTTTTATATTTTAAAACATTTTTTATCCATTCTAAAGTCTTCCAAACACTTGTAAATGATTATAAATTATCATCAAGATTATTTAAACTTACCAAGCATCGTGAATTCATACGTTGAGTCTTCGAGTCTTCAATCTTCGTCTTTTCTTCTTTGAACCTTCAAGACTCCGACTCACTTCACGAAATATGCCAATATAAAATCCGTAACAATCTCCCCCTTTGGCAATTTCGTGACAAAACACAAAAATACATAAAACACTCACGATGCTCATCTCTCTAAAAATGAAATTCATTGCCATCACCAAAACAATGAACTTCTCGCGTGAAAGATCCAAATGAAATTTAAAATTACAATTTAGTAACTCCTAAAACAAACTCTATGACTTAGACAAACATGGAGTCTTGAAGTCTTGAGAGACCTGCAAAATATTTTCATTCTCCACGAACAAAGTTAGTAAAAAAAGTATCAAAATCGCTCCCCCTTTGTTCATGCAATCTCTCCCCCTATGTTTATGCGTCTAAGTTATCATTACCTCTCTCCCCCTTTTTGTCAAAAATTGCCAAAAGAGAAACACCAAAAATAGAGAGAAGTTCGAGAGAAATCAATCAAAATACAAGTTGAAAGCTTTTTCAAATTTGAAACCACTTGTGATAAAATTTCAAGCAATGTTAGTGCATGAGAAATATAAATTCATATTGACTTCTTTCAATCCCTATTAATTTCATAAGAATTAAGAATTTTACTACACAATCACCATAATGTAGATAAAATATTATCCGATTTCTTAATTCATATAAACTTCAAAAACAAGTCATCAAAAATAATCTAAAGGCTCAAAAGCTATCAAGATGTAAACAGATTATGAAGATGACATAAGGGATTCATCAAAGAGACAGAATGTAAGAACCGAGATTTTCCTCATATTTAATTTAACTCTCCGTTGACGATGTTTATGTGTGTATTTTAATTACATAATCACTCGTCAAGTTTCGGAAGAAAATGAGTTAAAATGAAAGAGTTACGCGATCTTGAAAATTCACTTAAGTGAATAGTAACTCTGGTTTTCCGGATAGGCCGATGATTAAAGTTGGCTTTCGGAATGTATCGGACTCCGTTCATAGTGGTCCAATAGCTCATTTTCGACTGTTCGATTATTCTGGACTCGATGGCACTGACGGAATTTGGATCTGACGCACGGTTTTCGAGAAAAGCCTACTTGGTGGTTGAGGGACCAAATTGTAATTAAAAATATGAACGGTAAAGGGGTCTATTGATCTGCAAATCGGCAATTAACTCGAATGAAACAAAATCGTGAGTTCGATGCCTCGGCAGTGCTCATCGCGCTGGCGCAATCCGTTCGGAAATCTGACGGACGGATCGTAAGATATAGCACGTTTTCCGAGGAAGGGTTAAAATGTCACTTTTGGTATTTCAAGAGGAATCCCTATATTTTATGTACCAAACTGCACGACATTGGACCTGGAGGTACTTACGCGCATAATACACTCGCTGTGAGGGACTCAACTAAAAATAGTTGGTGTTGGTGGGCTAAAGTGCGATTTGCCAACCTATATATATATTGGTGGTCTTAGGGTTTCCTCTACACAAACCCTAACCCTAGCCACCATTCGACACCCTAGAACCCCAGCCGACCTCCCTCATCCCTGTGAGTGCGCCGCGTGCCTCCCCGCCGCCGGCGACTGAGCCCCGGCCGGCCAACCGCCGCCGCCACCCCTGCACGCCGCCGCGACCGCCGGAACCGATCTGCACCAACCTTGGTGCAGATCTGGCCGTGGGGAGCTCGGCCTCTTTCCCGCGCGTCGCCGCCGCTCGGGACCTGTCGGGCCACCCTCCTCCTACCTCAGGCGACCCACCGCCGCCGCCTCGAGGTGCCCCGGCCATCGCCGTGGCCGCTGGATCTGAGTGACCCGAGCCCAGACCGAGCGGGCTCGATCTGTTCCGGCGCCGCCACCACCGCCTTCCGCCGCCGGCTACTGTGTGCGGCGACCTCCCCCGGCCGGCCGCACCTGCCTCCCGCCGGCGCGCCCACCGCCGTGCCGCCGCCGGCCGTGCCCTAGCTCCCCCTGCCCGGTAAGTCTTGTTTATTGCAATCTGTGCATAGACCTGGGTTTGGGTCAATATCTTTGTGACCTGGGGGCTGTTCCGATGCCTCCGGAGGTGAGCACGGTGATCGTCTGTCAGTACCGAACGCGATGCTCACCTCCATCATGGTCAGCGTCTCCTGGATCTGCGGGATATGTGCGAACATTGTACAGTGCGCATAGTTCGCTGAAGTTCGCGTCACACCCGCACGCTCCACAGTGTCCGGTTGTGCTCCGAAGTGTGAGCACGGCCTCCGGCATGTCGAGACCTATCAGTGTGTGTCTCGGCTGACCCCGAATACCCTCAGTTTGTCGTAACGACCCATAATGTTCGTTAAATCACATAAAGTAATGTGATTTTATGGAATGTTGAGGGCTTTTATGTAATTTTACATGGCGTGGTTCCTGTGGGCAGTATGTAGGAACTACGTGTGACCTGTGGACTGATTGTCCAAGGTCCGCTGTCCTTCGTTTGTCCGAAAGTGGATTTTTGGAGCGTTTCCTGACGAAATCCGTCGGCGAAGCGTGGTATTCGGCTCGTAAATTATCCGATGCCGATCGATTATCGTAGAGTGGTCGCTGAGCCTTGTTGTCTGCTCGTGGGGACCGTCTCGAATGTTCAGAGACGTCCAGTGAGAGACAGTGGGTCCCGGTGTCGAAATCGACACTTACGGGAACCCGGATCGGAACGATTGTCCGACGATGATCGTTCCGATGTTCGATCTTGTGCTTGCTGCCCAAACACCCAAAGGGATGTGTTTTGGGGCAGTGGTTGACTCGTGGCATGAGTCGGTGAGTTTCGGGACACTCCGTGAGTCCCGGCGGAGTCCCGGTATGATTTTGGGACTTCCGACGAGTTACGGTAATCAGCTTTGGGAAACCGATTCCCGTGGGATCGTGTGTGGGCTTGTGAGTTAGCATTTCTTATATGTGGGTTAGATACTAACCCGGTGGACCCTCCGTAGGTCCGGTTGACGATCCTCCACAGTCGGGAGACAGACGCGATATTCGCACAGGTGGGTACTTCGATCCGAAGTTGGTTTAGTGGTGCATGCTCGGTGACGTTCCTTCCACTCTCCCTTTTTATACTTCGTATACATATATGCATGTGATAGTGAGCTAGCACCTTGTGATCTCTACTTGCATTCTTTACTTGTTCTAGCAGTAGAGTAGATATGATTACATCTGTATCTGAGATGATTTTCTCGTGACCTTCTTGGTCGGTTTCTTGACACGGTTGTCTGATGACCTATACGGTCGGTATACCCGAAGGGGTGGATTATTGGCTGTTTGCCAACATTTATTGGTCATACTTGCATTGATCGCCATTACTCTTGCGCATTTCGCGAACACCAGCGGTTGATCCCCGCAAGAGGGTGTTCTTTTCCGGAAAAGTGGTCGTACGTCCGACCCGTGAGCTCAGTTGGGCACTTATATGCTGGCAGAGTAGGAGTGGCATGAGCCTGAGGTCTGCGGACTGGCTAGATTGGGTATATTTGCTGTATTCATTTATTGATGCATGTCATTTACAGTAGCACTAGTGCAGTTGTACCTTGTTTCCCTTCTTTCATGGCTACTGTATTGTTGTATCTATCTATCTCCTGGTTATCGGTGTGTACGCTTGCCTTCGTCGGCTTGCGGTACCCACTGGGAGGGAGAGACATGTTTACATGTTCTCATCCCCCCCACCACCATTTTTCAGGTAGCTCTGGTGGGGAGTTCAGTTCGTGGGTTCGACGCGAGGACGATCTAGCTAGACTGCATTAGCGGTCATCACCCTGGTTATGTTTCTTTTATCTGCATTAGTAGTTAGATAAAGAAATGGTTCAGTTAGATGATCATGATTTATGCCTGATTAATGATGAATCGTATAAGATGATGACTTATTACGCATGAGATTGGATTTTAGTTTCTATTATCAGCATTTGACTTGTGTTTTATCGTGTGGGTGTCTACCCATCGTGGTAGCTGGATTTCAAAATGAAGTTCCGTGTTGGAACAGTTTTAAAAGGTTTTTCGTGATTTTGATTTAATGCTTATTAGAATTCGAAAACAAAGCTTTCGAGTGGAAAGCAATTTTGATAGGATGTTTGTTGTACTGTGCATTGCATCATCCTTCGCTTAAGGAGTGCTTAGAGGCATGTAGGGATAGCTGAATGCAGATGTATTCTATGTTGTATCTTGTGGATTATTGTGAATGCAAGTGTGATTGTGATCCTGTTGTATGATGTTGGTACGCCGTGCAAATACAGAGGAGACTCTGTCCGTATAGACAGAGGTGCCTGTATTTGTGGCGGGTCTGTTCACTGCGCGGGCTAGGCTTTCAAAAAAAAAAAAAATTGACCCGTTTTCCGCATCTAGGCTAGCCCGGGGCGTGACACAGAAATTTGTTGCATAAACATTCAAATTTGAGATAAAACAAATATCGCACAGGGGGTGGCTCTTTGAGCATCTTTCATGTATGTGGACCACCTTATAACTCCGAAAAATAAAATTTTGTGACAATTTTTTCTTTTTGCATCCATTTGCACTTGTATATTTTTTTTTTCGGATATGCAATTCAATTCTCATGTGGTAGCTGCACACACTAACCGGACGACCGGGGTGGTAGCTCTTTCCTCCATGTGGTGGTAGTTTTCACACTCCATTAAGGATGTAACTCTTTCCACATCTTTCAAAGCATATGAGCATTTTATTTTATATAATAATAACTCCCCCTCGCTTATGCAATCTCTTAGTTGAAAGAACATGTGACAAATTTTAGTCCATAAGAGAATGACTATTCATCAAATTCAACACACACAACCGAGATAGGTTAAGCTCCTAGAGATTACACATGATTGCCTAAATTTGATGAATATAAGTATTAAAAATTCTCATAATAAATTATCTTCAAATATAATGAAAATAAAGTAAAACTGATAATTAATATGAGATTAATTAAGAGTGAATGAAAGTGAACCTATTGTTATTCAATGCACTATTTAATGTTCTAATCATTCAAAAAAAAAAAATCTAAAAATCGTAACAATGAAAGCACCAAAACGTGTAATGCAATAAAAGATATGCAATAAAACCGATCAAAGCACTACACTAAGTCAAAAACAAATTAAGGTTTAAGACAAGGAAAGATATCACCTTTCCGAACCCAAACTTGTCGGATTGTTGGTTGTCTTGGTTTGTTGACGTTAGGCACCGATTGTTGTGACTTTTGATCAACCTTTGGTCTCACCATCGCATTCCGCTTCGGAGTATTTAATTGTTGTGGCTTTGACTTTCGGTTGACCTCGGGTACTCGACCTTTTGGATGTTGCTTTTGAAACCGAGAAGGATGTCGAGTGTTGGAAAATGCCGATAGATGCTTAGAAGATGCCACTTGAGTTTTCTTTTTATGGCATGTCTTCTTGATATGTCCTTTCTTTTTGCATCTATGACATACTTTATCCTTCAATTTTGTTGAGACTATATGTGCTGAATTGTTAACCTTCTCAACATGTTGTCGCTCATATCCAAGTCCAAGTTTACTTGTTTGACCCAATCCGAGCATACTATCGAGCTTTTTCGATCCGGAGGAGAATTTTAGTATGTCGGACTTGAGTTCATGGACTTGTTTAGTCAAGACTTGATTAGAAGTATGAATTTCCTTGACTTGATGTTCTAGAAAACCAATCTTTTCTTGATGTGATTTAATCGTCGTCTCCGATTGGTCTAGCTTCTCTTGGAGGATCTTATTGTTCTTCAAAATTTGTTCCCTTTCCTCCGCAAGAGCTTTAGTTGTGGTCTTCAACATTTTATTTTCATCATCAAGTTCCAATAGACGGTTCCTCAACTTCTTATTGTACTTAGCCATCTTCTTTGATTGCTTAAAAAGTTGTTGATACGCCACTACGAGATTTTCCTCATCCGACTCTTCTTCGCTCTCATCAACTAGAGGAGGCCGACTAATATTACTACCTTTTTCACCCATAATGATTGATAAGTCTAGATCCCGCTCTGATACCAATTGAAAGATAGGGGGGTGCCCTAGGATCTATCTAGAGTATATCAATCACCTAGAGGGGGGTGAATAGGTGTATAAACAAAAAATACAAATCTCAATGCGATAAAGTAATGCGGAAAATAAAATCAGCACACCGAGATTTACGTGGGAAACTCCACCTTGGAGAAAAACCCACGGGACCAACACGCGAAAAAAACAATCCACTAAGAGTAAAGAATTACAAGGTGATTACCGACTCCACGGACTTAACCTCTCCCTTCTCTTCAGCGGATCACGCGCACCAACGGGTTGTCCACGCCCCACGTCCGAGTCCACGAACGCCACGTCCCGAATCCACGAGACGCCCAACTTCGAATCCACGAAGTCAACAACACGTCGAATCCACGACGCCCACTCGAATCCACGAGCACCAACGATCCGAATCCACGAACCGTCCAACTTCGAATCCACGAAGTCTTGATCACGCCGAATCCACGACGCCACTCGAATCCACGAGCAAGAACAAATAACGTTGATGATGTAACGTTGGTGATGGTTTATTGCTTAGAATAACATTGAAAATCTGTGGGAATAATCTCTAAGCAATCCTCAAATTGATTCTAAAAGAATATTAGAAATTAGAACACCATGAATCAATTTGAGAGAAGCTTGATGTAGAAGATGAGGAAAACGGTTACCTACAAGCTTCTAGGGTTTCTAAAAGATAATCTGTGATTCACCATGTTTTAGAGACTCCCCCACATCTTATTTATAGGTTAGAAGCAATCCGAAATAGATTAGGATTAAAAAACAGTTTTTAGAAAGGTTTGGAAGCAAACCGATTTCGACTAGGATTGCAAAACTGATTTTAGAAAGGTTTGGAACCAAATTAGGATTGCTAAGATATTTTAAGGAATATACCATCTTATTTACATGTTTGGGAGACATTAGAATCAAAGTAGGATTGAAAAATAACTTTCCAAAACTTCGCAACGGGTCGGGGTCTGGACCGCGGGTATGGGGTCCGGACCTTGACACTCTCCAGGCGTTTCATTGTCCGGACCTCAGCCATCAGGGTCCGGACCCGGTCTGCGAAACAGCCTGGGGTCCGGACCTCAGCCCTCAGGGTCCGGACCTCCGCCCTCAGGGTCCGGACCTCATCCTCAGGGTCCGGACCCTCCCTGCGTGACAGCTAGGGAGGCGTACGGGTTCCGGACCTCAGCTTCCAGGGTCCGGACCGGGTCTGCGAACCAGCATAACCTGCTTACGGGTTTCGGACCTCATGTTCCAGGGTCCGGACCTCGTAGTTGGAAAACTCATTTTTATATTTTAAAACATTTTTTATCCATTCTAAAGTCTTCCAAACACTTGTAAATGATTATAAATTATCATCAAGATTATTTAAACTTACCAAGCATCGTGAATTCATACGTTGAGTCTTCGAGTCTTCAATCTTCGTCTTTTCTTCTTTGAACCTTCAAGACTCCGACTCACTTCACGAAATATGCCAATATAAAATCCGTAACAATCTCCCCCTTTGGCAATTTCGTGACAAAACACAAAAATACATAAAACACTCACGATGCTCATCTCTCTAAAAATGAAATTCATTGCCATCACCAAAACAATGAACTTCTCGCGTGAAAGATCCAAATAAAAATTTAAAATTACAATTTAGTAACTCCTAAAACAAACTCTATGACTTAGACAAACATGGAGTCTTGAAGTCTTGAGAGACCTGCAAAATATTTTCATTCTCCACGAACAAAGTTAGTAAAAAAAGTATCAAAATCGCTCCCCCTTTGTTCATGCAATCTCTCCCCCTATGTTTATGCGTCTAAGTTATCATTACCTCTCTCCCCCTTTTTGTCAAAAATTGCCAAAAGAGAAACACCAAAAATAGAGAGAAGTTCGAGAGAAATCAATCAAAATACAAGTTGAAAGCTTTTTCAAATTTGAAACCACTTGTGATAAAATTTCAAGCAATGTTAGTGCATGAGAAATATAAATTCATATTGACTTCTTTCAATCCCTATTAATTTCATAAGAATTAAGAATTTTACTACACAATCACCATAATGTAGATAAAATATTATCCGATTTCTTAATTCATATAAACTTCAAAAACAAGTCATCAAAAATAATCTAAAGGCTCAAAAGCTATCAAGATGTAAACGGATTATGAAGATGACATAAGGGATTCATCAAAGAGACAGAAATTTGTTGCATAAACATTCAAATTTGAGATAAAACAAATATCGCACAGGGGGTGGCTCTTTGAGCATCTTTCATGTATGTGGACCACCTTATAACTCCGAAAAATAAAATTTTGTGACAATTTTTTTCTTTTTGCATCCATTTGCACTTGTATATTTTTTTTTTCGGATATGCAATTCAATTCTCATGTGGTAGCTGCACACACTAACCGGACGACCGGGGTGGTAGCTCTTTCCTCCATGTGGTGGTAGTTTTCACACTCCATTAAGGATGTAACTCTTTCCACATCTTTCAAAGCATATGAGCATTTTATTTTATATAATAATAACTCCCCATCGCTTATGCAATCTCTTAGTTGAAAGAACATGTGACAAATTTTAGTCCATAAGAGAATGACTATTCATCAAATTCAACACACACAACCGAGATAGGTTAAGCTCCTAGAGATTACACATGATTGCCTAAATTTGATGAATATAAGTATTAAAAATTCTCATAATAAATTATCTTCAAATATAATGAAAATAAAGTAAAACTGATAATTAATATGAGATTAATTAAGAGTGAATGAAAGTGAACCTATTGTTATTCAATGCACTATTTAATGTTCTAATCATTCAAAAAAAAAAAATCTAAAAATCGTAACAATGAAAGCACCAAAACGTGTAATGCAATAAAAGATATGCAATAGAAACCGATCAAAGCACTACACTAAGTCAAAAACAAATTAAGGTTTAAGACAAGGAAAGATATCACCTTTCCGAACCCAAACTTGTCGGATTGTTGGTTGTCTTGGTTTGTTGACGTTAGGCACCGATTGTTGTGACTTTTGATCAACCTTTGGTCTCACCATCGCATTCCGCTTCGGAGTATTTAATTGTTGTGGCTTTGACTTTCGGTTGACCTCGGGTACTCGACCTTTTGGATGTTGCTTTTGAAACCGAGAAGGATGTCGAGTGTTGGAAAATGCCGATAGATGCTTAGAAGATGCCACTTGAGTTTTCTTTTTATGGCATGTCTTCTTGATATGTCCTTTCTTTCCGCATCTATGACATACTTTATCCTTCAATTTTGTTGAGACTATATGTGCTGAATTGTTAACCTTCTCAACATGTTGTCGCTCATATCCAAGTCCAAGTTTACTTGTTTGACCCAATCCGAGCATACTATCGAGCTTTTTCGATCCGGAGGAGAATTTTAGTATGTCGGACTTGAGTTCATGGACTTGTTTAGTCAAGACTTGATTAGAAGTATGAATTTCCTTGACTTGATGTTCTAGAAAACCAATCTTTTCTTGATGTGATTTAATCGTCGTCTCCGATTGGTCTAGCTTCTCTTGGAGGATCTTATTGTTCTTCAAAATTTGTTCCCTTTCCTCCGCAAGAGCTTTAGTTGTGGTCTTCAACATTTTATTTTCATCATCAAGTTCCAATAGACGGTTCCTCAACTTCTTATTGTACTTAGCCATCTTCTTTGATTGCTTAAAAAGTTGTTGATACGCCACTACGAGATTTTCCTCGTCCGACTCTTCTTCGCTCTCATCAACTAGAGGAGGCCGACTAATATTACTACCTTTTTCACCCATAATGATTGATAAGTCTAGATCCCGCTCTGATACCAATTGAAAGATAGGGGGGTGCCCTAGGATCTATCTAGAGTATATCAATCACCTAGAGGGGGGTGAATAGGTGTATAAACAAAAAATACAAATCTCAATGCGATAAAGTAATGCGGAAAATAAAATCAGCACACCAAGATTTACGTGGGAAACTCCACCTTGGAGAAAAACCCACGGGACCAACACGCGAAAAAAACAATCCACTAAGAGTAAAGAATTACAAGGTGATTACCGACTCCACGGACTTAACCTCTCCCTTCTCTTCAGCGGATCACGCGCACCAACGGGTTGTCCACGCCCCACGTCCGAGTCCACGAACGCCACGTCCCGAATCCACGAGACGCCCAACTTCGAATCCACGAAGTCAACAACACGTCGAATCCACGACGCCCACTCGAATCCACGAGCACCAACGATCCGAATCCACGAACCGTCCAACTTCGAATCCACGAAGTCTTGATCACGCCGAATCCACGACGCCACTCGAATCCACGAGCAAGAACAAATAACGTTGATGATGTAACGTTGGTGATGGTTTATTGCTTAGAATAACATTGAAAATCTGTGGGAATAATCTCTAAGCAATCCTCAAATTGATTCTAAAAGAATATTAGAAATTAGAACACCACGAATCAATTTGAGAGAAGCTTGATGTAGAAGATGAGGAAAACGGTTACCTACAAGCTTCTAGGGTTTCTAAAAGATAATCTGTGATTCACCATGTTTTAGAGACTCCCCCACATCTTATT
>JABWPP010000049.1:5132965-5142965 GCA_016920855.1 Puya raimondii
GTCGATTTGGAAGCCGCATCATTGAAAACAACTTGGTAGCACGGAGGCCTCCGTGCTACCGATAGTATACCAGCCTAGTTCTATATGTATATATGTATATATGTATATATATATGTATAGTCCGGCTGAGATACTATCGATAGCACCAAGGGCTTGGTACTATCAAGTTTTCCACCATTAAATTCAACTCTTTGACTATTTTCATCCGTTAGAGTATACTATTCAACCAACCATCAACTCAATCCTAGGGGGCCCACATCATCCTAACCGCACATTTCTCAATCCAAGGGCTGAAAAACTAATAGCACCAATAGTTTGATGCTATTGATAGTATTCCAACCTATATATATATAGAGCATGGCTACTGTGCTATTAGGAGCACAGCAGCCCCCGTGCTCCTAAGTTCCTAACCACCTATCAAATTGGATGGATGGTTAGGAAGAGAGAGGGAAGAGATATTGGATAGAAATTGGATGTCTTAATTTCTCCTCTCCTTGAATTTCTCCCCAATATCTCTTCCCTCTCTCATCCTAACCACCCATCAAACTTGATGGGTGGTTAAGAACTTAGGAGCACAGAGACTGTTGTGGTCCTAATAGCAAAGTAGACTTGCTCTATATATATATATATATATATATATATATATATATATATATATATATATATATATATGTATGTATTTAAGTATGCATATGTGTGTGTTTGTGTATATATAGAGCTAGGCTAATATATTACCGGTACCACGGCGGCCTCCATGCAACCAAGTTGTTTTCAATAATGCGGCTTCCAAATCGATTATCGGCTTCGTGAGACTTGATCTACGCCATTGAAAGTAATTGGAAACTAAATTTCATAATTTTTTAATATTATTTGGCTAGTGATCAATAGATCTAAAAATTGTCATTTTTTAATGGTCGATGTGATGCAAATCTGATGAAATTTTTTATAATTTTTTTTTTTTACTATTTAGAGTGAGATCAGTAACTCTGATCTTAAATTAAAGGCTGTTATCATCATTTTTTATGAGATTTTTATTTTCAGCCGTTTATTTTTAGACTACTCGTTTGATAGGTAAATGATATTGAAAAATTATAAAATTCAGTTTTCAAATACTTTCAATGGTGTAAATCAAGTCTAACGAAGCCGATCGTCGTTTTGGAAGCCGCATCATTGAAAACAACTTGGTAGCATGGAGGCCTACGTGCTACTGATAGTATACTAATCGGACTCTCTCTCTCTCTCTCTCTCTTTATATATATATATATATATATATATATATATTGTCACGCCCCGGGCTAGTTTTAGAAGCGAAAAACGTGCCAAATTTTTTTTTGAAAGCCTAGCCCGCGCCACGTACAGACCCGCCACAAATACAGGGTCCACTGTACACACGGACAGAGCCTCCCCTGTATTTGCACGGCGTACACAACATACAACAGGATCACAACCACTATTCATTCACCACACAAACAACAACATCACAACACATGATTCATACAGCTAACCGTCCTTAAACCTGTATAAATCTAAGCAAGTCCTTAGGCGAAGGATGATGCGATGCACAAACAGCAGATCATTCTAGAAAATTGCTCCTTACCCAGAAGCTTTATTTGAAACCCTAATTTCAATCATTTTAAAACCCTTTGAAAATTGTTCTCCACACGAGAACTCTCTTTTTGAAAACGCTACCACGAGGGGTAGAAAACCAAGGTATGCGATAAATGGAAGATCTAGAAGTATAAACAACAAAGAGATCCAAGCATGCATCTACACATATGAATACTAAGCAAATCCATAAGATAAGCATGCAAGGCATAAAATCCGAAAGGTAACTGAACCACAATCACAACTAACTGATAAGGATAGGGGGATAACCAAAAATCTGGGGGAGTAGCCTCACAGGTCGGAACCTCTAGAGCTACTATCTAGGCGTGCCTCGCAACGTCCCGACTCCCACCACCCTGCTCACCTGAAAACAACAACGAGGGCGGGGGGTGAGAACATGTAAACATGTCTCCCCTCCCAGTGGGTACCGCAAGCCGACGAAGGCGAGGTGTACACACCGGCACGAGGGTCAACAGATAGATAGATAAGGTAAACAGTAGCACAAGTAAGTATGAGGCTGACATACAACTGAACAACTATGCTACTGTAAGCAAATAGTATATGCATCAAAGGAGATAACCACAAAGTAAACCCAATCCATAGCCACCGGGACGTATCCCTGGCACTGTCACACTGCTCATCTCTCGGCACATAAACCTTCTGCACGCAACGCATCAAGGCTCACGGGTCGGAACCAAACTCAACGACCCTTTTCCGGAAAAGAACACCCCCAGGCGGTGGATCAGACCGCTGGTGTACGTGAAGTGCTAGAAGAGCTGTGATGATCGATGCGAATGCTCAATCCACAGAACGGCAACGAGCCGTGAAGCAACTGATAAACCACAACGAGAATCGCTCGGAACAACAGGCGATCACTACCGACCAACTGGGTCGTCTCAAGAATCATGCAAACCACAACTACTCTACTATCCAAGCACACATAAGTAGAGTCAATGGGAGTCAAGTGAACTAATAACTGAAATGCAAGAGAAAGGATAGAAAGGTATCACCGTAGTCCACTGAACCGACTCCGGATCGTAGTACCCACCTGTAGGAACGATCGAGTCTAACTCCGACGGCTCTCAGGAACCACGACAGGACCTACAAAAGACTCACAGGGTCAAGGTCCGCCAAGTCGACACTAAACTCATAACTCTCACATCCCGAAACCGCGGATCGCCCGGAAAACCCACCGGGACGATCCCAAAACCACGCTAAGCCCCACAGGGGTACCAACAGCCAACCAAGTCCTCCGCTGTCCCCCAAGCACACAAAACGAGGTGGCGGGACAGCGAGCACAAGCTCGGGGTGCCACGAACACAAATGCACCCGAAAAGGCTTCCCGGGTTCCCGAAAAATGCTGAATTGGCACCGGAACCCCTCGTCACTCATCCGCTGTCCTCGAAACTTCGGGACAGCGATGAGGAACAGCCAACGAGGCTAAACGACGAAGCCAAGTCACTCACGAAAATAGCGAGTGAGTCGCACAACTAAAAACACGCGTTTCGCCGATTAATTTATCGAAAAACGCGTCGGAAATAAATCCGGATCTCCGCGAAGGGCGAAGGGGTTGGACAACAAGTCCACAAGGTCTCAAGGGTCAAGCCCTTGCTGCCCGCAGCATCGCAACGCTGCCACAATCACCAAAGTCCCAAAACAAGCAACAATTACATACATACAAGCAATAATTTAGGCCGTTCGATCAATCCGTACGTCCATACGACCCTCCGCAAGCACCAGCGGATAGGTAACGACGTAACGGAGGCCGTGTTCACAGCCCCACTGCGACAGGACTAGTCGCAAGCACAGAATTTGCATAAAAACAGTGAACATAAGCAATAAAATAGCTCGACAAAGGCCGAACAGCGAAATGGCACATCCAAACAGCAAACTAAGGTGAGCATGATGATCAGCGCGTCGCCGCGATCATCGTGCTCACCTTCCCGGGCTTCGGGAGGCAACAGGAAGCCCAAACACTCACATGCGGCCAAAAATAAAGACAAAAAGACCCTGGCCGGAGCAACTAGCTCCGGCCGGCTGCCGGCCGACATGCACGGCGCGTGGCAGCCATGGTCGGATGCGCGGGTGGTGAGGAAGAGCGTGCTCACCTCAGCCGGCGGCAGCGGCGCGGGGAGAAGGGGAGCTCTCGGGTTGGCTAGAGCACGGCGGCGCGGCAACGGACGGCGACGGCGGCGACGCGAGCACCGGCAAGTGGAGGTCGCCGGACGTCGGCCTGCCGGTGACCGCGACGAAAATAACCGGCGGTGGCGGCGGCGGAGGGAGCTCGGCCGCGGCTGCCCTAGTTGCACCAGCTGAGCCCCGCGGCGGCTGCGGCGGCGCTCCGGCGGCACGGCGACGGCCGGGGAAGTAGGAGGCGGCACCGGAGGTCCCGAGGGTGGCGGTGCTCACCCTCCAAGGCGGCGAAAGGAGGCGGCGGCTCGGGTCCAGCAGCCTCGGCCTGCTGCTGCCCTAGCAGCAGCTGGCAGCAGCTCGGCGGCGGCTCCCGGCAGCTCCCGGCGGCAGGGCTCGACTCCGACAGTCGTGCCACCTCAGGGGGAGCTCAAGCGTGGGTTCCCCCTGGGTGCACACCGCAGGGAAGAAGAAGAAGAAGAAAAGGAAGAAGAAGAAGAAGAAAATGGAGAGAGTGAGGTGGCCGGGGTTGCGCCGGCCAGGGGATGGTCGGCGGCGGTCGGCGGAGCTCGGGGAGGGTGGCAGAGGAGCTGGGGGAGAGGGGGCTCACCTCTGGGAAGGCTGAGAGAGAAGAGAAACCAAAAGAGATCTCTCTCTCACACACACACACAAACACACACATATACACTATGCACAAATGCAAAAACACCCCTCAAACAAAGAATATAGCTCCTGGGTCCCTCACAGCAGGAACAAAATGCCCAGACACCCCTCCACAAGCAATCTCACGCAAAACGGTGCAAGAAACAGGGTCCAGATCGTGAAACTGCAAAATGTACAATTCGACCTCTCAGCGAAGAACATGCAATAACTTTTGATCCGTCCGTCGCATGTCGAAACGGATCACGCCATCGCGTTCAGCACTGCTGAGACATTGAATCTACCATTTTGGATTGTTAGAATCGGACTCTGAATTGCGCCGTTAAGCCGTTCACTCTCCGTAACAAAAACCCAAAACCCAAAAAATACAAATTAAATACACAATGTATACTATATCTATACATATATAAATACCTATACATGTACACATATATGTAAACAGCTCAAATACACAGTAAAGGGAGGGAAAAGCACAGAATTCAAATTTCACAGTAAAGGGAGGGAAAAGCACAGAATTCAAATTTCACAGAAATTTAAAATTCGAATTCTCACATCACTCCCACCATACAAGAAGTTTCGTCCTCGAAACTTACACACACACACCATCCGCGAACATCCTAATCGCACATCCTTTCATCCGACGGCCGAAAAGTTATGAGTACAAAGGGCTCTATACTTATAGGAGTATAGTAGTCCTACCCTATATATATATGTATATATATATATATATATATATATATAGAAAGAGAGAGAGAGAGAGAGAGAGAGAGAGAGAGAGAGAGAGAGAGTTGGGCTGGAATACTATTAATAGTATTTGGCCCTTTTTACTATCAAGTTTTTATCCTTTCGATGAAAAAGTAGGATTAGGATAATAGCAGTCCCTTGGGTTGAGTGGTCTTCCTAGGGTTGAGCGATACTAAGTAATAATATTTAATCTAATAATTAAAAATAATCAAAGGTATTGATCCAAAGGTTAAAAATTTGATAGCAAAAGGGACTAAATACTATTAGTAGTATTTTAGCTCAACTCTGTATATATACACACACATATATACACACATATATTCGAGCTTTTCGAGCCTAATTCAAGCGAGACCAATAATACTCAAGCTCAGCTTGAAATAAATTTCAAGCTTTTTTTCAGTTCAAGCTCAGCTCATTTAATTTCAAGTCGAGCTCGAACGAGCCGAATTTCAAGCCGAATGCGAGCCAAACACGAGCCGACTCGCTCCTTTACCAGCTCTACCTATATCTACCAAAAGTCACTTAGGTAAGGAAAATAAACCCTTATTCCCGTAAGTGGGAACAAGCTTAATTAAAAATTTACATCTAATTTAATTATTATATTAATTTATGAATTAATCTAATTAATGTAGTTAAGCCATTATCTATTGCTTAAATAGTTAAGTAACTAATTAATTATTATTTATGTTTAATTAGCTCATTAAGAATTAATTATTTAATGTGTTATCTAATAACTAATATTTATATTATTCAACTAATTAAATTAATTTCTCCACAAATCATCTAACTAATTAAATAATTACTAATCAATTAAAAAGTTAAAGTATATTTTATAATTAATTAAATAAATAATCAATTAATATATTTTTTATTTATCTTTTGCAATATTCTTAGCTACTAAATTTTTTTACTTTATTAAATTATTTTTTATGAATATTTTGATATTAATGAATTTGGTAAAATACTGTTATTTTAAAATTATAATTACTTTTATTCCTACTATTTCAATCTAACCATCCAAACACTATTTACGTATTTCTAGGAACAATCCAATTTTCATCAAAATGAAACTTACTCTAGTTTTTGTGTATATGATATTATATCTATTCTGGAATAATTAGTTCTTATTTTATTTGTCACGCCCCGCCGGCCCTTTAACACCGACTAGGTGGAAAGGATAACCGCACGGGCGCATGCCCCAGACCCGCCGAACGGATAGAGTCTTCTCTATCAGCCCAAGGCGTCACAACACAAGCTTATCCACAATGTTCCAACTAGGAACGGAGTACAAGAGTTGCACAAGGAAAGCATCAACATAAAGAAGTTCTACTTCTATTACATCACATGGCACAATATACATGTCCAAATTTTTTTTTTCTTTCTCTTTCATTCCATACATCATGTTCCAAAACTATGGAATATACAACATTCATACAAGAATGAAAATCCCCTATGCTATCATGGTCCAAAAATAGGGTTACAACTCTATGTATCACCAAAATAGAAGGGCCGCTATCTAAAGAGCCAAACCCTTGCCTCGCTCCGCCGCCTCACTCGCGGAAGGACCTGAAAAATGTGGGGTGAGAACTATAAACATAGTTCCCAGTGGGTAAGGCCACCCAAGAGAGAAGCTCGACCCACCAGGTCCAAAGAAACACCATATGCATAAGTTAGATCACATATAACTATGCAACAATTATTTACATGCTTGTAAATAAACATAAAGGATGCAACCAAATGAAATATAATTTATTATTCTCTCCTAGGTTCATCCTATGTCTCACAATGACTAAGTTCATTTACTTGTCATTTACTTATGGTTTCGGAATCGCCGTCTCACCATAATTATTCCAACATTCGAGGAGTGAACTCGTCACCTCCTAGTTCGAGTAGCGACTCGTCGCATACTCGGGATAGCAAAATCGTCGCCTACCCCGTCTCAACACCGCCATTACATGGCATGGATAGCGAACTCGTCGCATATCCGGGATAGCAACCTCGTCGCACATCCCCTCTCGACACCGCCAACTCAAGGCGAGGTAGCGAAATCGTCGCCTACCCGGGATTGCAAACTCGTCGCACATCCCGTGTCGGTACGGCCAACTCATGGCATGGTAGCGAAATCGTCGCCTACCCGGGATAGCAAAATCGTCGCACATCCCGTCTCAATACGGCCAACTCATGGCATGGTAGCGAAATCGTCGCCTACCCGGGATAGCAAAATCGTCGCACATCCCGTCTCAATACGGCCAACTCATGGCATGGTAGCGAAATCGTCGCCTACCCGGGATAGCAAAATCGTCGCACATCCCGTTGTTCACGTTTTTCACTTGCCAACCTAAGTCTCATGATCTTAGGTTCAAGTCACTAAGTCTCGCCTATGTTCAATAACACTAGGCTTACTTTCTCATTATCAACCTAGGTTCCATGACTCTAGGTTCCAATCTCATGTCAAACCTATGTTCAATGACACTAGGTTTTCAATCTCACATGTTCCAACCTATGTTCAATAACACTAGGTTTAATCCTCATGTCCAACCTATGTTCAATAACACTAGGTTTAGCCTCATGTTCAACCTATGTTCAATAACACTAGGTTTAACCACACATGCAACCATGCAACAAGTATTAATATTTGAATTATACTTGAAATATACATCATGCAATAGGATCTCATTGTTCATCCTATCATGATTTTTACCTTTGCCAACATGCAAATTCTAGGGTTCACAACACATACCATTTTATCTTTAAATGGATATTTACCCTAGACATGAAAGTGACCTAATCACTTCGGTAAACACAAACCCACCTCAAGAGCTTTCAAATCCTTGTATTCTTCAAGCTCCTAAGTGTCCAAGCTTTGAGTTCTTGCTTCAACCCAAGCTTCTACAAGAAAACGGTTCGTTACACGTTACGAACCCTAAATTCAACTCAACATGTGATATCAAGTGTTCTAACATGATTTCCTATGCCTCAATTGAAATTCCCGAAGGTCCAAATATTTTTAGAACCTCTCGTTGCAAAAACCCTCATTCCACCTAGGGTTTGCATGCATGCAAGCCAAACCCTAGATTCCATGGCCAATCTCCCACATTTTGTGCTTTAGATTGCCAAGGGTTCCCAAAAACCTTATTTCAAAGGATTAAATCCAAGGTTAGAACCCAAAACGTGAGGTACTAACCTTAATCACGAAATCCCCAAGCTCCTTCTTGCACCAAGAAGCTTCTTTTCTCCTTTGGAAGTTTTTTTCCAAGATCAATCCACCATTTTCTCCAAGTTTTGGAGAAATCTCTAGAGAGAGAAAGTGGAGAAGATGAAGAGGAGAAGTGGAGAAGAAGATGACTGAGAAAGGGGGGTGTTCCCTGCCTTTCAAACACCTCCACGAGTGTGAAAAGACCAAAATGCCCCTCTCCACACTTAACATTCTCAACCAGCCAAAACTGGGCATTGTATACCGGTATGCGCATATGCATACCGGTATACCTCAGAAATCCCGCAGAATCCCGAGAGCTGGATTTACTGTTTCGGCCATCGCGTACCGGTATCCTATTTCACATACCGGTATACAGTGACATTCCGGTATTTTCCGGAGAATTCCGCAAAACCCGAGAGCTGGGTTTTCGGTTCAACCACGGCATTCCGGTATTCCTTATGCACATACCGGTACTATTCACTTCAGTACCGGTATGGAGATCCACATACCGGAATCCAGTACAGACTTCACAAGTTTAGCAGTTTTAACTTTTCGAAGTCCGTTTTCGCGCCTCACTTGCGCCGAAAACTCTTCACACAAGTCCCAAACTTGGCCGAAGCCTCACATATAGCCTCTCATGCCATTTTTCTACCGGAACTCTACAATTTGCAGAAGTTCGGTACGGTGCACTGAAATTCAGTGTACTACATTATTTATACCCGAACGAAACAAAGTAGAGTACTCTCCATTTTCATTCAATTTTCTATGGTAAGCCCTAATTTTGAAAGAATGATATCTAGTTTCTTTAATAATTTTTTTATACCGGCAAGAACTATTTGGTACTTAATTTTGCTAAACTAATGGTTCCATGCAAGATTAAGTATATATTTTCTAAATTATAAAAAAAAAATCATAAAATCAATCAATTGAAAAACAATGAATAAAATAATTATTTTTATTTTATTAGAAAATTTTCAATTCTGACATTGTTTGCATGGGCAGACAAAAATAATCTAAAAAAATTTAGAAGGATAAGAAGTAAAGACACAAAAATAGGACACGTATTTCTTTGGACAAATTGGCCTAAAAATAACCATATTGCAAACTTTACTTTTTTGCTTCAAAAAATTTAAATTTTGAAATGATATGTCAATATCAATATTTGTTGAATACTCATATAATAAGTTGAAATTTCTATTTAATTCTAAGATAAATTTTATACAATTAAGAACGTAATATATTTAATAATAATATATATACTGTATTTGCAAATATAATTAGTACATATAAATTGCACGCCCTGCAAATCGAGGGCGCATTACCGTTATGTAGTCATAGATTATGGATAAAATGTAAACTGCACGAATGGATACTAAATTTTGCCCTTTTTCACTTTGATCCCTTTTTTCTTTTTACAACTATTAGGTTGAGGGTCTAAATAGAAAAACTGGGAAGGATGTTGTACAATAGTGCAATTAATTCAAAATATTGAAGCGTCCGAAGTTAGAAATTAAATAAAATCCTTAATTTGTGGACCATAATCTTTTAATTCTGAAAAAAATTAAAACATAAGGGTGCCGCAATCGAAGGAATAAAAGATTCGGGGGCCATTTTCACAATGTCGTATTGTTTGGGGGCCTCTGTTTATTTTAGTTCGTTTACCTC
>JABWPP010000049.1:5145465-5260465 GCA_016920855.1 Puya raimondii
GGGAGTTCATCAATATTACTATGATGGCCATTCACCAAATGAATTCATCGGCTGTATATATCATCATCTTCTGAGTCAGAAACCCCCAGCATAGCAAGGGCTAAGTGACTTTTCACATCGGACATCTCCAGGAGACCGTGCAGCCTAGTACTACCATATCCAACAAAGCAACCATGGCCTGTAAAGATGGGCCAGTCGCCGCCACAATTGCCTTCCCCTTGCAATATTGCAATCACTTGATCAATGCTTGGTCTTCTGGAATCCTCGCAGCTTAAGCAAGCAGTGGCGGCATGAACCATCCGACTCATCTCACTTGATGAATTTGAGTCGAGCTTTATCCTTGGGTCAAGCAATTTTTCCATGGCTCCTTCGCCTTGCTGTAAAAGTGGCCTAGCCTGTCGATAAGGGAAGAATCAGTCTATGGCCGTGGAAAGGAAAAAAATGACGTTAGAAGTGACGATTCATACTGATTAAGCAAGTGGGTTAGCTCTTAATGCACTATTTGTGAAAGTTCGGTATACATCTTTGAAGTTTTAATGCCGTTTCACGACATTGAAGGTGAACCTTTTCAAGTACAGGAAAAAAAATGTTTATGAAACATGATCAATATTTGGGTACACACTCTCCACACAATAGCACTAGAAGATGAAACTTCTTTCTGAATGAAATCATTGCTAGTGAGTTTCAGTATCCAATCCAAATTAAGACAACCATGAGCGAAGGGGCCTTCGTTCAGTGGATGGAATCCTCTCTCTCCTCTGAGAGGTAATATATCAGTATCGGACATGTTAGATGTCCCGCAACATCTTCCACCATTCTAGAATTCTCAAAAAAGAAAAGAAAACAGATTATTTAAAAAAAAAATCAACAAACACAAGCAGAGACACAATCTACCATGTGGTAATCAAATGGCCTGACAGGATAAATAACTTGATGGCCTTTATAGTCCACCAACTTTTCGGGCATGACTAGCATGACCATTTTGCAAAGAGCTTTTGTTTTATGAACACTTGAGATAAACCTTTTGATTCCACTTAGGGAGTGTTTGGATTAACTCAATCATCATTCTAGTGAGAGTAGAAACATAGCTTCTTCCACCAACCACAATATTTCTGAAAAGATCCACCAGCTATCTCTAGGATCCTTGGAAACAATTTCCCTTTAGAATGGCCCGAAATCAACTGTATTCTATAACTAGGCAGCGGATCCCCTCAGACCAATATTTTCTCTCTCGTTAAACTTTATTTACAAGCACATTACATTTCCATCAATCCAAACAACCCTTTATGGGATGCTCAGAAAAAAATTGTCCTCTAGTTAGCTAGATCACCAACTCAGATGCAGACTAAAGGGTTCCGTAATCTACTTCACAAACATCAGACAGTAAATTAAGAGCACTAATCAGAAAGGATATTTAGTGTTTCATTGTTTTGCTAAGCTTGAAGCACGCATCCAATGGCTACCCAATGAGATAATTGTAGATTATTCAAGTACTGGCTTCTAAGACTGATAGCAAAGCAATGCAACAAAGGAGTACACCATTTGCACTAGTGAGACAATTAACAACACTAGAATATGGGACCTTAAGAGGAGGAGGAGGAGGTTTTTTTTTTTCCCCTCATTGCACTCTCTAAACATTGCACCAAGTCACTTTTCGGCTCTTTATTAACGCGCCCTTCACGTTCTTTTTTTAAAATGAGTCATCATGAACCCACTCATCTGAGTCCATGCGCTTTAACCAGCGCTACTCAGGAATCATCCGAGCCCACATGCCAGACGCTTCTCAAGCCGAACCCACTCATTGGTATCCATGAGCTTTTAAGGTCTCTAGGTTGGCAATTAACTGATTGCCCATTTCCAAAACCAAAACTACTAGGCATAGAATGCGCTCATAGCCTTCTGACCGCTCGGAATTCATCTGAGCCCATATGCCTCACTTGTGCTTCTCGAGCCCGATTCTTTTTAAATGCACCGACCATCTGAGACCATGCGCCTAACCTCGCCTTGCTGGCCTAATTCTGAGTGCATCAAACCGTCATATCGCGTCTATCTGATCCCATGCGTCTACCTTGTGCTTCTCAGGCCCAATTCTTTTAAATTCACTAAACCGTCATATGGCATTACTATGACCCCTCGACGCAAACCTGCCGTAAGAGCAAATCGCACCACACTACCTAGATAAGTAGCTAGAATCATCAAAACATCATCTCCTACACTGCTTGTTAGGGAGTTCTGGATGCAGCCCAACCCCACATGAGCCCAATGATGTGATATATCTAATGGAAACATGAAAAAATGGAAGTATATATATCTATTCTTTACTCTCTTATTAATTATCTAATATGGGACTATTCACATGTGATGATGTGAACTCTTAACAGTTAACACATATAACACAATTCAGAAGATTTTTTTTTTTTTCACAGACCATTCCTCTGATGCCTTATCGAGCAAAGCAGTTCCTACCATGACTTGGAGAAGCACTAAATTTGGATATCCAACACTTCATAAGGCCTCTTCATGATTTTGACTTGAACCTTGTGAATTTGTCTTGCTTTTTGCTAGTCAATATTCTATCTTCTGCTTTTAAACAATTTCATTGCCAAAAACTTCGGTTCTTATATAATAACAAACTCCAAAAAACCATATCATTCCCATTCAACTTATTTCTCACCTAAATCTTGCTCGTAATGTTTTCAAGGGAAGACCTACATACTTCGACATGAGCTAGACTAGTCTTCTCATCAACATAAAGAAAGTTTTGCCGCCAACCAAAATACTTTAATGCATTCTCCACAATGAATTCTCCTATAAATTCTTCTAACTAGATGGACTCCATTGGTCAAATCCAATAGGATGATTGTTGAAATCATTTGCTAAATAGTTGATCTATAATTGATGGGCTATATTCTTTATCTGCTGAAGGATACTCTTCACAGGATTGATTTCTGCAAAATTATAAGATTGCTCTGCAATCCCTTTTAATCACAATAATACCCAATCTTCATAGGGGAGTAAGTCTAGACAGAATAGAAAGTTCTTACACTGGGCTGCCTTTTTCTTTTAGGTAAAGAACTATTTTCTACTCGGTTAATTACTTAAAATCAAGGGGTAATATCTAACTTACACTTCAAAACTTCAAAAATATCTAATATACCCTGGTTGACTAAAAAATTGCCTTATTGATTTCCAAAAAATTCCTTCAAATATCACTCAAACCACAGGGTTTACTAATGGGATTTAGGGTTTAGAAGGGTATTTTGGGAATAGAAGGGTAAATTTGAAATTTTTGAATAGTACAGTGGGGTATATAAGCAAAAGCCCCAAAAATTAACTAGGGATGAAAAAGGATCAGGTCTTATTGCAAGGCAAGAAAGTTGTAGTTCAAACAGGAAACTCAAAAATTTAGACAAAAGTCCAGCCCACCATTTGTTCAGATCCCAACCATGATCTAGGTCCAGTTTTGTTATGTAGGTTAGGCCATTGTACATTTTTATGAGATCATGTAATCAACATGATCTAGATCCCAAACATTTGTTCCGTTTGGGCTGGGGACAAATGGTCAGAATTTGCAAACAAGAATGGCCCCGCCATCCCACGCGGAAGCATTATTGCTGGCATGCTGCACTGACCCTTATACCATGGCACTGAGCCAGCAAAAGCGTACTGGATCATGCTGTTGTCATGCAACATCCTACCTTATATTATTGTCATTGTGTCATGCTGGAAAACAACCGCTCGGGTCCCAGTAGATTTCCAATTGAAGGATTAAACAAGAAGGTGAAGAAGAGAAGGGCATCACGCTATTGAGCTTCCAGTCTACTAAAACCTGAAGCCTACCATATAACTCTGTTCGAAACCCTAGCGAGATCCAGCACAGTGGAATCCATGGAATATGAGAGGTAAAATCATCATTGGAACCATCATGCAAAGCTTCAATTCTCACAAGCAGATGCCCTATTCTCATGAAAGAGTGCTGTGGGACGGTCAGATAAACTGCTAGTTTCTAAGCAACATGGAGCTTCTACGCACACAAAGGCCAAGCCAGAAAAAGTCAGGCCAATAACAAGTTAATCCTTGGGGAAGAATACAAAATCCTCTGCTCTTGAAAGTAGGTTAATTTTGTTGACCTCAAGACAAGCTTGAAAACAAAATGTTGAAAAGAAATCAATTACTAAAGACAAATTTGTTGACCTAAGACAAAACCTGAAAACAAAACAATAAAAAGATGAATCCATTATTAGAGACAAATTATAAGGTAACTAGTTACAATATAAGACGAATTATTGCAAATTATGGTAGTAGCTTGTCCTTGGATGTTAGAACTACATACTTGCCTCGTTGGTTAGCCCATCGACATACATGTCCTTCAACTGATTTCCCTATCTCCCTCTCTCTGTAGAAGCATTCGTAAGCCAACCTTGTTCCCAATCTATTTACTAGTGTGATCTTTTGTGCACTAATGTGGCTTATAAAGAGCTTCCTAAGAGAGCAAGGTGCTTACAATGACTTTACTGGCTTGCTGTCTATTTCACATTTGCCTGTTTGTTTTGCCAGTGAGCATGTTTTGCCAAATTGCTCCAACCTAAACTATGTGGAAAGTAGCAGGTAAACAGCTTCAATATTGAGGTTCGACATGTATTAATCCTAAGACTTACAACCTCTGCTTTCGAAGAGATCTGATGCAAGATGGAATATGAGGCCTTACATTTTGTGGGCTCCAAAATATGAACTATAATTTTTTGAAAGCTTTTGAATTTCTAAAAAACTTTTGAAATATAATTTGAATATTTTTTTTATTTTTTATAAATTTTCGAGATTAAAAAATGAGAAATTATGAAAATAACGAAAATAAAAGAAAATTAGAAGAAAATTCAGAAAAATAGAAAAATAGAAAAAGATAATCTAGACTCACTCTTAAACCAAACTCGTTTCAAGACTAGACTCACTTCAGGCTGACGCATTCACGACAGGGGAAAAAAAAAAGATTGCTAGCGCACCAAAACTCCAAATGATTCTTTGTTAATTAATAAATATCATCATCATACAATGAAGTTCTATATCTTATTTACTCTTTCTTTAGCCTTAGCTACACATAACCAACTCGGATTTGATCTTATCTTAAATAACTAATTAAAATAGATATTAGCTAAACAATAAAAATCTAAAAATAAATACAAATAAATTCAAATAAGCGGATAGCTAAAATCCTTACTTAACTAACTAAAAAATATGATCAACTAATCTAACCTAATTTAAGAATTGATGAAGTTAATTGGTTTAACCCAATCGACCAGATTTGGTCTAGGCAGTTCTGCATCAAGACCACCACTATAGCAGTAGTAACTACAGAAAGCAAAGAGGAACCTCAGTAATAACAAAAAGACGAACAGGGACCCCACGTATTAGCCTCTCCTAAAGTGTCAAGGCCATCGCTGCCGACAAATTGGAGGGAGACCAACCTTATGCTCTCCTACAATCTCATAGCTAGCAATCTTGTTCATCACTGTTGGCCTAGCTTGTGGCGACCTACTTATCCTCTAGCACCGCACCCAAAGTCTCCACCAATGCCTCACCATGGGCTTCCAATTCCTTAATGACATCATCCCCTCACATATAGGCCTCATGGCCGAGGGTGAGGCTCACAAGACTGGGTTCATTGATGGAAGCATATTAAGAAATGGGAAAGTGGCTCTACAATTTTGTTATCACATTCAGGCTGCCCTTTGTGCCCTTTGAGTTTTTTCCTGCAGTGGTAGTGCAATAGCTCCGCCACTTGTTCAGAGAAGTCACCTACCAGCTCCAACATGGTCTGGCTCCACCGAGCTAACCTCCACTTCTTCCTTCACATTACATACTGAGAAAATAAAATGCAAACTACACTGTTCCCCCCGGTATAAAATATTTTTTATGTTAAGTTATAAATCCACAAGATCATATTAGCAGAATTTAACATGTTGACATCCTTGTAAAAGAATTATATCACAATGGCAAAGAAAATTAAGAACTACCCATCCATATTGCACCAACTGTCATGACGAACTTAGGAGTTGATTATTGTGTTGCTGAGCGCCTTTAAGTGCAATGGGCAAATTAATCTATTGTCACACCACTCTTATAGTCAGTCTCAAGTGTTGGCTGCAAAAGCTCTAGTCATTGCTTGAGAAAAGAAAGTAATAGAAAGTGATAGAACAGAAATAGAAACGCATACTCAGCCATATGCACATCATATAGGGCTACTTTTAAATGAAAGAGAGCGCTAAGCTGTAATTTTCGGTGCTTACCCATAAGACCAAGTTTTCATCTCCTTGAGGCCTACTCTGATCGATTGCTTTTCTCCCAGTAATTAGTTCCAACAGAACCACCCCAAATGCATAAACATCAGTTTTATCCGACAGTTTCCCATGTTGGAAATACTCAGGAGCCAGATAGCTAAAGAGGAAACAACAATAAGAACATATTCAACAAATAGATCTCTGCACAAAAAAAAAAAAAAAAAAAAAAAAAAAAAAAAAAAAACACTATATATGCTAAATTACTGTTGATATTACCCAAATGTTCCTTTCACAGACTTGCAAAGGAAGGGTAGAGAAGTCCCACGAGCCCATGTAGCGAATCCAAAATCGCATAGCTGTTAACAAAATAAATCAGCCCAAGCAGATGATAGAATACATGGATTTAGAATAAGTCATGTCAAATAAAAATAGCTACTTCTTTGGTTCCTATTAATCAAATACTATTTATGTGGTCCAAGTATCCATCATTTCCAAACTTTCTTTCTCACTCCCTTCAATCTTAGATACATAAAAAAGTACAGCTTGATTTTAGTGTATAAATTACTACATTACTAGGGTAGTAATTAGTAAAAGCAACTGATCATGGAGTAGTCATATGTTCTATGGACATTTATTTTAGAGAGATATGAAGAAAGCAATTCGCAAAGAAGTGTGATTTCAGGTGTTGAGCACACAACTCACAACTATTATTTCCATGAGCACGCTGCGTCGTTTGTTAAACACAACGATAATCCTTTGACTTGGGATTGCAATTTGATCCTCAATAGTTCTTATTCAAACTAGTTTCTATTCATACCAAATGTTTTAATCTCAGCTAATAGGTTTATTTCACCAATACCCAGCAATATACGTCCACCTATATGGATATAACTAGTGAAAATTAAGATTTTGTTGCTTAATGTGCTAGCTCTCACATGCTATGGACTGCCGTTGGTGATAATTATCAATGGAAAATGCCTTCAGCAAAGATACTAACAGAATATGGTATGAATCAAGTAACAACCTAAGTACCAAATTCCAGGACTAAATAGCATTTCATGAAAACTGGTTGTCCAAACAATTCGCACTTAGTCCACTGACCAAAGCAAATATCAAGCAAGGTTTTAAGTGCCATTAGCATAGGCCCTACCCACTATGCCATATCATGCCAACAAGATATCGACGTGTAACGACCCCCCTGTCCTCTTTTGTTTGAAATCAGCTAGTTTTCTCTATAATAACCTAACCCACTAGCACTAATAACTCCTTAGGCCTAAACCACTGACCCAAAATATTAAGGCTAGTTATTAGTTCTAGTGTGCTAGTCGCATATAAGCCCCTCACACTCTTCTACATTATCCGATGTGGGACCAATGGGGTTTCACGGACTTCGTATGTTTTAGGCCCTGACGCCCTCATTAATCTATTTGTACACATAGATGTAGGCCCTAATGTCCTCGTCAATCCATTTGCACACATAGCCCAAGATCACCTAGCGATGTTAGGTCCACCTCATACTTCCGACTGGTAAACCGGCTCTCATGCCAATTGTAATGATCCAGCCCACTAGTACTAATAACTCGTTGGGCCCAAACCACCAACCCAAAATACTTAAGCTCAATTATTTTCTAGTGTGTCAATCACATATAAGCCATCATACTCTCTCACATTTTCCGATGTGGGACTATCAGGATGTCACAATCTCAATAATGTGTAAAAGATGATAAAGATACGTAATAAACAATTAGAATATAGTGGTGCCAAAGAAAATAAATATTTTTATATGCCATAGTGTGCAAGCACACAAATATTTGTGATCTGCCCACATCAACATGGCACGGCATGCCTCGTGTCATGTTATGTCGTACCAGCAAGTTCTTGGCACGACCTTGAGCCACGACGCTTAGATCCTTAATATCAAGTTAATCACGGCAAATATATGCAAGTATGCAACCTTTTTTTTTTCTTGTTACCATGCACCATGAATATCAGAAGCAATCAAAAGGAGAGAGATCGACTCGCACTTTGGGGCTTTTCTTGGAGGAGAGGAGAATGTTGGAGGACTTGATGTCTCGGTGGATCACGCACTTTTCGGTGCCGTAGTGCAGGTACTCCATGGCCCGCGCCACCCCCATCGCCACCTTGTACCTCGCCGTCCACGGCAATGCTTTCCCTACATACTACTAATCAGCACAAATTTGACAAAAAATTAACTAAGCTATCGCAATTCTAAGTGATAAAAGAAAGTGGCAACAAAAGGAAAGGTTTAGTACGAGAGTGGTGGAGATGGCGATCGAGGCTACCGCCGGAAACGAACTTGTAAACAAGAAAGAGGCCGGCCTTATCGATGCAGAAGCCGATCAGGGAGACGATATTGGGGTTGCATAGGGAGCTCGCGATCATCAGCTCCCGGCAGAAAGCCTTGGCGCTCTCCCTGCCCTCCCCCTCTACCCTCTTTATCGCCACCGCCCTCCTCCGCACTCCGACCCTCCCCCTGTACACCCTGCTCAGTGGGCTCCTCCCCAGCTCCCTCTCTAACAAATAATATCACAGTTTCCACTTGATTCAATAATTACATTGACAGTTTCCGTAGTTGGAGTAATCGAAATCGAGAATTTGGACCTGCAGAGAAGCCATGAGTGGCGGAATGTATCTCGTCGTAGCTGAACCGCACCGCCCGCGAGGCGATCGGAGAGATGCTCCTCTCGAGAAAATCCAATCTCTGCCACTGCAGAGACTCCGGCGCAGACGGAGGCGGGGCAGCGGCCCCCTGCCTGTCATCATCCTCCAGACTGACGAGCAGCAGCACCGCCGAGGCGCCGCCCGCAGCATCCGCCGCCGCGGGGGGCGGGGGCGAGCCGCGGAAGCTGAGGCGGAAGGAGGAGTGCACGGAATGCAGCTCGGCGGCCCCGTCCCCCGCCCCGGCGTCGGCGAGCAGCCACGACCTGTTCTCGGCGTCGCAGCGTCGGCGGCCGTCGTCACTCCCGCCCGTCTGGCGCCTCCCTCTCTGCCGCAGCGCGGCCAGACTGGACACCATTTTCTTGCAAGGAATTATCCCGTCGGCGCTGCCGCCCCTTCGCCGGTTCCGGCCGTCTTTGGGGGCAATGTAGCAGCCGCTGCCGCTGCTGCTGTAGGAGGAGCCCATGAGGCTCCCAGCTCAAGCCCAAAGAGAGAGAAAGAGAGGAGAGAGAAAGGGCGAAGAAGCAGGATTCGAGCATAAATATAAATATAAATAAATATAAAGCATTAAAGGGGGATTAATGAGCTCAACAAAGTAGGGGCAACTTTAATTTTGGAGTGTTAGCTTTGCTTGTGGGTGGGGAAGGAGAAATTTCAGAAAAAAAAAAGAGGGGATGAGGGAAGGAGGAGGTGGGGGGGTGTTGTTTTGCCTTTGGCCGCTTTTGCTTTTTCAGGGTTAAGGCGTGTTGGAGTGAAAATTCTGATTTACCAACAAGAGAGAAACGGAGAGAGTGTGGCAGGTGGATAATGGCGGACTAACTCGGTTAGTTGGCCTGATCGGGACAGTTGATTAAAATATAAAACTATCGTCGGTGTATTAAGTTGAAAATTGCTGTATGTGCGCTTAACTAGAGTTGACATATTATTCAAAGTTTTACAAATATTTTTAGATTTTTAGTTAAAAAAAATTAAATAAAACTAGTAAAAGAATATTGACGTTTAAATGGATGAAATATAAGATTTAGCTCTATTTATAGGTGTACAAGTAAATACTGTTCTATTTAGTTTTTAAAAAAGTATTACTTGTACATCCAAAAATGAGTTATAAATCTTTATAATAATATCCTAATTTTTGAACTCTACTCTTGAGTAGTTTCAATCTATGTGTTAGGTTTCGAAATCTAGCGATCGTGTCTCGGAATATGGACTTGTGATCTGGGTGGTTAGAGCTTCGAATTTTATGGAACCTCAGTTGAGATTCTGAAACTTTATTGTATTCTAAAACATGAAAATTATGTTTGAAAACTCGAACAATAAGACTGTGTGCTTGGTTTGGGAGTTGTGAACCAAATTGTGTTTTAGTGAGGAATTCAACTGCAATTGTTCTCCTCCATCTATAAATACATTTAGGCCCCGTTTGGATGGACCTAAAAACGTAGCATAGTTAAACTATGCAACGCCCGTAGAAAAATTTTCCTACGAAGCGTTTGGAAGCAAAAAAAATGGAGTAATTTTTTGAGTATAGTTAGACTATACTCCAAAAAATGGAGTAAACTTATAATCCAATCCAACCAAAGAAAAAAAATTTCACCATTATTGGGCTAGCTCTCTCACACCAAAATTGTATTAAGTTTTAAATTTCAAAATTTAAATTTTAAATTTTAAATATTAAAAATTTAAATTAAATGTCAAATTTTAAATATTAAATTTTTTATTTTAATTTAAATTTTAAAATTCAAATTTTGAATTTTGAAATTTAAATTTCAAATTACAAATTTTATATTTTATATTTTAAAATTTTAATTTAAATTTAAATTTTTTTCAAATTTAAAAGTTAAAAGTTAAAAGTTAAAAGTTAAAAGTTAAAAGTTAAAAGTTAAAAGTTTAAATTTTAAATTTTAAATTTTAAATTTTAAATTTAAAATTTAAAATTTATAATTTTATTTACTTATAAAATATATTTTAAAATTTTAAAATTTAATATTCAAAATTCAAAATTCACAATTCAAAATTTAAATTTTAAATTTTAAATTTTAATTTTAAATTTTAAATTTTAAATTTTAAATTTTAAATTTTAAATTTTAAATTTCAATTTTTAAATTTTAAATTTCAAATTTCAAAAATTTAAATTTTAAAATTTGGAATTATAACTTTTAAATTTTTAAATTTTAGATTTAATTTTTGAATTTAAAATTTAAAATTTAAAATTTAAAATTTAAAATTTAAAATTTAAAATTTGAAATTTGAAATTTGAAATTTGAAATTTGAAATTTGAAATTTGAAATTTTAGATTTCAAATTGTAAATTTGAAATTTGAAATTTGAAATTTGAAATTTGAAATTTTAGATTTCAAATTGTAAATTTCAAATTTTAAATTTTAAATTTCAAATTTCAAATTTCAAATTTCAAATTTCAAATTTCAAATTTCAAATTTCAATTTTCAAATTTCAATTTTCAATTTTCAAATTTCAAATTTCAAAATTCAAATTTAAAATTAATTTTTAGTTTGCAGAAATCTTTTGAAATCGTACTATGTGAATCCAAATAGCTAATAATTTAAATTTAATGTTTCTAATGGCTAATTTTTTAAAGATTGTGAGAAATTTTATGGAATTGTATAATTTGTATCCAAACGGTTTTTAAAATGAATCCATGGAATTTTTTTGGAGTTACAGGATTCCACATTTCATCCGAAGCAATACTACGGTATTTAGACTACATAGAATTTTTTTACTGCGCATCCAAACAGGGCCTTATTGGAAAACTCTAGCCTCTTTCTTTTCCCTCTTTCTCTCTTTTTAGTCCTCTCTCTCTCTCTCTCTCTCATCCTCTTTGTCTTTCTCAAGCTTCCCCACCTCGGAACCCAACGGACGGAACTTCCTTGAGGAGGTCTTGGCCTTTTAATTAAGTTGTTGGGAAAAACTCAACAATTTTCAAATTTATTATTCATTTATTTTATATATTCTTTATTTATATTTTATTTATTTATTTATTTTTATTAATGAAGCTGTTTTCGCACGAGAGTGCGGACGTTACGCACGAACGCGGAGGTCGTGCGTGAGAATTGGAGCGGAACGTTGCTTCCTGCTGCCACCACTATATGAACCCCTCCAATACATGGAGTTGGGTTACTACAGCGAAAAAGAAGTGAGAATTGGAGCGGAACGTTGCTTCCTGCTGCCACCACTATATGAACCCCTCCAATACATGGAGTTGGGTTACTGTCACGCCCCGGATTACTCGTTCCCCGGGCTCGCCAACAGATCCGCCGTATACATAGACATTTTTATGTATACGAAGCGATAGCTAACCTGTAAACAAACATACAAGCAACTACAAGAGATATAGAGCTGAAATAAAATATACTAATAACATAAGCCACATGTACATATAGGATCCAAAATACAACAGTCCCTCCAGAACCAAAATAGGAACAAGTCCACAGTATATGTATATGGCTCAACTCAAAAAAATAAACTATCTCCAGTAGGGTCTTCCTCTAGGAACAACAGGGACAGGTAGGGATCTAGCTCGCGACTCCCTTACCTCGATCCGCAGAAACAGGCACAGTAGCCGCAACAGAAGAAGGCTCTGCAAGAAACAGTGGCAACAATGGGTGTGAGAACTACTATCAAAAGAAGTAGTCCTCAGTGGGTACCACTACCGACCTCAACGGTCCACCCACTAAGTCTACGAGACTATCAGTATAGCTGGTAGGTAAAGAACAACAAAGTAAGCTGGAATAAACTCTACAGCTGTAATGCCACTACCCTACCACTATCCCAGTCAAACTCTCAAGTAAGCATCGCCAAAGTGAAAAGTCACCCCTGACCCAATCTAACGGAACCGCCCAAACAGGCTCGTCCAGCCAACTGCCTAGCCACACCACACACTACCAACTAGGGTAGCCGGTCCAAATACCAGATCCAACTAATCTGTAGCGACAGCAACGCAAAAGAGGCCTCACTCCGGAGCGGCACTCGAGGGAGCTACCCAACCGAGTTAGTACGCGTATCTCTGTCGAGCACAATCAGGCTTCGGCAGGCTATAATCAAAAGGAAAGGGGTCAAAATGGGTCGAAGACTCCAAGCTCACGTGCCCTCAGCACAAACAGAAGCTAAAACAAGAGTCTGGGTCCACCGTCAACCCCGACGGCACCCGGTAATACAGAACAGCCTAACCCTGCTGTAAATACAAGCTCGGCATCCCAACACGAGCGTAAACTCGTCCTAAAACAAACTAAGTATCCACCTGGCACTAACAGCGGTGATACAAGTACAGAAACGGCTCCTAGAGCTAAATCTGATAATAGTTCGAAAAGTGACGGTTGTAGTTTCGCGAGTTTTCTCCTAAGTCAATTTCCAGTTCAGCATGTAAAGTCATGTCTATAAATTATCAATTTATACTCCAAATTCAGATTTCATAATAATAAATGTAAATTCATGAATTCGAGCTACTAACATGATTTAACAGATAATAAAACAGCATGCTGCACTCTCTACAACTTAGGAGGAATCCGGCGATTTCGGTACATTAACCCACCTCAAACGCTATCCAACAAAGGCTAGGAGTCGAGTGGAAGGCCTCCAAACAACACCGGCTGAAATCGGGCTCCAAACTGCAACCTCAAGATTCGGACCCACCTGCTCAAGTTCTGGGCGCCCAGAACATCAGCCCAGAACTGCAGCCTGGCAGCATGACCAATATGGATTCAACATGCGATAAAATCTAAATCCTAAATCCGAATGCAGTGAAAATTGGCTCAACTCACCAGTAGGGGCTCAAGAACACACCCTCCAAATTTCAGCCAAAACGGAGTTCGACTCGATGTCCAAAAGGTCCCCACACAGATTCGGATTCACTACTGGACCCTCCTGCACATGGATCCAGAAGTTCCAGCAACTAAGCAAAATCACATTAAGCAAGAATTCTGAAATTCCAACAAATCTAGCCCATGGAAAAGGGTCACAAACCTCACAAATACAGTGATGGAGCAATCCAAAATCTCTCCAAAGATTCTCACAAAGATCTGGATTCAAAAATCCAAGAAATCCATCAAATGACCCAAAATTCAACACTTAAGCAATATACTCAAAACCTGAGCTAGCACTCACCTTTGAATCCTCAATTCAGGTGGGAAGAACCTCCAAACCAGCAAGGAAAGTGGAAGGACCAATCTTCACTTCGAAATTCCAGCTCCCAAAAGATTTGGATCCATAAGATCAAAGGAAAACCCAAGTTTCAGCTCAAGAACATAAGGGGTCCAGTGAAACATCAACTGTAGCTTACATACCTGTCCAAATTGCGATTGGAAGGGTTCCACATCTTCCTCTATGAGTCCTCTATCCAACAAACTAAGTTTCGTTGGATTTGGATACTCCCACACTGTACACGAGCAAGAACACCACCGGTCGACGTTGCCATTTCAGCAGGAAACCAAGGTCTTCAATGGAGAAAGATGGAATTTGGGAGGAATTGGAGGGCTTCCTTGCAAAATCCTGGGTTCACCATGAAGAGGGGAGAAAAAGCCTCAGGGGAGGTCGTCCACTTCTTTTATAGACAAGGGGTTAGGGTAAAATAGACTTCAAGAACAATAAGCTGCTAACCTGTTTCTCAGCAGGTTAACACACTTTCGGGCGCCCGGAACTCAAGAAGTGGGCGCCCGGTTCTTCAGCCTGCACGAGCCCAAAACATCGGACTCTCCGGCGCGGTCCGGTGCACCCTAACCTGGTCCGGCGGAGTTTACCAACCAATCAACACGTGTCAAGCAGATCGATACTCACGAGGTAGGATTTCCGGATCCACTTTCCGGGCGCCCGATACTGGATCCGAAATGACTTAGCAGTTTTCAGAAAACGAGCACTCAACATCTGGCGCCCAAAACACAACTTCCGGGCGCCCTAAAGTCCATGCGCCCAAAACTTCAGTTTTGGCTTACTTCGGTGCTCCGAGTCCGTTCTCGCGTCTATTTGACGCTGAAACGACTCCGACTTGTCTCGACCTTCTCCAGAAGCGTCGAACAGTCTAGGATATTGTAGTCATTCCGTCAGTTAGGCCCCAGGGGTACTACATCCTTCCCCCCTACGGAAAGTTTCGTCCTCGAAACTTAAACTCATACCTCAAGATGACAGCTCGAAAAGGTAGGAATAGGATTCCCGCATCACCGTCTCCGGCTCCCAAGTCGCCTCACGCTCCTCGTGATTACTCCACTGCACTTTCACGTACGGTATGACTCGGTTGCGCAATTCTTTCGTCTCGCGAGCAAGAATCCGCACCGGTCGCTCCTCGTACCGCAGGTCCTCAGCCAACTCAAGTGGAGTGAAGGCAATCACGTGGGAGGGGTCGAACACATATCTCCTCAGGGCCGAGACATGAAACACGTCATGGACTCCAGCAAGTCGCGGTGGTAGGGCAATCCTGTACGCTACCGGCCCCACTCGGTCTAACACCTCGAACGGGCCAACAAACCGTGGACTGAGCTTTCCACGAACTCCAAAACGGCGAATTCCTCTGGACGGCGAAACTTTCAGAAACACATGATCTCCAATCTGGAACTCCAAGTCTCGTCTCCTAGTATCCGCATAGCTCCTCTGTCGACTCTGGGCGCGGTCTCAAGACGTCGTCGAACCATCTTGACCTTCTCTTCCGCTTCCAACAGGATATCGGGACCCAAAGTCTTCCTCTCACCCACATCACTCCAATGCAAGGGCGAACGACACTTGCGTCCATATAATGCCTCAAACGGAGCCATCTGGATGCTCGCTTGATAGCTATTGTTGTACGCAAACTCAACCAGTCCTAAGTGTCGATGCCACCCTCCACCAAAGTCTAGGACACATGCCCTCAACATGTCCTCCAGAGTCTGAATGGTCCGCTCAGACTGACCATCTGTCTGTGGATGAAAAGCCGTGCTAAACCGCAGCTGAGTACCCAGTGCTGACTGTAGACTCCTCCAAAACTGTGAGACGAACCGTGTGTCTCGATCCGACACAATCGAGGTAGGCACTCCATGCAATCTCACTATCTCGTCCAAATATAACTGAGCGAGTCTGTCCCTAGACCAAGTAGTCTGCACTGGTAAGAAGTGGGCAGATTTGGTCAGTCTGTCCACTATCACCCAAATGGCGTCGTAACCAGCCTGCGTCCTCGGTAATCCCACGACAAAGTCCATGGCGATCTGGTCCCACTTCCACTCGGGTATTGGGAGACTCTGAAGCTTGCCAGCAGGTACACGGTGCTCCGCCTTTACCTGTTGACAAGTCAAACACTGAGCCACAAATCTCCCAATATGCCACTTCATTCCATTCCACCAGAAGTGTGCCTTCAAGTCCTTATACATTTTGGTTCCACCGGGGTGAACCGTATAAGGCGAGTAATGAGCCTCTCTCAAAATCTCCCCTCGGATCTCAGAATCCATAGGCACACACAGTCGGTCCCTGTACCGTAGTACTCCTGAATTATCAACACCAAAATCCCATGTCTGCCCGCTGGCAATCTGATCTCGAATCCTCATCAAAAAGGGGTCCGCACTCTGTTTCTCTCGGATCCTATCCAACAGAGTGGGTTGCAAAATCAAAGACATAAGTTTTGCAGTAACCCCAGGGGATACCACCTCAAGCTCAAGCCGCCTCAACTCCTCGAGTAACGGCGCCTGCTGAGTGATCATCATACTAAGGCTCTATACTGATCTCCTGCTCAACGCATCTGCCACTACATTCGCCTTGCCGGGGTGATACTGGATGGTAATATCATAATCCTTCAACAACTTCAACCACCGGCGTTGCCTCAGATTCAATTCTTTCTGAGTGAACAGATACTTGAGACTTTTATGATCCGTAAAAATCTCACAGTGCTCACCATACAAGTAATGCCGCCACAGCTTCAGTGCAAACACCACAGCTGCCAGCTCCAAATCATGCGTAGGATAATTCTTCTCATAATCCTTCAATTACCGGGAGGCATAGGCAATTACCCTACCATGCTGCATCAACACATATCACAAGCCACTGTGTGATGCATCACTAAAAATTACAAATCCTTCCCCCATCATTGGAAGGGTAAGGATGGGAGCAGACATCAGTCTCTCCTTCAGCTCCTCAAAGCTACGCTGGCACTCAGCGCTCCAAACAAATCTAATCTCCTTCCTCGTCAAGCGAGTGAGGGGTGTGGAGAGCTTCGCAAAGCCTTCCACAAATCGACGGTAATAGCCAGCCAACCCAAGGAAACTCCTCACCTCGGTAACCGTCGTCGGTCTGGGCCAATCCCGCACAGTCTCAATCCTTTGCGGGTCTACCGCCACTCCAGTGGCCGAAATCACATGGCCCAAGAAAGCTACCTCTCGGAGCCAGAACTCGCACTTCTTCAACTTGGCATACAACATATTCTCCCTCAGAAGTTGCAGCACTATCCTCAAGTGCTCCTCATGCTCAGCATCACTCCGAGAGTAGATCAGGATATCATCAATAAACACTACCACAAACCGGTCCAAGAACGGCTTAAACACCCGATTCATCAAATCCATAAACGCGGCAGGGGCATTAGTCAATCCAAACGGCATCACCGTAAACTCATAATGCCCGTACCGAGTCCTAAAAGCCGTCTTGGAAATATCCTCGGCCTTCACCTTCAGTTGGTGGTAACCTGACTGCAAGTCAATCTTTGAGAAGACACAAGATCCTTGCAGCTGATCAAACAGATCATCAATGCGCGGCAAAGGATACCTGTTCTTGATGGTCACTTTATTCAACTCTCGATAATCCACACAAAGTCTAAGTAAACCATCCTTCTTCTTCACGAATAATACCGGCGCTGTGAGACCCCAGATAAGTCCTATATAAAAGATATAATAGGGCTAATCTCTAAACCCGGCTTAAGCATTTTCGGCGGTGGGAAGGCCGAAGAGGTTGAGAGAGTTAAGCGTGCTAGGACGGGAGTAGTCCTAGGATGGGTGACCCCCTGGGAAGTTGGGGCGTCATAGTTGGTATCAGAGCCAATTACCAGCCGGAAGTGTGAGATGAGTCTCGGCTGAGCCTGGTGTACAGCGGGGAGAGCGAGGCTCTCGAGCTGTTGACTGTTGTGGTTGGAGCGCGGCTCACCACAAAAAGTCGGTTTAGGCTAGCGAGACGAGTCTCACACCGCCTGGTACTTGTGAGTCTGAGCCTGACGAGGACGTCAGGGCTTAAAGGGGGGGAGATTGTGAGACCCCAGATAAGTCCTATATAAAAGATATAATAGGGCTAATCTCTAAACCCGGCTTAAGCATTTTCGGCGGTGGGAAGGCCGAAGAGGTTGAGAGAGTTAAGCGTGCTAGGACGGGAGTAGTCCTAGGATGGGTGACACTCTGGGAAGTTGGGGCGTCACAGGCGCTCCCCAAGGCGATACACTAGGTCTCACAAACCCCTTATCCATCAAATCCTGAAGCTGCGCCTTAAGCTCTCTCAGCTCAGCCGGTGCCATTCGGTAGGGTGTCTTTGAGATTGGCGCAGTTCCTGGGACTACGTCAATCACAAACTCGACCTCCCTGTCTGGTGGCATCTCAGTCAACTCCTGGGGAAACGCGTCCGGGAACTCGCGGACTACAGAGATGTCCTCGAGCTCCGGTGCCACCGCAGATACCTCAACAACAATCGCAAGAAATGCGGTACATCCTCGACTCATCATCTGTCTCGCTCGAGCCGACGAAATCCACGTCGCGAACAAAGTGCTCTTGCAGCCTCGATACACGTACTCCTCCTGGCCTGGCTCGCGAAACGTCACGGTCCTCTCGCCGCAGTCGATCGTCGCGAAGTAGCGTGCCAGCCAATCCATGCCGAGCACCACATCAAAATCCTGTAATCGCCCCAAGACCAACAGGTCTGCGGGCATCACCCAAGGTCCAAGCTGCACTGGGCAAGCTCGACAACACTCCTCCACAACCAACACGTGCTCGGGAATCTGCACCTCTCGTGCACAGGGTAACGGCACAATCAGATTTAGTTAGATTTTAATCACAATCAGATTTTCAGTGCGGTATTTTCCTAACAATCTAAGGCGTAATTCCCAATCTGATTGTGATCAAAATCTAGCGGATGATAATCCATTAAAAAAAAAAGTTGCATATAATTTCTGTTTGATAATTTGATTGTATGCTTATCATTCAAATTCAAACAACTTAGGATTAGCATTATAAAATCTAATTGCATATAGTTTACTTGCAAAATTATTATCTTATTTTATTTGTTATTAAAAAAAGGAGGAGATTTAATTTTCTGTATAAAAAAAAGGGAGAAAGGTCTATGCAATTAAAGCATCTATTTGGATAAACATCGACAGATCGTGATAATTTGACCTATGCATTTTTCCTTTTTCCTATGATCCTATACTGTTTCATTTCTCCCGTGTGGCATTTGAAACCTTTGTAAGTTATATAATTATCTCTGATTCTTTATGAAGGGTTTTTATCTGTAATCTAGTTTTGTTAGATACTTATGAAGGGTTATTTAATTTCATCTGCTTCTAACAGGGAGCTGATTTTTCAAATAAAGGGAAGCTTGAAATGTTTGTCGTAGAAAGCTAGAGCAACTTGTCACGGCCTTAGCGTTTTTGCTCGCAAAGCCCGTGCGACGCCCGCCTTCTTGCTCGAAGATGGGCAAGCCTAGCTTCCTGTTGCTAGCCTGGACCTCCGCGTCCTACGACTAATTATGCAAAAAGGAGAGAAGAGAGAGCCAGAGGTTCCCAAAAAACTAAGTACTCCACTACTTAGAAAAGGACTACAATACACAACACCTCTTGTGTTCTACCTCTCTACCTCTACTTTGGCCTTAGCCAACCCTACAATTTATAGGCATTTTGGTACAATGAATCTAGCCCTCAATAACTCTCTCATTAAGGTACATAAATTCACCCATAAAGTCGTTATTAATTCACCCACTATCACATAGTAATGAGCCCTCATAGATATAAGGTGATCCAAGGATTGCCCATGTCCCTTGGGTTTTCGTTGGCAATTATGGAGGCATTAATTGCAGCAGTTTCATTACCCTTCATCTCTCATGAAAGGCTACTAATTTTGGGACTTCTTGACAGCCCACTTAGCAAAGTTGGGCCAGGGACTTGGCCGGGCTGAAAAATCGCTAAGTCCTTGACATTCTCCCCCACCTAACGCGCGGACGCCCTCGTCGCGCACCAAGCCGATCCTGGTCTGCATAGCCTTGCTCGCAGTCCGCTGTGCATTCACGCCCGCGCGGCCTCGAGCTTTGCTATCGCAATCCACCTTCACTTCCGCACCAGCTCCCAGTGCTTTGCCCCTCTGAGCACGAACACGAACCAGCTCGCTGTGCGAAGAATTTTGTCGTTGAGCCCGAACCGTCGAGTGTGCTTGTCCTTCACGACACGCACGCACATGCCGCCAAGTTGCGGGACGCTCTCTGGTCCCCTCAGGCTCCTTCTTGGCGTTGTGCTTGACAGAGCGACGCACCCCTCGCTTGGGTGCTAGTTGCTCTCGCATTTTTTGAGACTTGACAGTCTCGCCCTCGCTCGGGTCCTCCTCCTCGAGGCCCCCAGCCCTTCCACACTTCACCTCCTTGCAAAGGTTTAGGGTTGCAAAGGTCTGATCCTTTGTCGGTGGGGCTGGATTCTGGTTGCTCCCCTTCGCGTACCCTGTATCACGGCACTCTCCCTCACCATTGGCCTCACTCGCCTTAGGTGGTTTGCTATGATCACTCTTGGTCCGCTCAGGTAGTGCCTCCCTCGTCTTGAGGTCCTCGACCTCCTTGACCTGGGCACCGATGTTCTGAAGCAGCATATCTCGCGCATCCCGCTCGTCGTTGCGACGGGCAAGATCTGCCTTGAACTGCTCCAAACGATGGCGGAATGTTGCCACAGCTGCAATAATATCATTCTCCATCAAGTGAAGCCCATCGTCCAACAAACGCACAATTTGTGCAAATGCAGAGGACTGCTCCTTCATTCTTGTCGTGACATCCTCTCGCAGCCCCACACGGTACTCCAAGGATGTGGCCTCCTTCGCGAGTGCCTGTGACTCCTTGCTCCTTTCCCGCTTGGTCTGCTTCGGAAGCTCAGCAGTTACGTCGATGACAGCAGCATCTGATGACGACATTGTTCATTCTCGAACCGGCTCTGATACCAACTGTCACGGCCTTAGCATTTTTGCTCGCAAAGCCCGTGCGTCGCCCGCCTTCCTGCTCGAAGATGGGCAAGCCTAGCTTCCTATTGCTAGCCTGACCTCCGCGTCCTACGACTAATTATGCAAAAAGGAGAGAAGAGAGAGGCAGAGGTTCCCAAAAAATTAAGTACTCCACTACTTAGAAAAATAGGACTACAATACACAACTCCTCTTGTGTTCTACCTCTCTACCTCTACTTTGGCCTTAGCCAACCCTTCAATTTATAGGCATTTTGGTACAATGAATCTAGCCCTCAATAACTCTCTCATTAAGGTACATAAATTCACCCATAAAGCCGTTATTAACTCACCCACTATCACATAGTAATGAGCCCTCATAAATATAAGGTGATCCCAAGGATTGCCCATGTCCCTTGAGTTTTCGCTGGCAATTATGGAGGCATTAATTGCAGCAGTTTTATAACCCTTCATCTCCCATGAAAGGCTGCTAATTTTGGGTCTCCTTGACAGCCCACTTAGCAAAGTTGGGCCAGGGACTTGGCCGGGCTGAAAAATCGCTAAGTCCCTGACATTAGTACTTAGTTTTTTGGGAACCTCTGCCTCTCTCTTCCCTCCTTTTTGCATATTTAGTCGTAGGACACGGAGGTCCAGGCTAGCAACAGGGAGCTAGGCTTGCCCATCTTTGAGCAGGAAGGCGGGCGCCGCACGGGCTTTGCAAACAAAAACGCTAAGGCCGTGACAAACTGCTTAATTTATATGGTTGCTCCTGTAATTACATAGTGACTAGCTATTAGTTTCACTTGTGAATATTAATTTAGTTTGATGTAACTGTCGAAAAAAAAAGGAAAATTATTTTTATTATTTTGCTATAGGTATATATATAAAGTTTTTTTTAAAAAGAAGAGATTTTTGCTACAATAAAAATAATTTCTAGTGTAAGGTTTTTACAGTAAAAATTCTTTTTTTTAAGGAATGTTTTTCCCTAGTTAATTTTATTTTAAAAAAAACTTATTTCGGTTGTGGGGACTCGAACCCGCAACCAACACCCCTTTTGATTTATTTTCCTTAAAAAAAAGGGAAAAGAAAAAATTATTTCGATTGTCGAGACTCGAACCCGCAACCAACATTTCTTAAATTTTTTTTTAGAACAGACCCTTTAACCAGCAGCATCAAACCTTCATTTGCACTCTACTTATTAGTTTAAAGATAGAAAGCTGCCTGCAATATATTGTTTAATTTTCATCATTATTTACTTGAAAGCAAGTAGTTGAAATCAAACCTGTTTAGGGCATCAATTGCTATTGAACCAAACCCTATTAGACATGGTTAATGCCATGATTTTAAGTTCTGATGTATCTCAGAACTTGGGGGGGGGAGGGGGCTCTTTTATTAGTTTGATAAATTTGGTTATTATTATTGCTATCATGTTTTCACTTCTTTTGATGTTAGTGTTCAGTTTCTAAACCAAAATAATAAATTATATGACTAACAATCATATTAAGTTGAGATAAAAGTTTATTAGACAACTAACTTCTCATGGTGTTATTGTTTTAAATTTTATCAGATCTGAATAAAATTTTGTAGATTACTTGATGAAAGGCCTGAACAGGACTAAGGTCCTGATGTCATCGAGGGGGATGGGACTTTTGCCCATAAAGGGCCTTACTGCAGTGGGAACCCAACCTTTGTGATAGGAGATTCCTTGAAGAAGGTTCAATGTGGTAAAATCAAGCTGCCAGGTTGGCCAAAGAGCACTTTTCTACATATTTTATAGAGGAGCTTTAGCTCCAATCCCATTCCTATGGTGAGTAGTGCTCTGTGTAGTGGTTGAGGTTGAGCTAATAGATCTTAATGGGATCCAAGGCAGTAATTTTCGCGAGATGTGACTCTACACACATCCCTGGAGGAGACCACCTATATGAGAGTATTCGTATGTGGCCGCGGCTATGCGATGTGGGCTGTCCATAGAAACTCTTATAAAAAATCAAGGTACTGTGCATGGCCAATAAAGTACAGACCCGCGACGGAGAATTCTGTACTGTGTGTGTGATAGTTGAAGTCAGGGTCAAAGAAACGTAGTTCAAAACCTGGTTCACTCCTATTCATTCTTATGGAACTGTTTACACTAAGTGAGGTTAAGTCTCTTAAAGACACCTTACCTTTTGCATAGTATAAACACCCGGTAATTGTGTGATTTATTTATTTTGTTTGAGTCTAATTTTTTTTATTTCAAAAAATTTGAGTTTTGTGGGGGATTGTTGGGAAAAACTCAACAATTTTCAAATTTATTATTCATTTATTTTATATATTCTTTATTTATATTTTATTTATTTATTTATTTTTATTAATGAAGTCGTTTCTGCACGAGAGTGCGGACGTTACGCACGAACGCGGAGGTCGTGCGTGAGAATTGGAGCGTAACGTTGCTTCCTGCTGCCACCACTATATGAACCCCTCCAATACATGGGGTTGGGTTACTACAGCGAAAAAGAAGTAAAAGGAATTATTACATTCATATATATTTCCATCTTAATTTGAGTTTTACTATCATTGTTTTTAAAATTTCGTTAGTTGCTGGGTGTTGAAAGAAGCTCCGTCAACCTCCTCCACGATCGTGCTCGCAGGAAGAGGAATTCCGGTCATACCTTGGGGTGTTATTCTCGGTTAATCCCGCACGAAGGACGGAAATACGCCTTAGGGCAGTGCTTCGCACGCTTCCGGATATATCAAATATTTATTTTGGATTTTAGCGCTCATCTGTAAGTACATTTATTAATTTTCATCACTAAATTTAGTTAGATTTTAATCACAATCAGATTTTCAGTGCGGTATTTCCTAACAATTAAGTGGCCTTGTGGGGAGAAATCCAAGAACTAAGTGAGTTATAGTTGATTCTTAGGTTAGTTATGTGATTTTTAGTTGTTGCTTGAAGGGTTCTTTCTTTGACGTTAAAGATTCTAGGTTTTTAAGCTTTTTATGAGTTGTGTTGGTGTTTTTGCCCTGATTTTGGATGTATGTTGGAAACCTTAAGTTTTTCGAAGTCATTTTGTGTCAATCCCCAAGCTAGATGAGCATTTCAGTATATTTTGTGGCGTCCTTCCTTGATGTGTGGAGAAATTGTCGATTTCGATATAAAATGCTAGTTTTGCAAAATTTATCATGGGTTTTCGCTATTTCCTACTCCTTATGCCTCGCCTTAGTGCATTTCTAGTACCTTGAGAAGTTTAAAATTGAGTCTAACTGAATTAACGTTGCAACTTTGCAAAATTCCCAAAGTTATTACCACTGAATGTACAGTCTAGGGGCTTGGTTTTGGAACTAGCTAATAAAATAATGCGGTATAGTTCTATTTCTGCAGAACCTATCAATAGGTTATGGAACCTCAACCCCAAGTATAAGAACCTCTGCCACCAAAAATTTGAAACTTGAGTTTATTAGAACCTCAGCCACCAAAAATCCGAAACTTGAGTTTTATTTGATTCTTTCTTCATGAATCACACCAAGTGTAAGCACTCTTCTTAGGTCCATGCAAGGATCGAGAAGCTGTGAACGTGCCGTGATTGCCAGGTTAGCGACTTGAGGTAGGTATACTCTCCGAACTCGATTCAGCATCACCACAATGTGCCTAAACTTGGTTAACCCCTTTTGTGCTTGACATGAGCTACTTATAGCCTATTGTAGTTGTACCTCGAGTTCTAGCACTCATATATTGATAGCATGCTTATTTACTATTATGTGATCACTTGCTTATATTTTATTCTTGTCATTATATGGATGTGAATAGTAAAGAAGCATGCTAGTTAGATAAATGATAAAAAGGGGCATTGTGAACCACGTACTAGTATGATTCGGATTAGCCTTGGATCATTGCTCGAGTTAGTGCAGATTTATGTCCTGGTTGCATTGGATTGCTAATATCACCTTGATTATAAGCATGATGATTCACCAAGAAAATCTATGCTCCTCTTCGCCGTCTCGATGGTTTGGCCACCTCGAGGTAGCGTGAGCTCCTCCGAAAGAAAGGTCGCAATTCAACCAATTAGTCTGGGTCTCTTACTAGATAAGGGAATTGAGTATTAGTTGCACGATTTCTTCCTAGACAGAGTATTGGCATAATCCGGGTTTGTTCCTAGATAGATCATTGAGCGTGAGTTGCCTAGGACTTCTCCTAGTCAGGATAGATGATTGGGTCAGTTGTTGACACCTTGGTATATTCTATGCATGCATAAAACATTATATGTTGTTCATTGACTATCGTTGTAGATATCGCTTATCCAGCTATATGACATTGACTGTTGTTTATTAGTTATCTTTGACCTTATGATGCTGTTACTCTCTTATTGACCGGTTAGGGTCAGCTTGCTCTCGTCGGCTTGTTGCACCCACTGAAAAACTTTATAATTTCTCGATCTCTTGTGGATTTATTTTTTAAGTGCATTAGGAGAGTGGAACATATTATGGAGTGTGGACCTGAGTTAGATAGGTTCACCTAGATAGATACACACTCTGTACTTTTCAGGCTATTAGCATCGTATTATATAAGAGATGGAAAATTTGTAGCCAAAACTAAAGATAGTTGTAATCTATGATTTTCGGATGCCATAACATATTTTGCTTACTTTAAATGTTATTTGAAAATTAAAAATTCTGATTTTCTTGGCTTTGCTACATTGTATTCACAACTACTTTGTATTTCGACATCATATACATAAAGAAGAAACTATGTCTGTGTGGCGGATCTATGCACACGTCCGGTTGAGCTTCCATGCCCGGGCGTGACATTCTTACATCCATCCACGAGTTTAGACATTTTTTTGGATTTTTAATATTTTTAAAAAAATATTTGTAAGAGAAGATATAGTATCTTGGATCGATAGGCTATAAAATAGACACTCATTTTTTGGACGTGCACATAGAATTACTCTAAGTTTTTAAAGAACAATGATTCTTTTATATCTTTTAAATATGATATTAAGATTAGAAGTGGGAATGAATCAAGCTTGATCGAGCTTATTGGTGTTCAAGCTTGGTTTAAAATTAATTTTGAGCGCAAAATTTCGATCAAACTTGAATTGAAATTTATTTGAGCTGCCCCTGATCAAGCCTAATTTCCAACGCGAGCCGAGCTCGAGCCCTAAATGAATGGCTTAATAAGTCACATTACTCATAATAAGTCACATACACTTGACTTTTGGATAGAATATAACATGTCAATTTACTTTCAGATTCTCTTCAGATTGGATTACAAGAATCTCTCTCTCAGGAGCTCTCCGTTTTTTCTCTCAACTAGGATATCTACAATGAAGCTCTCTCTTTCTGAAACCTCCAACAATAAGGCTCTAGACTCTAAAACATGAATTATAAGAGTTTATAATCCTTAAGCACCAATTTTAGTAGAAAACGATTTCCGCCGTCCATCTGAATCCCCGATTCACTTATAGTCGTCGATTTCCTCTTAAAAACTCTCTTCAAAATATTACAAGATCATCCCTAATCTCAAGCCATAAGATTAGGTCAAATTGAAATCAAATCTAACTTATCCAGCCCGTTACGAAGTTGAGTACGGTACTCAACTTGGGAGTACCAATACTGAAACACCTCTGTAATTTCAGGACAAGTACTCAAAGTCGTGTATCAGTACCCAATACAAAAAAATAGTTTTTCACAATTTCGGATTCTGAGAAACTTTTGAAAAACTTTTGAAATACTTCTCAATACCGGTACTCAAACTTCAAGTTCTGATACTTAACATCCAAAAATCTTAAATTTTTCACTAGTCCACCGTGATATCGAGTCGGAATATGGCTTCACATAATTCAACAGTTTGGTGGGCTTTTAGTATTGAAAATAGAAAAAACTTCAATTTGCTCCTCTTTATCTAAAGTATCTTTCTAAATTTCAAATTCTATTAGGAAGTCCTATGGTTGAGGGTAGACCTAGCAATCTCTACCCGTACATGCGAGTACCAGTGAGTTACACGCAAATTTGCTGGTATGGATACTAATTTTTCCTACCCAAAAAATTATGGATAAAATGGATGGTACATGTTAAGTTGTGGGTATTTTGGACAATCCGCGGGTACCCACGGATACCCGCTATATTTTTTTTAAAAAATATTTTTTATTTACCTATTCTTAAAAATTGTAAACTAATTTCTTATCGTGCCTTTTTTTTTTCGTTGTGGCCACCTCTCGTACCATGTCGCCTCTCCCACCACACCATTCTACCATCCTCCGGTGGGCCGGCTTACATTTTATTTACGGTCTTCATCTATGCCTTCTCCAGCTTTTGTGTGTTTATCTGCGACAGTTGTGGAATGAGTTTTAGTGGTTTATCTTTATGACATTGACTCTATAATCATGAAAACTTTATTAATTTTGTATTAGAAAAATTTGGGATGATAAAATATTTTTATATTATATAATTTATGGGCTTTAAGATTTTCTATTATTTATTGTCTATTATGATATTTCAAACAACAAGTTATGTTATATTTTTAAAAAATTTATATATATGTTTTGCATTTGGAAAGTATAGGAGCAAAAAAGAAAAAAAAATTTGCGAAAAATTCGCATACCCATCCGCTCGCCCGCTGGCGAGTATGAATAAAGATGTTGGCTACCCAAGCGAGTAAATTCTACCCATGGTGATATGACCCCTATATACAATGATCCGCCCGCGGTTTACTCAATCCGCCCGTTTGCCAGGTCTAGTTAAGTGTATATTTTTTAAAAATTTATAAATTAATAAGGTATTTTGGTAAACCAGGGATATATTTGATATTTTTGAAGTTTTGAAGGCTATATTAGATATTATCCAAAAATTTGAAACTAAATTTATTTAAAATAAAATAATAGAATCTTAAAAATATTAAAATTAAAATTTGAAAATAAATTTGATATTAAGTTCAAAAACTAAAAATTAATTAAAATATTATTTTAATTATTTTAATTATTTTTTTAATTTTTTAATGTGTATCAGATTTTATTTCGAAACATAGGATTACACGCCGATGTGGGGAGAGATCCAACCGTGTTAATTGCACAAGTTATTATACCCCAAGGATCTAATAGATAAACACACACCTAGAGGGGGGTGGATAGGTGTATACAATAAAACAACCAACTCGATGCAATAAAATTATAAGTGCGGAAAATTAAAGCAACACACCGAGAAATTTATGTGGGAAAACTCCAAAAAGAGTAAAAAATCTACGGAATCGATCACACGAAAAATTCACTAAGTAAAATAGAGTACAAGGTGATTTATCGAATCCACGACTCAACCTTTACCCTAGACTTGAAGTAGATCTCCTTCGTTGGTCCCCGATCAATCGAACTCCTCCGATCGATCACACCGCGACTCCTCGCAGCAGCAACGCTCCGTCTCCACGAGCATCCACCGAATCCTCGGCCTCACGCGAAGCCCTCGCGCAATCGCTCCGTCCGGAGCCCCGAAAATAATAGTTGATGGTGATTTCAACGCTTAGAGAAGCAAAAAATATGAGAGAAAAACTTTCTAAGCAACCATCGACTTGATTCAAAGATGAAGATCATAATTTAAGCCCTAAGAATCAAGTCGATACAAGAGAGGAAGAAACTTGTCATCGAAAGATGAACGAACGGCTCCGAGACAAGTTTCTATGATTTTAAAAGTAAATCTCTCTTAAGCACGTTTTAGAAAAGCCCCCATATCATATTTATAGGTTTAGAAAACATAGAATTAGAATAGAATTGAAAAAATAAAGTTTCGAAAAATCGCGACGGGTCAGGGTCCGGACCGTGGATTACCGGGTCCGGACTCTGAAACGTTCCAGCTTTTCATCAGGGTCCGGACCCGCTCTGCGAAACAGCCTGACAGGCTTACGGGTTCCGGACCGCAGCCCTCAGGGTCCGGACCCCGTAGCATAAATTTTTCGGTTTATTTAAAAATTATCAAAAATCTATTCTAATGTCTCCAAACACTTAAATTAAATATGTAAATCACCATTAACTATATTAAATATACCTGGAGGGGCAGTGAGCTTCATAGATGAGTCATCGAGCTTTTGAACTTGACATCGTCTTCTTCGACCCTTCAAGACTCCACACAACTCCACGAAATCCGCCAACAAAAATATTGTAACACCACCCAAGCAATTTTTGTTCCGAAATTAAAAAAATTATTCGAGTGGAGAGTTCGCCAATGATGTCTCATTAGTAGCCCCAATTTATTTCAACGTATCATTTTTATTTCTATAAGAATTATAATTTTTGAAAAAAATTTAAATTCTTTATTTTAAATTTAGTATTAAAAATATTCAACGAATTATTAGGTGCAGACAAAATTAACATGCTGGGGAGTTCCACACTGAAGAAATAAAGCAGACAAAATTAACATGCTGGAGAGTTCCCCAGTGAAGTTTTATTCCTGATTTAGGGCTTCCGAATCTCGATCGCCTCTCTCTCACTCCTCCTCCCAGCTACCCCACCAAACCGTCTCGAGCTTCCTCCTCCCAGTTCCTCCATCGCTGGCTACGCCTGTCTCGATCTCTCAGATAGAAGCTGCAGACAAGCAACAGAGTCGAGCCATCGGAATTAGGAGGGAATGGAGAAAGGCCGCGCCATCGGGAGCCCGGCGGGCGATAGAGAATGCTCGGCAGCGCCCGAAAAGAATCCGAAGCAGAAGCCCCCCTTCAGGCCCGCCCCGGACGACACCAAACCACTCTTCCGCGACCCCGTTCGTCTATTCCCGTCTCGCTATTCCTACCTACCCTTTTCCTTTTCATTTTCTTTTTTTAATCTAATTATTGCTTTCTTCTTTTTTTTTTCTCCTTCTTCTTTAGATATTGAGGTCGGACCCAATCGAGACCGAGCAAGCGGTGCTTCGGCTTCCTCCTTTCCTCAAAACACCACCGAGTTCTGATGAACCCAAATGGTAGTTCTTTTTTTTTCTTTTTTTTTTTCCGGATATCCCGTTAAATTTTCTTTGCTAATACTGCACGATCCATCTTGAGACTATCCGGCAGCTAAAAAGTTACAAGCACGTTGAGCTTCTGTACTTTTAAAAACATAGTTATCATTGTTTGTTCGACAGCAAATTAATAATTTAGAAACTGAGGCTTTTCACTTTCTGTCATAATTGACTTTATCCTGGATGGCAGCGGTATTTTGAGAAAATTAAGAAAGTTGAGTTAGTGGTGAATGGAACAATAAAAAATGGGCATATGCAGCCATAATTTACTGCAACTTTGCCTTCTTGTGTGTTTCTGGTTATGAGGTGTTTATTTGGTTAGCACACTTTGTTATCTATCTCTATGGCTGGACTTGATTTATTTTAAATTTTAGAGTTATTTTTTCTTTATTTATTTGTTTGAGAAATGCTAATTCTTGAACCCAGAAAGGGTCGGACAAGGATTATAATCCTACTCCCATGGGTTTAAAAGTTTTTCTTTTTTTTCGAATTTTAGTGATTAAAAAAAGAGATCATAAGACTAGTATAAAAAAAAAAGAAAAGATCATTAGATGATAGAGTTGCGAGTATTGCTCTGTACTCTTTTGTTTCATCCATGTTGGTTCCAGTAATGGTAACATATTAAGCGGATTAATGATGTTTTGAATCTGACAATGTTGTTCGGAACACTGTCAGCAAGATCTCCAGGTTCTACAACTCTGAGGACTTAAACATTTTTCAGCTCTTTTACAGTATGATGGTTCACTTAGTCTTGGTATAGAATGAAACATAAAAAGTTGCTGTATGAGACATATTTTGATTCAATTAATCTCCACCTCCGTTATTTGTTATTTCTAAACTTAAAACGGGGAGTAACTCTACTTCCTCAAAAAAGAAGATTGGTTTGGTGTCATCGATAAATTTCAAAGGAGGATTGACGGTTGGCAAGCTAAGTTGCTTTCTAGAGGCGGCCGTTTGATCCTTGTCAATTCTGTTCTTTCTAACCTGCCGATGCACTTTTTCTCTATCTTTAAAGCCCCTAAATGGGTCCTAAAGCGCTTGGAAGCACTTCGACGGGACTTCTTCTGGAGCGGACGGGCAAGTTATTCTGGGGGAGTCCACTTGATTGCCTGGAAGAATGTGTGTAGAAGTTGGAATGAAGGGGGACTAGGTATTAAGGATTTGGCCTCAATGAATCAGGCACTACTAACCAAATGGTGGTGGCGTTTTCTCACTGAAAGGGGACAGCAATGGACCAGGGTGATCAGGGGTCTTTACTATCGCAGAAGGCGACCACTATTCGAAGGTCGATCTTTTCGACCGGCCTCGCAATGGTGGAAAGACGTGGTTGAAATGAAAGATGTCTTCAAGAGTGGACTAAGTTACGGGCTGGGAGACGGAACTCTCATTGATTTTTGGTCCGATAGATGGTGTGGGGACACTGCCCTTAAGTCTTGCTTTCCCGGTATTTTTTCCCACGTCGACACTAAAGCGGCGCGAGTCTGTGATTTTTTCTCTGACTTTGGCTGGAGATGGAGAAAATTTTTGCGAGGAGCAAGAAGAAGCCGACAACTCCGTACACAGAGTTTTAGGGAGCTAAAGAACGCCGTTGCCAACTTCCGAGTTAGCGATCACCCGGATGACATCCTATGGAGATGGAACTCCGGATTTAACTTTACAGTCAAATCAGTTTACTCACTCCTTACAACAGGTGGTGTAACATGATGTCGAGACACCCGCTATCTGGAAGCTGATTATTCCGACAAAAGTTAAAATTTTTCTCTGGTTAGCCCTAAAAAAGAGACTGCCAACCGTGGACAATCTGGTTAAAAGGGGATGGTCCGGAAATACCGGGTGTGTCTTGTGCGCTGATAATCTGGAAACTGTCGACCACCTGTTAGTGGGCTGTGTGGTTAGCAAGTTCCTCTTTATTTCTCTACTCGAAGCTCACCGTGTTTCCAACTTTCCGGAGAACGTCAATACTGCCTGGACGAAGATGCCAGGGAAGGGATCGCAAAGTGACAAGGCAAAGACTCAGATACTTGTGGCGGCCACGTGGTGGACGATTTGGGGAGCAAGAAATAATGTTATTTTTCGAAACATACCAATGGACGCCACCTCTTCACTTCACCGTATCGGATTACTTACAAAGGAGTGGGCCGTTCTTTGTAGAGCTAGCCGAGGTTGAGTTTTGTTTTTACCCTTCGTTTTTTTTCTGTTGTTTCTCTTTTCTCTACCGGGATGCTTTTTCCGAGGCCCTGGCTGCCTCACTCTTTGTAGCTAAGTTCACTTACTTAATGAATGAAGCAGGTAGCGTGCTACCCTTTCTCTCAAAAAACTCTACTTCCTCAAAACACTGTAAATAATTTCATCTTGGATTGAGGCAAAATTAATTACGGGAAAAAGGAAGTAATGGAAAAAATTAGTAAAAAACTTGCTTAAAATGTAGTTGCACTACAGTACTAAATCAAACATGGGCTTGCAATGTGGTTGCACTACTACAACTACACAGCAAATCAAACACAGATTGTAGGCTTACATGTAGTTGCAGTTGTAATGCAACTTGCAAAGCAAGCAACCAAAGATGCCTATCCACTTTAAGGCCATGCCAAGATCAAAAGTAATCTAACTGTGGGATTGGACTTGCAGGTGATATTTGTACTCTGCTGCAGAAAAATTGTATGTGAGGTTTGGCTGGATCGAAATCATGCCAAGATCGATATATCTAAACCCGATCAGATTGGAATCAGAATTATGAGTGTAAGGGCCCGATGGAAAAACAAGCCGACCTGTCTGAACAAAACTTCTATGGGGACGCATTTTCAATGTGCAGTAGTTGCGTAAAACATAGAAGCAATTAATTGTTTGCTTAGATAAGCATATCAAATGCGCCTGTTTGGTCGTACTGTAGGACGTAGTACGATAGAATCTCAACATCTCATTTCAACTTTCCGCTGCATTAGAAGTTTAAGGTTTTTCTGAAAAATAGAATCAAAAGTGAAACTACAAAGGCTCTATGTAATTTTAACTTTCTGCTGCATCTAGTAAGTTTAAGACTTTTCTAAAAACAGAAATCAGGAATGAAGCTACAGAGGATCTATGTAATCTTTCCTAATTTCAAATTGCAAACATGCTAATTGATCACCCTTACTTTCTTTGAAATTGGAAACTATGAAATATAGTCATTATTGTGTATATAATGGTGTGGTACATGTAGAAGGCTTAGAAGAGCTGAGTTGGAACCCAGGGATGTGCAGAGGCTTAAATATAGTCAGCAATCAGCATACATGATTTCTTATTCCATCCTTCTGCATGCAATCAGATGATTTTAATCTTTTCTACAATATGAACACTATCTGTGAGTACTAAACCTATTTTGACTTTCACATCTTTAATAGTATACTGTTGTTGACATTGCACACTTTTCAGACAATGTTTTATAATATTTTGGATATATACTATAAAATAATTTGATGGAAATTATATGTTAGGACCAAGCTTTTGTTCCTCCCACATTTGAACATTAAATGCATCAAATTGCCTCATCTTGGCCCATCTAGTTGATGTGATATTTCACTAAAAACAAATTTAACAAACTAAAATCTGGCCAAACACAGAATTATTTTTAAATTAAGTTCTTGGGAGTTACTTCAGCAAGAAACTACTCTTAATATTTTTTCTCTGCTATGCAAAAAATTCTCTAGCAGTCTCCAACATTGAATTGTTTGCAATTTCTACTATTTAATTGTTGACATCCTGTTTAAGTTTAATGCAATTTTCTGTTATTTATGTTATGTAATACTTCTATCAAGTTAAAAATACATCATCGCTAGAATCAAATCTGTGACTTGCTCTGATGCGACCGTTGGTGCTAACCATAATTCCAACAACTTGAGTTGTTAGAAAGGAGGCAACCAATTTACTTAAGGGACCAATTTACTTAAATTTTAGAAAAGTGATTTCTGCAGACTTGATTTTGGTTAAAATCTGTAAAACACTCAGCTGAGTTTAGTGTGAAAATAATTTTTTTGAAATAATTTTCTAAGGTTGGTTGACAAAAAAAAAATTTTGTTGTTTGGAAATAATAATACTGTATTACTCTTAAAGTGCGTTTGGTTTGCATTATCTTTTTAAGATTTTTGATAATCTAGCAAAAATAAAAAAAATATAACGGTATTTAGCTAAATGCATCAAATAATTGAATTTATTTAGGAATGAGATTTAACTCAAAAATAGGAATCACATTCTAACCAACTCATTTAATGGATTAGGATAATCATCAAGTTTCTAATCGACTCTTTTTTTTTTTCGTTTTTCTTTTTTTTTCCTTCCCACCTCCATTACCCACTATTCTCCTTTAATTTTTAATCTCATCTCTCTATCTAACCCACACCACCACCACCCCCCCCCCCCCCCCCCCCTCTCTCTCTCTCTCTCTCTCTCTTCTAGATTCTATCTTTCTCACTCTTTCTGTAATTATACTCTCTCTAGCATATACTCTGGCCCTCTCTCATCTCAACTCTCTCGCTCCAACCTCAAATCTCTCTCTCTTAGGGGTGAAAACGGATCGGATATGGTCGGATATTTAATGAAATCATATCCGCATCCATATTTTTTTTCCCGTATTCGGATTCGGATACGGATATGTATCGGATGCTAAATTTTTATTACCATATCTGATAAAAACGGATTCAGATATGGTCGGATATTTTTCGGATTCGAATATAGATCGGATATGTAATCGGATAAATAATATGCATATATACAATAAACGAGAAACACAAAAAATTACTTTATTTTCCTACCTTATTTCCTCATTTTATTTTTTCGCATATAAAATATGCAAATTTAATATATAACTCATTATAAAATAAATGAATAATACAAAAATTACTTTATTTTTTCACAACATATATTAATAATCCTTTCGTACCTTGATTTGCAATGAGTTATAAGGTAGACAAGAGAGATTTCTCAAAAAAAGAGCTATTTAATTAGTCATCAAATTCATCAAATTCAAAATGCCATCAAAATAGTCACCAAATTCAAAATAGTCACAAAATTTAAATAGTACAACTATAAGTCCATCCAACATAGTCTATATATCAAGTCGTATCGATAATTACTTATCAAACAAGACAACCTTTAAAAAAATAATTATTTAGTAAAAATGCAATATGAAACAAAAAAGTTTGTAAATAAAATATTGATCGTTAAAGAGAAATCGAGCGATCGACTCTGGAGGAAATAGACTGGGCGGGCCGAGCAGGCGAAATTGGGCCGAGACCGGGTGGATCCAAAAATAAAAAGAATATAAAAATAATAGTACTAAAAATCCGGATATCCGCATCCGTATCTGTTTTTTTCGGATATCCGCAAAAATTTAACTCTCTAAAACCATATCCGTATCCGTATCCGTATCCGTATCCGACCGGATCTGAATATTTTCTATCCGGATCCGGATATTATCGAATATTAATACGGATATTTTCGGATAATATCCGATCTCCCCCCTCCCCCCCCTATATAGGTTAAGGTTTCTCAATTTAATCTAAAAATAAATTTCTTAGAATTGTTGAAAAAAAAAGTATTCAAATTACTGATAATATTATCTGAAGTTAAATGACAAAATAAATGCATCAATTTATAAAATAAATACATCACTTTTATATTTTCGATAACCTCAAATAGAGAAATGCTTTGTGTCCCTCACTTTGGTACTCAACTATGTTGTTGATGTGTTGGCTAACACATGTGAATGGATTAGGGTTTAGGATTTAGAGTATAATGATGGTGCTTTAGAATTAATAATGATGTTTGGGATTTAGTAATTAATGTTTAGGATATAATAATGATATTAACGTGTCATCAACAATATTGTAGGATATATTCTAAAGTACCTATAACAGCACTTTCTTAAATAATGTGATTGTGTGTACCAAACATGATAATGTCTATTTGTAGTAATAATATAAGTAGGAATCAAATCCTTAGCAGTCTCTTCATTTGTGGTAATTTTTTATGATGCAAACTAATCGCAACTTTAAGATATATTGAATATGACATTCATGCATTGAAATATGCCCTAATACATAAGTCTGAAAGGATCATAAAATTTTGGCCAATTTGCATAAAAAAATCCACTAGTTTTGAGCTTTTGCAAAATTGGACCGTCTTTTTCGATTTTACAGATTCGATCCGGATTTTCAACAAACTGATCAAAATATCCTTATTCCTTTTTCTATCTCCTTTTTTTTCTCTCGTTCTTTTTTTTTCTCTTCGAAGAAGGCGGCGGAGGCGGAGGCGGAGGCGGCCCGCCTCGCCTCTGCCCCTCACGTTGTGATAGAGGGCAAGGGAGAGGTCGGGACAAAAAAAAACCTTTATTTTTTCCTCTCCGACCCTCCTCCACCTCCTCCGCGGCCCTCTGCGACGATTGTGAGGACGATACCGCGTCCTCTTCCTTCGCCTTCGCCCTCCACCTCCACTGCAGCAGATTTTCTACCCGCCAAATCCACTTGTGGGAATCCGCTGTCCCCACCGCCGCCGTCGACGACGAAGAGAAAGTGCTTCTCGGGGCCGAGAAGCACGCCGACGAGGGAGGGGGAGAAAAATAGTTACACTCCGGTGGGGCGGTGGCTGCGATGAAGGGCAAGGGAGAGGTCGTGACAAAAAAAAATTATAGAAGAAGAAAGAAGAAAAAAATAAAGACAAAAAATTATAGAAGAAGAAAGAAGATGATGAAATTGCACTGTTAAAATAAAGTTACACTGTTTAAAAAAAAATTTATACTGTTTTAAATGAAAGTTGCACTCTTTGAGACAGAACTTACACTTTTTGGAATGAGATTTACACTCTTTAGGCCAAATTTGCACTATTTAGGTGAAATTTACACCTTTTTCTTTTTCTTCTTCTTCTTCCTCCTCCTTCCCCTCATCCTCATCCTCCTCCACCCCCAGAGTCGCTGAGATCGGACCCGAAAGGGCTGCCGAGGCTGAGGCAGAGCCCCGCCGACGCCGCGGGCCCGGCATTGCTCGCCCGCTTCATCGGCCGCGGCGGCAGCCCCGCCGCCGCCTCATCGTCTCCAAAATCCGACGCGGCGGAGGCGTCGCCGGCGGTCGCTATCCCGGCGGCGATGTACTTGCGCTTGAGGGTGGAGTTCCAGTGGTTCTTGATGGCGTTGTCGATGCGGCCGGAGAGGACGCGGGCAATGGTGGCCCACTTGTTGCCGAAGCGGCGGTGGGCGCGGATGATGGCTACCACCTCCGATGACGTCGCGGCGTTCCGGCGCGCGGTGGAGGAGGAGGGCCTGCCCCTCGACATCGCCGCGCCCTGGTACGGGCGCTCCTTCTCCGGCGGGGGGCGGATGAGGATGGGGGTGGAGGAGGATGAGGATGAGGATGAGGGGAAGGAGGAGGAGGAGGAAGAAGAAGAGAAAGAGAAATTGTGTAAATTTCATCCAAATAGTGCAACTTTGGCCTAAAGAGTGTAAATCTCATCCCAAAGAGTGTAATTTCTGTTTCAAAGAGTGCAACTTTTATTTAAAACAGTGTAAATTTTTTTTAAAATAGTGTAACTTTATTTTAACAGTGCAATTTATTCTTCTTCTTCCTTCTTCTATAATTTTTTGTCTTTATTTTTTTTCTTCTTCCTTCTTCTACAATTTTTTTTGTCACGACCTCTCCCTTACCCTTTATCGCAGTCACCGCCCTCGCCGGAGTGTAACTATTTTTCTCCCCCTCCCTCGCCGGCGTGCTTCTCGGCCCCGAGAAGCACTTCCTCTTCGTCGCCGACGGCGGCGGCGGGGACGGCAGCTTCCTAGAAGTGGGTTTGGCGGGTAGAAAATCTGCTGCAGTGGAGGTGGAGGGCGAAGGCGGAGGAAGAGGACGCAGTACTGTCCTCACTATCGTCGCGGATGGCCGGTGGAGGAGGGTCGGAGAGGGAAAAAAAAAAAGAGGATCGCGGCGCGGCCTCGGCGGGTCGGAGGCGAGTTGGGCGGGGGTGCGCGGGCGAGGGCGAGGGCGAGGGTGTGAGGGACAGAGGTGAGGCGGGCCGTTTCCGCCTCCGCCTCCGCCTCCGCCGCCTTCTTCGGAGAGGGAAAGGAAAAAGAACGAGAAAAAAAAGAAATGAGAGAGAAAAATGAATAAGGATATTTTGGTCAATTTGCTGAAAATCTGGACCGAATCTGTAAAATTGAAAAATGTGGCCCGATTTTTGCAAAAGCTCAAAACTAGTGGATTTTTTTATGCAAATTGGCCTAAAATTTTTGGATAACACTTAAGTTCCAACACAAAAGTCTTTAATTTTTTTATTATTATTGTGTGTTGTTTTTTTTCCCTTCTAAATTTTCAAATAAGATACATATCCCAAGAATCTTCTCTAGAGTTAGTACTAGGTATAACCCAGGAAGCTAGCTGACCTCTATTTGAAGCCCTTTCTTTTGAAAATTAACTTCCCAACTACTCTAGAAAGTGACTGCTGCTAGATGATGCAGAAGTCCACTATGTGGAATTTACAAGAAGATGGATGACTCAACAGCAGTGTATCATAGAATAGGAAATCTTGATGAGAACAAACTCTCAAATCTTGACATAATATGTAGGGCCTCCAACATGAGAGAATCCAGTTTTTATTTAAATAAACCCACCCAAAGCATGCGGACGCAGAGGCGGTGTCGAATCTAGTTCTTATTTAATCTCGATACTAATTACTGAATAACTTTTCGGTAAATAAAAAGAATAAGCTCAATAAAATGTTTTTTTTTTTTTTGAGAGAGAAAGGTAGCACGCTACCCTCTTCGTTTATTTTTTTTTAGAAATAAACTTAGCTGAAAATGTGAATCAATTAGAATTCGAACTCGGGACCTCGGGTACCAACCACCAAACCCTTTTCCACTTGCGCTAGGGACGGTCGGTAGCTCAATAAAATATTCGCGGAGCAAAACATGCCCTTAATGATTAGAAACAACACTTTTCAATATCTTACTTTTTAGAGCAATTACTTGTCACACTTCCATGTTTAGATCATGACACTATGACTTCTTCTAGCTTCTTCCAATGGGCTCTCCATTCCCTTAAGTGGATTAACAACAAGATAAATATAATAAGAAAGATCCATTCCCCACACTTAATGTTCTTGTCCTTGATTATGTAAATAATAATTAATTAGTATTATTGATCAAGTGGGCAACCATAACCATAGTTGTTCTTGCTAGCTAGTAGAGGAATAAAATAAAGCACAGTGGTAGACAAATTTACCTTCCTTTTTATTGTTAAGTGCAAGTGAATGATAGGGCAATGATTGACACTTGTTTCTTATTTCGAACCAGTTTATTTAGAAAAATACTATCTATACAATTTGAAAGTCGGATACGTATCTTACACTCACTCTATCTTTTTCTTTTTCTTTTTTCTTTTTTTCTTTTTTTTTTACAACTTCTTTTTGGGTTTTAGTATCTAAGTTTGGTTTAAGTCACCAAACTTTAAATTTTTTTGATTAAATCACTATTAATTTTTATTTCCATTAGACCATTTTATTTAATTTTTTACAATATTTTAAACAAAATGATAAAGCAATAGATAACTTAACTATCACATTTAATTCTAGAGAAGACATAATTTATATTAACTTTGTTGTCATGCATTATTGGTATAATGTATAACTAGAATAGGAACCCGCGCGATGCGGCGGATAAAAATTTTTTTGGTTAAATAAACAAATATTGAATTTAAAAAAAAAACAAAAGGATATAACCATATTTGATTGAATTTAATAATATAAAAATATATTAAAGCTTTTAGAATCGAATTACAATTCAATGAAAAACAATAAAAGATAGAAAGAACTATAGGAGAAAAAAAATTGTTACATAGAACTATGGGTGGATTCCGGACATATCAAATTTTCTATCGTCTCAATCAAGTAATGTAAAATGATTGTTTTTTTTTCAAGAAACGTAAGATGACAGAGAATAATGTTTCTAATATTAATATTCAATATTTTCCTTCATGTCAGGACTTGACTATTTCATAGGTCCAGAATATGACTTGAATTAAATAAAATTGAGAACCATGCAAGGCTCAAACGCAAAATTTTCTGCTTTGATATAATGTTAAATGATATGATTATGTCAACCCGTGGCGAATCTAGAAACTTTTTTTTCACAGGGTCAATATATAAGAGAGAAAAAGATACAAAATAAATAAAGATCCATACATATACCTTATATTTTGCATCCCAAATTAAAAAATTAGAAGAAAAAATTTACTGGCACCTAAGAAAGATTGAACTTGGCTTTTGAAATATTAATCAATATATTAATTAGATTCAATATGATTGAGAGAGGATAAAGAGAAAGATTATGTGGGATAATGGAGAGTAGAATCTTTTTTTAAATTTTTTTTAACTTTTTGCCATTGCTAAGGAAAAAAGAAAGAGTTAGCGGGCCATCGGGCCCACTATGAGCTATTTTGTCTAATACGATTCTAAGTTTTGTTGAACTCTACTTGAGGTTAATTTGGACTCCAAAGTGGGTCAACTATGCAAGAAAAGCCAACTAAAAAGCCCAGTATACATGTGGGTTCAACTAAATGGGCTTTTTTGCACCATTCTCAGTGGGGTCAATGGATCCTACTGAGAATGAATTGGATCTGCCAATGAAACCAACTATTCTCCTCTTTTTATGCCTATCAAAAATTAAGACGTGGGATTAAGCTGATCAGGAGCTTATATTATATCAGAAGGCGACCGTTGTTCGAAGGAAGGTCCTTTCGACCAGCATCACAATGGTGGAAGAACGTGTTACATTTGAAGGAAATTTTCAAGAGCGGTGTCAATTATAGTCTAGGGGATGGACTACTCATCGATTTTTGGGCTGATAGATGGTGTAGTGATGCTTCCCTAAAGTCGTACTTTCCTGACATATACTCTAACGTACACCTCCAAAAAGTACGAGTCTGTGAATGTTTCTCTGCCGTGGGATGGAGGTGAAGAAAGATTCTAAGATGAGTGAGAAGAAACCTACAGTGTAGTAACCTCATAATTAGGGAGCTAAAGGACACCCTCGCTAACTTTCGTGTCGAAAATCAATCTGATGTGATCCACTGGAGATGGAACTCCGGAGATAGGTTTACAGTCAAATCCATGTATTCATTTATCAGGAGTGGGGGTGTCAAAGATGCTACGACACCTGCTATTTGGAGACTGAAAATTCCGACTAAAGTCAAAAATTTTCTATGGCTAGCCCTAAAAAAGAGACTGCCTACTGTGGATAACCTTCTTAAAAGGGGATGGTCGGGGAACAGCGGGTGTGTTATGTGTGGCACCGATTTGGAGACTGTAGATCACTTGTTGGTGGGATGTATTGTTAGTAAGTTTCTTTTTTTGCGCACCTTGATGAGCTCCACAGCTTGCCCTTCATTGAGGATGTCAATACCGTCTGGGAGGGGCTGCTGGGGAGGGGTTCGCAGACTGACGCAGTGAAGGCCTTGATACTGGTGGCGGCCACGTGGTGGACGATCTGGCGTGATAGAAACAACGTTATTTTTAGGAATCTACCTACCAACACTATCTCATCTGTTCACCGTATTGGAGTGCTGGCGAAGGAGTGGGCTGATTTCTGTAGAGCTGGATAATTTCAGTGCTTGTTAGACTCTTTAGTTTTGTTACTGATACCCGCTTACTTTCAGCATTTTCTCTTAGTTCTTTTTCCTTTTTCTTTTATTCTTCCGACCCCTTGAGGCCTTAGCTGCCTCACTCTATGTAGCCAATTTCATTTGCTTAATGAATGAAGCAGGTAGCGTGCTACCTTTTCTCTCAAAAAAAAATTAAGACATGGGATAATTAAACAAACAGTATCTTAATATTTTATTACCAACACTTTTCTTTATATCTGAGCTCGAGATATTTTGATAGGTTGATTGTGTGAAATAATTAAATATAATGAAATTAAATCCTAAAATCTACGCACCAAATTGCCAGACTCGATTAAAGTACTAAGGAGCTTACATACATCGTGTGGGGATATTATGTTGAGTAACACCCAAGCAAATAAAATAATATGATTGATGTACACTAGAATGGCCAAATAGAGTCGTGACCAGATAGGTACGTTCAGATAATATCAGTGAAAATAAATAATTAATACATATCTTGAATATGGTCGGACACATTATGACGAGCTAGTTTGGAGTCATATACGGCATTTGGAGGTGGGAGGTATGGGTTGGACGGAGTTATAGTTTGTTGCTGGTGTTCATGGTCCTAGCAGCCCCCACTTTCATATTCTCTCATTTCATTGCCTGCATCGTTTGCATTTGAAATCGGACTCGATCATCAGCATATTGGAACGTAGTCATGTAAGTAATATCACTGTAAATAATTTAAATCGATTAATTAATTAACTCCTTGAAACAATTTCCTAATCACCTGGACATGTGCCTTGGTTTTGTTTTTGCCGATTTTGGATTTGGCAGCGTACCCCTTGAGCGTGGACTAAATTAATGGTGAGCTAACACCGGCTACAGATTAGGCACAATATAGTCGCAACAAGTTCAAACTCTGTTCTTACTTGCTGCATTTTACGCCTTACATTTCAGTATATCTAGTTGAACCTCTTTCTCCTTTTCTGCGCTACTCTATATTATCCCCCCATTTAGTGATATTCAATTATCTTTTTATTTTCAAAAAGCCTTGCATTTTTATAAGTTTCAAAATTAAATTAAATTTGATTTTTATGGAGATGTGACGGTCATGGCTTGAACTGAGGGGATTTGGGATTCAACAATTGAAAAGTTCTGAAATTTGTTTTGTGAAAATTTTATGAGCCGTAAATTGTGCTTAATAGTATTGATATTGTCGATTCACATTCCCTAGCTCTCATTGGAAATGATGTGAAAGTATCGACTTGCTTGACAAAAATTTAATTTTTTTTATAGTAGGGGACTAAAGTGAAATATATAGATAGTTTAGGGACCAAAACTTTTCAGTTACATGTAATGCATGGAGAATATCGCTATACCAGTTACATTGCACAATTTTACATATATCTGCATATATATTGTTTATTCTGCTGGATGCATGAACGTCTTATTTAGCATACATTTATTATTTACTCAAAAAAGCTTGTTATATTTGCTAGATGAGAAGTTTTATCAAATGTCTTGAAAGAGATACTATACTTGGCCTTGAAATAATTTTCTCAAAATAAAATAAATTACTTTATAAGTGAATATATTATTCTATCAAAATATAATTTTTTTTTGAGAGAAAGGTAGCACGCTATCCGTTTCGTTTATTTCGTATAGAAATAAACTTGGCTGGAAATGTGAATCAACTAGGATTCGAACTTGGGACCTCGGGTACCAACCATCAAGCCCTTTGCCACTTGCGCTAGGGACGGTCGGTCTATCAAAATATAATTAAGTGCCAAAATTTGTACGAGCATAAAAAATAAAACTAACTTTAAATCACAAAAAGAAATCTTTACTATGAACAAGTTATCAACAAATATTTTATTCTAAACATCTAGAGGGAGAAAGAAGAGAAGAAGAAGAGAGAAAAGGAAGGGGAGAGAGAGAGAGCTATTTGGGGATCGAACTCGTCGATGACGACGCAGGAAACAGCGGGAGGGAAGGAGAGAGTGAAGAAGAGAGTGAGAGAAATGGAGAGAGAGGATACATTTGAAGGGAGTTAATGTGGGTCACGAATAACTCGGAAATTACTCTTTATAAAGATGGTGAACGATTCACCAACTTAGCGAAAGCGGTGAATTATTCACTATTTCAGTTAACAATGGTAAATAATTCACCGCTTATACAACAACATAGAAGATAATGAATCATTTTACCATCTTCTATTTTTAAGAGTATATTTTGCGATTTTGACGCCACGTAGCAAAGTAATAATATTTTTTAAAATTTATATAAAAAAGCCCGATCACAACGCATCAAGTTTTTACTGGCTAATAATAAGTGGGTATCTGCGTGTGTGCAACGTATCCCCGTTGTTTAGTGTGGCGTTTGCTCGTAGAGCAACGCGGCAGGGGTCCCACTGCCTGCCGGTGACCGCCACGTGTCTGCGGCCCATACGGCGGATGACGCTTTCAGGGGACAGGGAGAGTAACAAAACAAGTGGATGAATCCCTTGCTACTAAGATCGTACGATATCTATACTACCTGTACATGCGGCGTCGTGCTATTGGTGAGATTTAAGGATTTAATTTCGAAAAAGATGGTGGCCAATATAAAAATGCCACGTGACGAAGAAAAGCAACCAAGTTTCAACAGGTGTGCAATGTAGGGGATTTGGTGCCGCAAAGGAACAGAACCCCACGTACCCACCAGCTAATCCTCGTACCAACATGGCAAAAAGAAAAAAAAACAAACTTAAAAAAAAAGATTTTTTATTATAATAGTAAACAAAAGATATTGGCTTTTTCCCGAAGCCACTGCTGTTGCTGGGGAAAGCCCTAGGTACCTCTTCCTGCGCCCCTTGACTAAGCTGTTCTCTCTCTCTCTCTTTCTCTCTCTCTCTCTAAAGAGAATGGATGTATTATTGGTAAGTAGTCTCTCTCCACTCCCTCTATCTTCTTCAACAGCTTCTTGTTGGGTTTTCTTCTATGAATATTATTCTGATTATTAATCTTCTCATGTAAGTCATTTATTTTCTTGTTCTTTTGAGATCTTGATTAGATCTGAGGATATACAAGTAGACACACAGAGAGAGAGAGAGAGGGATAAGGATGGGGAGAGGGAAGATTGCGATCCGCAAGATCGACAACTCGACGAGCAGGCAGGTGACATTCTCAAAGCGGCGCAACGGCCTTCTGAAGAAGGCGAAGGAGCTCTCTATCCTCTGCGATGCCGAGGTCGGCCTCATCGTCTTCTCCAGCACCGGCCGCCTCCACGAATTTGCTAGCTCAAGGTATCATCAGAACCCCTCTCTCTCTCACACATTTGAGTGCAAGATTCATATGTTTCTTTAGGTATTATCAACATCAGACTACATAGTTATAATTAAAAAGATATTAAGAATTATAATCGCACATATTGGATAGAAACAAGAACACTGACATGTATATAATAGTTTAGATAGGCTGATAATAAAGGCGGTAAGGCGTGTAGAGAGAAACCGGAGATTGATGCATGTACATATCTATCTATATAGGCCCCAGATCACAAGAGATTGATGCAAGAGGATGGAGAGAAAACTAATTAATTTGCATAGAATGTAACAGGTATATATATGTAGACAGCCTAACATGTTTACCACTTAAACCTGTGAGTAAAAACATGCAAATCATCAGTAGAAGTACCAAGTTTACTATTTTTAAAAGTAAAACAAAAGGAACAATAAACAACTCTAAATTATTTATACCTTCTCAACTTTCTGAGGGAGTGTCCTTTATATCAGTCTTTGAATGAATCAATATGCTCTATCAGCAAATATCATTTCTATTAGATAATATATGGTTAGGGTATTTGATAATAAATGGTTAGTACTACTACTTCTTAAACCTAAACTAGTACTTAAATTTACTTGGGTAAACTTTAATTAATCCCCCTTGTCTCTCCAAGAAAAGAGAAAAAAAGAAGAAGAGAAAACAAAAGAAGAAAGAAAGAAGATTAGCAGATTAGCCCTGGCCCCTTTAATTGTCCCATTTGTACTTTGCCATCTTACTGTCTAAAAGGTTACACTGTGCTATTCTGTAGGTTTGTTTTTATTTTACTGTAAGGACATACCATTAAATAAAATTGCGAAGTTCTATATCTTGCAAACGACAGGATATTAGAAAAGTGCTATAATTTACATACCACGATACGAAAAGTTGTAGCATTTTATCGTCCTATATATGATTTGTACTATACCATCCTCCATAATTATTGCTCTATTAATTTAATGGCTGTTTGAGGATGTAGCACAAACAACACTGTAGGAAAACGAAGCAAAGCTTCTCAAACTAACAAAGGGCAAATCAGCTATTAGTTTATCCAGTTTACTTCACATATATTTTAGAATCAAAGTACTTATCATCTAAAAATAATCAAACTAACAATTGTTGCAACCTAGAATCTTGATTGTTCATCAATGAGCTTAAATATCCATGACCTAGCTAGTTTCTACAACTTTCTTTTACAAAGTTTACTAGCAAGATAAATATGACTTCTTGAATATTGGAATTACCAATCTAATTAAGCCAGATTATCGCTAGCTGAATACAAAGAAATTGCTGTTGACAATACGTTATGGAGTTAAAAGATTTGAATAGTCTTTACAACTTACACAATATGCTCATTTAGATTATAAATTCATGGAAGGAATTCATGAGTTTAGTTCATTTTCTTTATTTAACTATGAGCAAAGTACATGAATTAACTATTTACTTTCAGTATTTTCAAAAAATTACAGTTTAGTTTCACACATCAATCAAGTTATAGAGGTAAAAAAATGATGTTTGAGGGAATATTAGATGTCAGCAAGACAAAAAGTTAAGTAATAACCATATGTGGATATATATATTATCATTAAAAAACTATGGAGAAAAAATCAAAACCTTAAGGGAAATTAATATAACCAATTTCGCGTGAGAATTCATGGAGAAGCCTGACCTAACCAAGTTGGGACGAAATTCCCATTGAGTTTGGCAAATTCTACAAATGGTCCGGAAAACTCTTTAAATGGCTATAACTTTTTATACGAATGTCTGTTTTCAGTATACAACCACATTTAGAAAACAACTGTTTGAGATCTATGAGCCTAATGGCATAGCTGTTTCAGCCCAGTTTGGCCTCAAATTTAATTATTTAGGCTCCGAATTTGCACTTTTAGGCTATTTTTGAAAAGCTATATATTTTTTTCTATTATAAATCAAGTTGCTGAGTCAGTTATGATTATTTCTGGTTAGCTTAGATTTAGAGATATTTTAAATTCTTTTTTTTTTCTAGTAGGATTCACAAATCGCTTATATACATATGTGGCGTATGGTTAATAAAAAGTCTTAAGTTTTGATCAATAGTATTTTCATTTCTTCAAAGAATTGTCTTCTTCATATATCTCTTTTTCCGTCCTTATACTTCTTCCCTCTCAATGCGGCTTTAGGGCTGCGTCAGGATTATGTTAACCAAATCTACTAGCTACTACTATGTAACAATTCTCTCCAAGAATTAATACTATTCTATGCTGAAAAGTATATATATATATACATAGAAAATAATCAATATCTATACTTTTATACAGCAGTGTTGAAAGGAATTGTCAGGTCATTAGCAATGTTAATATATAACATATTTAGCAAAAATTGGGGAAAAGCTTTTCCTTAATCTGGTAGAACCAGTGACCATTCAATCATTAGATTAGGAACAAATTGATCCTCTAGCTCAGTTAAAATATATTCAAGGATTTATGAATAACATAATGACAGGTAAAAAAATGATTTAACGGTGCTAATATTTTCAAACAAAAAGTATATATATATATATATATATATATATATATATATATATATATATATATATATATATATATATATATATATATATATATATATATATATATATATATATATATATAGTCCGGCTACTATACTATCAATAGCACCAAGCACTTGGTACTACCAAGTTTTCTGCCGTTAGATCTGTCCCTTTGACTATTTCCATCCGTTAGATCATACTATTCTACCAACCACCCACTCAATCCTAGGGGGCCCACATCATCCTAACCACATATTCCTTAATCCAATGGCCGAAAACCTAATAGCACCAATGACTTGGTGCTATTAATATATATATATATATATATATATCTATATAGAGTCCGGCTACTATGCTATAAATAGCACCAAGCACTTGGTGCTACCAAGTTTTCTGCCGTTAGATCTACCCCTTTGACTATTTTCATCCGTTAGATCATACTATTCAACCAACCACCCACTCAACCCTAGGGAGCCCACATCATCCTAACCGCATATCCCTTAATCCAATGGCCGAAAACCTAATAGCACCAATGACTTGGTGCTATTAATAGATAGTAGCCTAGTTCTATATATATATATATATATATATAGTCCAGCTATTATAATCTTATGAGTATAGGCCCATTTGTACTCATAAGTTTTTGGCCGTTAGATCTACCCCTTTGACCATTTTCATCCGTTAGATCATACTATTCAACCAACCACCCATTCAACCCTAGGGGGCCCACATCATCCTAACCGCATATCCCTTAATCCAATGGCTGAAAACCTAATAGCACCAATGATTTGGTGCTATTAATAGTATAGTAGCCTAGTTATATATATATATATATATATATATATATATATATATATATATATATATATATATATATATATATATATATATATATATATATATATATATATAGTCCGGCTATTATAATCTTATGAGTATATATAGCCCCCTTTGTACTCATAAGTTTTCGGCTGTTAGATCTACCCCTTTGACCATTTTCATCCGTTAGATCATACTATTCAACCAACCATCCACTCGACCCTAGGGAACCACTATCATCCTAACCGGGAACCACTATCATCCTAACCGCACATCCCTTCATCCAACGGCCGAAAACTTATGAGTACAAATGGGTCTATACTCATAAGAGTATAGTAGCCCTAGCCTATATATATATATATATATATATATATATATATATATATATATAATTATGCTACTATACTATCAATAGTACCAAGCGCTTGGTGCTATCGAGTTTTCGGCCGTTGGATGAAAGAATTTGCGGTTAGGATGATAGTAGTCCCCTAGGGTTGAGTGGGTGGTTGGCTAAATAGTAAAATCTAACGGGTGAAAATAATCAAAGGGTAGATCTAACGGCAGAAAATTCGATAGTATCAAGAGCTTGGTATTATCGATAGTACAGTAGCCGGACTCATATATATATATATATGGCTAAATTACAGAAAACCCCCCTGTCAATACCCGATTTTTCACTTTCCCCCCCTATCATTTAAAAACCTACATTTTGTCCCCTTGTAAAATAAAAAATGTACACAGGGGGGTACGGTGTTAACTTTGATGGCAAAATGACTAAAATGCCCCTCCGCCCTTCATGCCTCACCCTCTCCCTCCCGCGCTCCCCCGACCCCTCCTCCGCCACCACCACCTCGCCTCCCTCCTCCTCGCCGCGGCCCTCTTCCTCCACCTCCTCTCCTTCTCCGTCGTCCTCCTCCTCCGCCGCCGCCGTCGCCGCCTCCACCGCACCTCCTCCACCGCGAGCGGTGGAGCCGCCTCCGCTACGGCGGAGGAGGAGTGGGACGGGGACGGGGACGGGACGGGGAAGCGGTGCCGGCGGAGGACGCCGACGGCGAGGCGGGGGACGGTGAGGTCGGCGGGGACGGTGAGGTCGGCGGCGATGTGGAGGAAGAAGGGACTCGAGGGTATTTTGGGTATAAAAATATATATAATAATATTTATTAACGGAACCCTAACGGAACACTGACGGCAAGGGGCAAAGTGTACATTTTTCATTTTACAAGGGGGCAAAATGTAGGTTTTTAAATGATAGGGGGAAAAAGTGAAAAAGCGGGTATTGACAGGGGGCTTTTCTGTAATTTAGCCTATATATATATATATATATATATATATATATATATATATATATATATATATATATATATATATATATATATATATATATATAGGGGTGTCAACGAGCCGAACACGAGCGAGCCGGGGTCGGCTCGTGTTCGGCTCGTTTAATAAACGAGCCGAACACGAGCTGGCTCATTAAAATATCGAGCCGAAAAATTCAGCTCGTGTTCGGCTCGTTTATTAATGAGCCGAATACGAGCTGGCTCACGAGCTGACCTACGAATAATAAATTTAAAAAAAATAATTTGAATGTATATAAAAAATAAATTTATAAAATCTTGCCTATTAAATTTTAATCTAATGATTAAAATTTTTTGTATATAAATGAGTCTTTTTATAATTAAGTTTGATTTTATATTTTAATTTTTGCTAAAAGTTAAATAATAAAAATATATATTATATATATAAATTTATATCTATATATATAAATATAAATTATATAAATATAAAATATATATATTCGAGCTGTTATCGAGCCGAACACGAGCGAGCTGACCCCAGCTCGTGTTCGGCTCGTTTATTAAACGAGCTGAAAAACTCAGCTCGTGCTCGGCTCGTTTACTAAACGAGCGAGCCGATCTCGAGCTCATTTCGAGCCGAACACGAGCTGGCTCGCGAACGGCGAGCCGGATTGCCACCCCTATATATATATATATATATATATATATATATATATATATATATATATATATATATATATATATATATATATATATATATATATATGAGTCCGGCTACTATGCTATCGGAAGCACGGAGCCCTCCGCGCTTCCAACTCATTTTCGATGTTGGGGCTTTCGAATCGACGATCGGCTCCGTTAGACTTGATCTAGAGTATTTGAAATACCTAGAAAATAAATTTCGTAATTTTTCGATATCATTTGCCTAGTGATCGAAAGGGCTCAAAATCAACGGCTGAAAATAAAAATCTTAAAAAATGTGATGACATGACACTAAAATTTTAGATCAAAGATATTAATCTTGTTTTATATAGTATAAAAAATTTTCTATCAAACTTTCACATGATTTGGATATTTCTACACCGTTAAACTTGCAAACGGCTCGCCATGACCATTAAAATTATTGATTTTTGAGCTCCTTCAATCGCTAGGCAAATGATATCGAAAAATCACGAAATTTATTTTCTAGGTACTTCAAATACTCTAGATCAAGTCTAACGGAGCCGATCGTCGATTCGAAAGTCCAACATCGAAAACGAGTTGGAACCACAGAGGGCTCCGTGTTTCCGATAGCATAGTAGCTCTACTATATATATATATATATAGAATCCAGCTACTATCCTTTTAGGAGGATGGGAGCCTTCGTCCTCCTAAATTTTCTACCGTTCGGATGAAAAGATGTGCGGTTAGGATGAGAGTGGTTACGGTTAGGTTGATAGTGGGCCCCCTAGGGTTGAGTGGGTGGTTTGTTGAATAATATAATCTAACGGTTGAAAATGACTAAAAGTTAAATCTAACGGCAAAAAATTTGATAGGACAAAGACTTCTATCCTCTTAAGAGGATAGTAGCCGGACTCTATATATATATATATATATATAGAGAGTTGAGCTAGAATACTTTTGGAAGCACCAAACCCTTGGTGCTTCCACATTTCTAGCCTTTGGATCTACTTCTTGATTACTTATAGCCTTTAGATCAAACACTATTCCACCTACCACCACCTACCACCACCTACCACCATCATCTCAACCCTCCAAATCTCCATCCAATGGCAATAAACCCACAAGCACCACCCCCATGATACTTTTAGAAGTATTCTAGCTCAACTCTATATATATATATATATATATATATATATTGGAGCTTTTGAAGTACGTACACTTCATTAACTTAACCCAAGTATTTTGTCATCAATTACTTTGTAGTTCTAGAAACTCGTATAAAATTACACATGCTAAAGAAGAAAAACTGCGTTATAATAAATTATAATTTATTATAGGACATATATGTCCACAAGGTGGCAATGTACATAATTGCATGGCCACCATAATGCTTTGAAGATGGTGCTAGTTTGTAATGCACGCATGAGGATTTACCTTCATTTCACATTGGTTGCGGGTACTTGTTAGTTGGGATACATTAATTAATAGAAGTACTGAAGAAAAATGCTTAACTATTAAAGCATTAATGCTATGTCCACATAATTCGTCATGCGTATATTAAAAGAGTACGAAATGCTATTTCTTAAAGAAAAAACACTTCGTAGGTATTCTATTTAAAATAGAGCTTGATTACAATAATATTGAGTTTTGGAGAAGATTTCTGAACATTCCCATATCAAGATTTACAAAAAGGGGAAGGAAATAAATCCACAAGCTGAACATACATATACATATATAGGGGAACATAGAAGAGACGATCCCCAAACCTAACTAGAAAGGAGACGAGCAAGATATAAATTAAGATCAGTCCCCAAACCTTAACATTTAAATTTACAAAATAACCAAGCCATTGTACAGTAAAGCTGGCCAAAAAAATTAATAATGAGGGAAGAGAGAAGAAACTAAGGACCAAATTAAGCAATTACCAAGCTAGAGTAAGCTTTCGCAGTAAGTTTCCAATGGCACTACCGGTGCTTCTAAACCCGTTGTGCACTGCTATGTACAAGGATGCTTGTGAAGCCCAATGGAGGTGAATGAGGAAATAATGGAATGAATTCGAAGGTAACGAGTAAGAAGAGAAAATATGTATCTTGATGGTCGTGGGGAAGATGTTGGAGAATTGGCAAAATGAAAAAGTACACAATAGAAAAGAGGTGAGTGTGGCAAGTAGAACTGATCCAAATGTCTGAACAAGTTAAGTCTCTTGCAATGTCGTGATAGTAATGATTTGTTAGAATAACGGACTCCATCTTATGTGGTGATTGGCCTTATTATGAGAAAATGCCTTTGATACCACTTATACTTTGCCGATTTGCACTTGATCATAGTCCTTACCCGCCAATGATCGGCCCTTGAGCAAACAAGAGAAATGTGCTGAATAAGATGTTTGTGTAGCAGATTATTGGATGTTGTAACACGACATCACTGCTAAACAATTTACATATATAGCTCAACGATTATAGTGCGCGCAGTAGAGGTGATATCATGAGAAAGTTACATAGAGATCTTACTTATTCAGCTTATGGAAAGCATCTTGCACACTGTGTGAATAACATTGTAATAGTTTCCTAAATTACATGAAAAAGAATTTCTTATTCCTTTTGTTTAGCTACTGACTGTTTAATTGGCATTGGCATCTTTACTTGTTTTGAATGCGCAATAGTTGACTTTGTCTCTTCAAGAAACCTATAATAAGTTGGCTGATTGAGTCTATGTACTAACATAGATATATTTTGCCACGTACAGAGCAATAGAACATGTAATCAAGAAATTATTACATAAACAAAAAAATTGAACAAATGAAAAAGGGCTGACACTTGATGGTTTTGAGAAAGAAATCAATATCTTTAATATGTGCATTGCAAAGGTGGAGAAAACTAGGCATGCCATAATGAGAAATTGCAATACTTGCGTGAACAAGACTATGAAATTGTAGTAAACAAATAGTTTTGGACAAAATCAAAAAGAGTTCTTCACTACAGAAATACGAGTTTATAAAATGAAGAATAGTTCATCGTGTGAAAAGGTTAATTAGTTCAGTACATTTTCATTAATGGAAAATTAAAATAATTTACTCTCTTTTTATCAGGATGAAGTCAATAATTGATCGCTACAACAATACAAAGGGAGAGCAGCATCAGGTGTCGAGCACAATTTCTGAAGCTAAGGTATGTATAGATTTGTTTTCTATAAGACTGTTAGCATTATATAGCTAACAGATAAATAAGAAAAATAATTGAAAGAAGTTTTAACATATCAATATCTAAAGCTACGTACGCTAGTATAGGTCTATTTAACTAACTAGGTGAGTATGTTTTGTATTATTATTGATTTTCCTACCAGAGCATCTGTAATCTTCTGTTTTGCCACTAAATCAGAGTAACAAAAGACTACTAGTTGTGCGTCATGCATAAAACCTGCGTATATTTGCAAGTTTAGCCTAGGACACAATTTTGGAATAAATTACATGGGTTCTATAATGTAATGTTCGTATTCATCGATCTGCTCTTAGGTGGAACATAGTAAAATTACTAGGTAAAGAATTAAATCGAGTCAGTCTTTTCATTAATTTCTATGGCAAAGTTCTTGTCATTAACAGAATTTGCTTCACAAGTGAAGTCCTACGAAAATGCTTGAATAACTACTTTTTTTCACATAGATCAAATATCATTATTTGCTACGATAGTTAGTTAGTAGTTTTGGTCTAAAGAATCAACTAGAGATGAAATTTGAGTTAGATATGATTCCAAGTTTGTTAGTTAGGATAGTACTGTGTCCATGCCATCGATAGTTATAGCCTGCTTTGTTGGAAAAATCTCTCTAATCTTTTAGTGAAAATTTAATCATTTTGAGATATTTTGAAACGCAAAGTTTAAACAAGTATTGTAAAAACACATACAAAGATTAAGAACTAAATATTATAAGGAAGTGAAGATCAAATGAGGCCTGTGAGTCAAGGCGTGCTAAGCAATGTCCTAGAAGCGAGATTATCCCTCCACGTGCGAGGCTCCGGCAATCACTCCTAGCGATACAACGACTACTGTCCACCCCATCGGCACGTCTTCAGGGTGGCGAAATTCGAACCCAATGAGCTTTCAGAGATCCAACAAAGTATGAAAAATATTGGTAAAGCTTAGTGCAAAAGAATAAGAGGAAGAAGAAGCACTTAGTAAATCTCAGGTAACCCACACATCTCCAACTGCACCCTCTCCTACATACATATAGAAGCCAGAGGTAGGGTCCAACGGCTTTATCTCGGGTAACCTTACCGAGGAGCACGTTACGGGACATTACCGAGGTAAGGCAAGATCCGGATTGACCAAAGACCTTACCGAGGTAAGGTAATAATTAAGTTTAAATACAGAATCTCAAAAAATAAAATAAAAGAAAAGGTGAAGCAAACCAGATAGCCTAGACCGCGCGCCGCCACGGGCTAGGCTTGTGCTCGTGCTTGTGCCGTGCCATGCGTGCGTGCGTGTGTTTTGTGGAAAGCATTACTCTCATTATCTCCCAACAGAAAATAACTTGAGAATGATGGAGTAAAAGAGATGCAACAACTAGTCATGAGTTTCCAATATGGGACTAACCTCACATATAGAAACTCAAGCACGAGCTCCTAGGCAAGGCCCAGTGGCGGATCTAGAAATTTTTATTTTCATGGGGTCAATATATAAGTGAGAAAAATATACAATTTTTTTAAAAAAAAATGAACTAGTCATTTATATTGTATAAAAACTACTAACATACTTATTATTTTTTTATATATCGTAACAATATAAAACAACTACTATTCATTTAATAAGTAAAAAAAGTAAATTCACAATTAAAAAATATAAATAAAGATTCATACACATACCTTATATTTTGCATCCCAATTAAAAAATTAGAAGAAAAAAATTGACTGGCACATAAAAAGGATTGGACTTGGCCTTTAAAATATTAATCAATATATTAATTAGATTCAATGTGATTGGGAGAGGGTAAAGAGAAAGATTATGTGGGATAATAGAGACTAGAATTTTTCTTTTTTAGAATCTTTTTTAACTTTTTGCCATTGCTAAGGAAAAGAAAAAAAGAGTCAGCGGGCCATCGGGCCCGCTATGAGCTATTTTGTCTAATACAACTCTAAGTTTTGTTGGACCTCATTTGGGGTCAATTTGGACTCCAAAGTGGGGTCAACTATGCAAGAAAAGTCAACTAAAAGGCCCAATATACATGTGGGCTCAAGTAAATTGGCTTTTCCGCACCATTCTCAGTGGGGTCAATGGACCCCATTGAGAATGAATTGGATTCGCCAATGGCAAGGCCCATACGATGTTGGGCTGCCTAGGAACCCCCTGGACTAAAAAAGAGTTTTAAATCACTAAAATCAAATTAATACTAACATGCTTATCCTAGATGGAACTTTTATAGAAATGCTTTTTATTTAATTTAATGTACTATCAAGCTTTTACAAGTCATTTGACTCAACATCCATTTAAGGAACACAAGGAGGTAATGATAATAGGGGAAAAAAATAAGAAAATTGCTTGACATGTTTTTTTTACCACGCATCGATTTTAATAACAGTGGATTCCACATAATATTACTACATAAAGCATATGATAAAAACAGCATTTCTGTTATTCAACTGTATGTGTGCTACTTTATTTCTCATGTAAACTCATGATGGCCATTAATAGAATTACACTGGGTTTGACTAAGAACTGATGTCTAAAATACCCACTACTGTTTTACTACATTACAATTTCTTTTTTCCAACATGGAAGATTCATAATAGCAAGGTCTTTTGCGGCTAGGAGTTCAAAATACTATTTACAAGATTGTTATTGTCACTTCTAATTCTTAGTGGATTCTGTTAAACATATAATATTGATTCCCTTGTGACCTATATAGGGCATACAAATTCATTTCTATATATGCTCTAGAGTTATGTCTTATTGTGAAAAAGATAGACGTAGGTAAAATCTGAAAACTAATAGATTAAGTTATAAATCTTCAAAGTAGAATAAAAAGGTTACAGTCAGTTGAATACATTTCAAAGTCAATGAAGGCCCTAAAAGTTTGCCATATATCTGAGAAAACTATCCATATTTCAAGATAATGATGATAGATACCAATTATCATTTTTAGGCTAAAATACAAAAAACAATTCCTATAAATGTCTGCTTTTGCATTTTACCCCATTACCTTTAAAAGTATCTATTTTGCATCTTTAAAAATTAAAAGTTGTAATACTTAACTCAGTACTATTATAATTTTCTTACTATTCCGTGTATAAATTGTGTAGTACAGCTGAGTAATTACTAGTATATTCACTTAATCTGTAAAAATGATGAAAAAAACTAATTAGTAAATAGTTAAGGACCTCTTTCATTAAGTTACCTAATTTGAAAAAAAATATAAGTTTCTCATGCATTCCCACCATTTTTAAGAATATAATGTGTATTTCAGAAAGTTTCTTAGCTGTACCATACAATTTTTGTATGAAACAATGACAAAATTATAATAGTGCTGAGTTAAGTACTACAACTCTAATTTTTTTTTTATATATAGAAATGGGTAGCACTCTACACGCTTTATTCATTGGAAAAATAAACTTGGCTACAAGCGTGAGGTGGCAAGGCCTCAAGAAACAAGAAAAAAAAAGAAAAAAGAAAGAGTGCAAAAGATAAAAAGTACAAAAAAAAGCTCTCAGCGGCCATAAAACTCTTCCCACTGTCTTACAAGATACTTGATGTTTCTAACAGCCACCATCGGGTCAAAGCAATGATACATAGACATTATGTTGTTTCTCTCCTGCTATATTATCCATGACTGTAGATTGCTGACATAATACTCAATCTCTTCACAACAAACTGGGACTTCTCCCTCTCCATCATTATCTCCCAATAAATTCTTACATCATCACTGACCCTTGATTCTTATGCCCTCTCCAATAGTGTCACTAATAAAAATATGTTGTAGAAACAACAGCACGATAGATGGTCAATTTTCTCGCACTCAACAACACAAAAGACACAAGACTGATCCCCTAACCGTCCCCTCCTAATTAAGTTTTCCACCGTGGGGATTCTTTTCGCAAGTCCACAAAAAATCTTCACTTTCAGTGGTATTCCTAATCTTCAAATCTTCAAAGACTGATTGTCTTTAACACGCTTGTCACTAGGCTTCCTGTTTGTAGACTTGAAAGTGAAAACCTATCTCGTCGATCCCACCAGGCCTGATTTTAATTTGAAAACTCGACTGCCGATTCTTGAGTTCCCGAATAGATAATTCGCATTTTTTTGTCCTCTATTTTAGTACTTTTCAAGATCTTCGTCCGGCCACTTCGAACCCCTACTTGAGTAGCATTCCTTAATTCTTGTTACCTTTAGCTCGACTTTGTTAGCAACTCAAGCAATAAAGTTCACAATGAGGCCTCTCGGCACTATCTGTCAAATCAAAGGTCAATTAGATGCCTGTCTCCTGAGAGCTTACACCACACTTGAAAATGTCCCTGTTGATCCTGTTCTTCCACCACTGAGAGGTAAGTTTAGATAACCTTCCTTTGTTCAGAGGCTTTCTTCTATTATAATATACTTTAATAAGCTTGGTCCATTGTAAGCTTGGTTCCATGGAAAATCTCCACCACCATTTGGCGAGGAGGGCATCATTCATGGCAGCCAAATTCTTAATCCCTAGCCCTCCTTCCTGCTTGCTCGTACACATGCATCTCCAAGCTACTATGTAGGCCCATCGTTTGTGTACAGTAGAAGTCCCTTCTCAAGGCTTCAATGCGCCTGATTACCCATTGTGGTGCCTTGCAGATGGATAAGAAGTACAACGGTAAGTTGGAAAGAACCGAATTCACCAGTGTCAACCTGCCCCCGCGAGAGAGTAATTTTATTTGCCAGCCATCTAGTCACCTTTGAACTTTGTTAATAATCCCCGTCCAATCCTCTTTCCTCAATGTCCTACTTTATAGTGGTAGGACCAAGAGCTTAGTTGGGAACCTTCCAACCTTGAAGGCCAAAATGTCCACCAGCTTCCTCGCCTTATTTTCTTTACTATCCATGTAGAATATTTTCGACTTCGCTTTGTTAATCCTGACTCTGGAAGCCCACTCAATGATAGGAGGTCTTTCATATACTTCCTTTCAGCCTCACAGAAAAAGATCATATCGTTTGTGTATTGTATGAATGTCACCACACTATCTTCTGTAAGTCCAATCCCCCTAAGTAGATTGGATCTAGCTGCTCTTTTTGTTATTATGGGTAAACATTCTGCCACCAACAAGAAAAGGAAGGGAAATAGTGGATCTCCTTATTGCTCCCTTCATTTTGTTTTAATCTATCTCATAGCCTCTCCATTGACCAGGATAGCTACCTTAGTATTATGGATACACTACTCTACCCTCCCTTATCATTTCTCACCAAAGCCCCACCAATCCATGATTTTGAAAAGAATTTCAGTTGATTTTATCATATGCCTTCTTAAAGTCTACTTTCACCACGACCCATTTCACCATTTCTTTACATCACCACATGACTAATTCAGTTGTTGTAATAAAGGAGTCTGATAAGAGCCTCCTATTTAAAAAAGCCGATTGAGAGGGTGACATAATTCCTTGCATAATTTCCTCCAATTTGTTGGCGAGGATCTTAAAATTATTTTTTATATCATGTTAAGTAAAGTAATAGGCCTAAAGTCATTTGCTTGCTTAAGTCCTATTTTAGGAATAAGACAAATATAGGATAGTTAATAGGTCTTGTGAATAGTTTTTCCTCGTACAGCTCTTGAGAGATGTTACAAATACCATCCCTAAGTAATTCCCAAAAAGGGTGCTTGTGCAGCACTTTCAACGACATTCGATGATGGCAGCCTCTCTTCCGTCCTCCTCTGCCTCCTACATTAATTTGCTGACCTTTAGTATTGTCATCATGTCGATCAGCAATCACACCTCCTATCTCCTCATCGCTTCCATTTGGTTGCCTATCTCCAACCTACCCTTGGTTCTAATCACCCCCATCACTAGGCCTGCCTAGTGGTGGAGATGGGGGAGCACTATGTTTGCTATCCTTCCCCCTTTTGTAGCTATCTAGATAAAGCACTCATATCTAAGAGCAATGGACAAGTTCTGAGGGATGTCCCTGAGATCATTGACTACCAAATGGCATCCAAATGCCCTTAGATCCATCATGGTTTTACTTGTTTCATCTGCTCGCAGAAATCCTTTCGATGTTGCTAATAAGCGCCGTGACCCTTGCCATCATCGAGCATTCAAACGGTAAATTAATCAGTTTAATCCAAGCTGTAAAAGTCATAATGTGCGGCACAACGTTCCTGTATGGTCCCCATGTATGACATTGTAACCAGAAACTCTCCAAACTTATGGTTTGCCTCATTACGATTTTCCCAAACACCCATTCCAGAGGAAAAATTGTAAAGTCCCGCTGTAACACCCCAATAGTCACACATCAGATGGAAAAGGGGTTCTGATTAAGAATATAAGAGGCCACTCACTATATTAATAATAACTGTGCTTAAGCATGTTAGGCTAGTGGTTTGGGCCTAACTAGTTATTATTGCTTATAGGTCAGGTCGTTACATTTGGTATTAGAGATGGTTCACTAGCCGGAGTGTGAGGTGATCCTCACATCACCTGGTGATCTTATGCTATGTGTGTGATTGAGCTAACAAGGACGACAGAGCCTAAACGGGGGAAGTCTATGACACTCACCCATATCTAGTAAGATTGGAGTTGTGATGAGTGTAAGTTACGGGGATCCCAAGGATCTATCTAGATACTATCAAACACCTAGAGGGGGGTGAATATATTTATAGGCCAAAAACACAAATCTCAATGCAACAAAAATAAATGCGAAAATTATAAATAGCACACCGAGATTTACGCGGGAAAGCTTCAACTAGGAGTAAAAAACCCACTGGACCAACACGCAATGATAATCCACTATAAAATAAAAGAACACAAGATGATTACCGACTCCATGGACTCAAACCTCTCTTTTATCTTCTTTGGATCTCGCGCACAGCGGGTTGTCCACGCCCTACGTCCGAATCCACGAACGCAACGTCCAGAATCCACGAAATGTCTACACTTCAAATCCACGAAGCCTTCAACACGTCGAATCCACGACGCCTACTCGAATCCACGAGTGCACTCCATTCGGAGTAAGATAAACAAGATTGGTGATGATTTATTACTTAGATGATCATGAAAGAACCATAGAAGATGTCTTTAAGCAATAGCCGGATCAATTCTCCATGAAGAAAGAGAAATTAGGGTTTCAAGAATTGATCCGATAGAAATTTTTTATTGGAGATGAGAAAAAAAGAACCCAATAAGTTTCTACGGTTTCAGAAAGATAATCTATACTTTTTCTACATTTTAGAGACATCACCACATCTTATTTATAGGTTTGGAATCAATTAGAATCAGATTATGATTGAAAAACTGATTTTGAAAAGGTTTGGAAGCAATTAGAATCAGATTAGAATTGCAAAACTGATTTTAAAAAATCTGCAATCTTATTTATAGGTTTGGAAGCAATTAGAATCATATTAGGATTGAAAAACTTCAATTTTGAATTTATCAATTTATACATATTCTAATATTTTTCAAACATATGTATATAATCATAAATCATCATCAATATTATTTAAACTTACCAAGTATCGTGAATTCATATTTTGAGTTTTCGAGTCTTTAGTCTTCGTCTTTTCTTCTTTGAACCTTCAAGACTCTGACTCACTTCACGAAATATGCCAATATAAAATTCGTAACAATCTCCCCCTTTGGCAATTTCGTGATAAAACCTAAAATTACATAAAAAGACTCACAATGCTCAAATCTCCAAAAAGAATTCTTTTATAAAATTTTCAATAAAATTTTCAAAATTTTCATATCTCTTCCCTTTTTTGTCAAAAATTGTCAAAAGAAAAATACCAAAAAAGTTTAGAGAGAAATCAAATACCGGAAGATAGTACACTAGAAGCACAAGTTTAAAAACTTTTTCAATATTAAAAACACTTATAATAAAATACCAAAATATGATGATTGTATTGTAAAAATGATGTTAGTGTATGGACAAGATAAATTCACATAGACTTCTTTCAATCAACATCAGTTTCATAAAAATTAAGAATTTTACTATAAAAGTACCAAAACGTAGATAAAATATCATAAGCTTTCTTAATTCATATAAACTTCAAAATTAAGTCATCAAAAATAATCTAGAGGTTCAAAAACTATCAAGATATAACAGATTATGAAGATGACTTATAGAGATTTACCAAATAACATAAATTCGTCATATAAACTTTCAAGTTTGAGATAAAGTAAACAATATACTAGGGGTAGCTCTTTTAAGCATCTTTTCAATATACCACCTTATACCTACCAAAATTTTTATATATGCATATTTTTTCAACCTCTTTAGTTATGCATTAAATTTTTATGTGGTAGCTTCACACACTTATCGAACGATCGAGGTGGTAGCTCTTTCCTACATATGGTGGTAGTTTTCACACTTTCTTTAGGATGTAACTCTTTTCACATCTTTTGTACCTTTGAAATATTTTTTTTAATTCTAACTCCCCCTAAAAAATGCAATCTCTTATTTGAAAAAAAATTTGGCAAGTTTTAGTCTATTAGCAAATTTTCATTCATCAAAGTCAACACACACAATCGAGATAGGTTAAGTGCCTAAAGATCATACATGATTATCTAAATTTGATGAATATAAATTTTAAAAACTCATATAATAAATTATCTTCATAAAATAATGAAAATGATGTAAAATCGATAATTAATATGAAATTAAGTAGGAGTGAATGAAAATGAACCTATAGATGTTCAAGGCAATAGTAAAAATTGTCACGCCCCGTCGGGCTTTAACACCAACTAGGTGGAAAGGATAACCGCACGGGCGCATGCCCCAGACCCGCCGAACGGATAGAGTCTCTTCTACTCGCCCAAGGCGTCACAACACAAGTATATTCACGATGTTCCAACTAGGAACGGAGTACAAGAGTTGCACAAGGAAAGTATCAACATAAAGAAGTTCTACTTCTATTACATCCCATTTGCACATTTATACATGTCTAATTTTTTTTTCCTTTTCTTTCATTTCTATTCCATACATCAAGTTTCAAAACTATGGAATTTACAAGTTGCATACATTTGATAAAAACCCCTATGCTATCATTGTCCAAAACTAGGGGTACAACTCTATGTAACACCTCAATGGAAGGGCCGCTATCTACAGAGCCAAACCCTTGCCTCGCTCCGCCGCCTCACTCGCGGAAGGACCTGAAAAACGTGTGGTGAGAACTATAAACATAGTTCCCAGTGGGTAAGGCCACCCAAGAGAGAAGCTCGACCCACCAGGTCCAAAGAAACACCATAAGCATAAGTTAGATCACAAATAACTATGTATACAAATATTTACATGCTTGTAAATAAACATAAAGGATGCAACCAATTAAAATGTCAACTTTCATTTTCTCCTTGGTTCATCCTATATCTCACATTGACCAAGTTCAACTACTTGTCATTTATTTATGGTATCGGAGTCGCCGCATCACCATAATGGTTCAAAACCAAAGCAGAATCGCCGCAAGCGTTGGGCACCGGGCAATGGAATCGCCATCCCCATCATGGTCCCAACTTCCAAGGAGTGAAATCGTCATCTCCTTATTCGGGTAGCGAAATCGTCGCATACCCGGGATAGCGAAATCGTCGCGTACCCCATTCCATCACCGCCATCACGTGGCACGGGTAGCGAAATCGTCGCGTACCCGGGATAGCGAAATCGTCGCGTATCCCAATCCATCACCGCCATCACATGGCACGGGTAGCGAAATCGTCGCGTACCCGGGATAGCGAAATCGTCGCATATCCCAATCCGTCACCGCCAACACGTGGCACGGGTAGCAAAATTGTCGCGTACCCGGGATAGCGAAATCGTCGCGTACCCCATGTTCACATTTCATACTTGCCAACCTAAGTCCAATGGCCCTAGGTTCAAGTCACCAAGTCTCACCTATGTTCAATGACACTAGGTTTACTTTACATTCTCAACCTAGGTTCCATGACACTAGGTTCCAATCTCATGTTCCAACCTATGTTCAATGACACTAGGTTCCATTTACACTTTTCAACCTATGTTCCTCAACACTAGGTTCTAATTCATACATGCAATCACATAACAAGTATAAATTCTAAGGATATACTTGAATTCATTAACATGCAAGGTGAGCCCATGGCTCAATTTATCATGATTCTCATTTTGCCAACATGCAAATTCTAGGGTTACATACTTTCACACTATTTTATTTTTAAATAGTTATTTACCCTAGACATGGAAGTGACCTAATCACTTCGGTAAACACAAACCCACCTCAAGAGCTTCCAATTTCTTAAATTCTTTGAGCTCCTAAGTCTCCAAGCCTTGAGTTCTTGCTTCAACCCAAGCTTCTATAAGAAAATAGTTCGTTACTCATTACGAACCCATAAATCAACTCGATGCTAGAAATCAATTGTTCTAACATGATTTTCTATGCCTCAATTGTAATTTTCGAATGTCCAAATATTTTTAGAACCTCCCATGATAAAAATCCTCATTTCACCTAGGTTTCACATGCATGCATGTAGAACCCCGAAATTTCTTGGCCAATCTCCACGTTTTGTGGTTTAGATTGCCTAGGATTTTCAAAAACCTCAAAATACTAGATCAATTCCAAGGTTTGAACCAAAATCATGAGGAACTCATCTTAGCCACGAGTTCCCCAAGCTCCTACTTGCACTAAGAAGCCTCTTCTCCACTTTGGAAATCTTTTCCAAGCTCAATCCACTCTTTTCTCCAAGCTTTGGAGAGATCTCTAGAGAGAGAAAGTGAGAGAGATGGAGAGGAGAAGTAGAGGAGGAAGAAGACTGAGAAGGAAAGGGTGTCCCTACCTTTCTAACACCCCCTCGAGTGTGAAAAGACCTATTTGCCCCACTCACACATCAACACTTACAGCCAGCCAAAGCTGGCATTTCGCAACACTGCATTCCGGTACCCACTCTGGCGTACCGGTATACGGGTGTTAGTTCCGTTATGCCACGAGGAATTCCGCAAAACCCGAGAGCTGGATTTCCAGATTCTGCCCTCGCATTCCGGTATGCCACACTCCATACCGGTACTAATCGCTTCAGTACCGGTATGGACACATCCATACCGGAATCCACTGCAGACTTCACAAGTTTGGTAGTTTTGACTTTTCAAAGTCCGTTTTCGCGTCTCATTTGCGCCGAAAATACTCGCACAAGCCCAAACTTGGCCGAAGCCACTCACATAGTCTCTCATGCCACTTTCCCACTGGAACTCCACAATCTGTAGAAGTTCGGTACGACACACTGAAGTTCAGTGTACTACATTCCTCCCCCCTTAAAGAGAGTTTCGGCCGGGAAACTAAATCATACCTCAGCTGGACTCAGCGAAGAGGTAAGAAAAACGCTCCTTCATTGAGCTTTCCAATTCCCACGTAGCTTCGCGCTCTTCGTGATTCGTCCATTGTACCTTTACGTAAGGAATTTCACCGCTCCTCAAATTTTTCACCTCGCGATCCATGATACACAAGGGAAATTTCTCGTAAGTCATATCCTCATGAAGCTCCATAGGCACATACTCGAGGACGTGCGCCGGGTCATACACATACTTGCGGAGCGTCGATACATGAAACGCATTGTGTATCCCCGCAAGTTTTGGCGGCAAGGCTAGCCGATATGCCAAAGTTCCCACACGCTCCAAAACCTCATAAGGTCCAATGTAACGGGGACTCAACTTATCCCGAACACCAAATCGCTTAACCCCTCTCATGGGCGATACTTACAAAAAGACGCGGTCTCCTACCGCGAATTCTAAATCTCGTCGACGCCTATCCGCATAGCTCTTTTGCCTGGATTGCGCCGTCGATAAGCGTTCACGTGCCAAGCGGACCTTTTCCTCCGCTTCATGCAACACATCCGGTCCTAAGATCCTTCTTTCACCGACCTCGCTCCAATGAATAGGAAAACGGCATTTTCTTCTATACAAGGCCTCAAACGGTGCCATACCGATGCTAGATTGATAGCTATTGTTATAAGCGAACTCAGCCATTGGTAAATGAGTAGGCCATGCACCCTTGAAGTCCAACACACACGCTCGCAGCATATCCTTCAAAATCTGAATTGTCCTCTCCGATTGACCGTCAATTTGAGGATGGAATGCCGAAGTAAAATCGAGCCGTGTACCCAAAGCCTCTTGCAAGCTTTTCCAAAAATGTGATGTAAAACGGGGATCTCGATATGAAACTATCGAGGTCGGGACCCCGTGCAACCGCATAATCTCGTCCAGGTAGACTTGTGCTAATTTGTCTCCCGACCAAGTGGTGTGGATTGGCAAAAAGTGTGCCGACTTTGTCAAACAATCCACCACCACCCAAATCACGTCGCGGCCACCATGCGATCGAGGTAGGCCCACAACGAAGTCCATTGCTATGTTCTCCCACTTCCAAACTGGAATGGGCAACCCTTGTAATTTTCCTGCTGGAAAGCGACGCTCGGCCTTCACCTGTTGGCATACTAGACATTGTGCCACGAAGCGTCCAACATCAAGCTTCATCCCCGGCCACCAATAATGCAATTTAAGATCCTTATACATTTTGGTGCCGCCCGGGTGAATCGTATAGGGAGAAGTGTGAGCTTCTTTCAAGATCTCCCCACGAATGTCCTCGACTTTAGGCACGCACAATCGATTTCGGAATCGAATGGCGCCCTTCGAATCCATATGAAAATCACCGGCGCGTCCACTCTCGATAGCACTCCGCACCTTTTGGAGTTCCGGATCTCCGGATTGCTTTTCTTTTATTTGCTCCAACAAGGTCGGCCACACCTCGAGATTCATGAGTATAGCGGGGACGCCCGGGGCCACGACTTCCAAGTCGAACCGGCCCATTTCCTTGATCAACGGCATTTGTCCCGTCATCTCAATTGCGAAGTTCTCTACGGATTTTCGACTGAGCGCATCGGCCACCACATTGGCTCTACCGGGGTGGTACAAGATGGTTAAGTCGTAATCCTTTATCAACTCCAACCATCTCCGTTGCCTCAAGTTCAACTCCTTCTGAGTGAATAAGTACTTTAAACTTTTATGGTCCGTGTACACTTCACAATGTTTTCCGTACAAGTAGTGTCTCCACAACTTAAGCGCGAAGACCACCGCTGTAAGCTCTAGGTCATGGGTAGGGTAATTCTGCTCATAGCTCTTCAGCTGACGAGAGGCATATGCTATCACCTGTCCTCTTTGCATAAGTACACACCCAAGACCACACCGTGATGCGTCACTATACACCACAAAGCTCTCCCCCGCAACCGGCAAGGCGAGAACCGGAGCCGAAGTCAACATTTTCTTTAGCTCCTTAAAGCTTTGGTCGCATTCCTCGCTCCAATCATATTTGGCTCCCTTGCAGGTAAGACGCGTTAGTGGACCGGAGATTTTTGAAAATCCCTCCACGAACCGCCGATAGTACCCCGCAAGACCCAAAAAGCTTCGTACTTTCGTGACATTGGTCGGGCGAGGCCAATCCTTGATTGCCTTAACTTTTATAGGGTCCACCGATACTCCGCCCGCGGAAATCACATGACCCAAGAAAGTGACCTCACGAATCTAAAATTCGCACTTCTTTAACTTGGCGAACAACTTGTTCTCTCGAAGAACCTGGAGCACAATCCTTAGATGCTCTTTATGTTCCTCTTCACTCCGAGAGTACACAAGGATGTCATCTATGAACACCACCACAAATCGATCTAGTAGTGGTTTAATACACGGTTCATTAAATCCATGAATGCTGCCGGGGCATTGGTAAGCCCGAAAGGCATAACCGTGAATTCATAGTGTCCATACCGCGTTCTAAACGCGGTCTTATGCACATCCTCCGGTTTGATCTTCAATTGGTGATAACCGGATTGAAAATCAATCTTTGAATACACCCGTGACCCATGTAACTGATCAAATAAGTCCGGGTACTTGTTCTTGACGGTCACTTTATTCAACTCACGGTAATCCACACATAACCGCAGTGAACCGTCTTTCTTTCGTACAAATAGAACAGGGGCTCCCCAAGGTGACACACTTGGCTTTACGAAACTCTTGTCCAACAAGTCTTGTAGTTGTGCTTTCAATTCCTTTAGTTCCGCGGGTGCCATCCTGTACGGGGCCTTAGAAATCGGCGCCGTACCCGGGAGCAAATCGATCACGAATTCTATTTCCCGATTCGGTGGTATTTCGGGTAACTCCGCCGAAAATACATCCGGGAACTCTTGGACTATAGGAATGTCCTCGAGTCCCAACACCTCCTTTCGGTCATCCACAATCGTTGCTAAGTAAGCAATGCAACCACTAGCAATGAGCTTTCTTGCTTGCGACGTGGACACCATCGATGCAAAGAGCGAACTCTTGCACCCACGGTACACAAACTCCTTATGCCCGGGTTCTCTAAACCTCACTATCCGACTCTCACAATCAATAGTAGCGTGATATCTCGAGAGCCAATCCATTTCTAGGATTAAGTCATATTCATTCATTCGATTCAACACCAGCAAATCAGCTGGCATGATCCAGTTTTCAATCCTCACTGGATAATTTACACACGCTTGATGTACACAAAAGGTGTGTTCTGGCACTTGCACAGTTCTTGCATGCGTGGCTTCTATAATTTTTATTTCATGTGCAATAGCAAATGATCGAGCAATGAATGAATGCGATGCTCCGGTATCAAACAAAGCTCTACATCGAATGCCATTAATCAACACAATACCTGCCACGACATCCTCTGGGGCAGAAGGCTCCTCCACCTGCGAGGCGAACACCCGTCCACTGGCCGCTGGCCCTCAACTGGTCTCGGTGGCGGTGTACGGCCTGCCGACATCGCCGCGGGTGGGATGCCCGCAAGCTGTCTCGGCGGTGTAAATGCCGATGCCGACGACGATGTCCGGCCATTATCCATCGGGCAATTGAACCGCATATGTCCCGGCTATCCGCACTTGTAGCACCGGCCCTCACGGTAATCACACTGTTGAGGTTGTGGGGGCCGCTACAAATCGGGCACCGGCCCAAGGGTCGATTTTGCTGAGACCCTCGAGATTGATTCTACGACTGTGAGTGCTTCGGGGGTCGCTTAGAGCTAGACTGACCACCCGAGCCACCCGCCGGACGCTTCTTTCCTTTCACCTTATCATTTTCCTTCTCTCTTTCCCAAGATTCGCGCTCCTCGTGCGCACATGCATTCCCGTGCTCTACCCAGAGGGCACGGTCAAAGACCTCTGCAAAGGTCTGCAACTTGAAGGCGTGAACCGCCCGAAAGATCTCCGGTCGAAGCCCGCGCACGAAGCAGTCGACCTTGTCCAATTCTCCGCGGACAACGTGCGGTACACAGTTAATGATATGCGAGAATTCCCTCTCGTACTCACGCACAGTGCGGTTCCCTTTCTTCAACTTTCGAAACTTTTCTTGAAGTTTTCTCTTCTCGCTATCGGGGAAGTAGGCGGCGAACACCATACCCCGAAACTCCTCCCAAGTCGGTGGCGGAAGACTAGAGAGTCGATCACGCTTGACTCCCTTCCACCACACCTTCGCCGATCGCTCTAAACAATGAGCGGCGAGGTGCACCTTGTCCCTCTCCAAGGTATATAGATCCTAGAAGAGCGTCTCGATGGCATCGATCCATGTCTCCACGTCCCATGGATCCACGTTCTCCCCGTTAAAAATAGGCGGGTTGAACTTTTTGAACGTCACGAGAGCCGCAAGTGTGCGCTCTCTCTCCGCCTCCTCCGCCGCGGAATTGGGCATAGGAGCACCCGACCCATCGGTCGCAGTCGGTGGTGCGGGTGGCGCCACAGCCGGCGCCGGTGCCACTCCCTCGGTCGGTGCCGAAGCAGAGGCCGGAGGTGCTCCCGCTCTCTCCTCCCTAATCGCAGCCACTTGCTGCGCCATCTCATCCTGGAGCTTCTTAATTTGCTCCTCCTGTCGCTGCATGGTTTCGACCTGTCGCCGAACCACGCCCATCAACTCGGTCAACTGGTCACGAAGACCCGAGTTCTCGCCCTCCCCGAGTTGTTCGGGAGCCGCGCTCGATCCTCCGAGCCCAGTCCTCGTAGGAGGCCGTCCACGTACCATTATCTCCTGAAAACACAACGACTTTGGTCATTTCGTGACATTCAAAGTCATTTACGACACAACATTTCACGAACATAAACGTGAACCCAATCTAGACGAAAGTCACACAAGGGCTCTTATTCCCCTCACTTGGTTTCATGTTGTCGGCCGCCAACATGAACTCTCTTGGTGAAGAATAAGACACACCTCGAATCCACCTCTACTTTCAACTAGAGGTATAAGGACATAACCCAATCACTTATCTTTCGCCACAATCAAGGATCTCGTCACTCACGAGCCTATACTCCTAGGGTCTTTTCCATCCTAGGATTTCTTAGGTCCACCTAGACCGTTTCTACGCTCTCATACCACCTTAGTCTGTCACGCCCTGTCGGGCCTTTAACACCAACTAGGTGGAAAGAATAACCGCACGGACGCATGCCCCAGACCCGCCGAACGGATAGAGTCTCTTCTACCCGCCCAAGGCGTCACAACACAAGCATATCCACGATGTTCCAACTAGAAACGGAGTACAAGAGTTGCACAAGGAAAGCATCAACATAAAGAAGTTCTACTTCTATTACATCCCATTTGCACATTTATACATGTCCATTTTTTTTTCCTTTTCTTTCATTTCTATTCCATACATCAAGTTCCAAAACTATGGAATTTATAAGTTGCATACATTTGATAAAAATCCCTATGCTATCATTGTCCAAAACTAGGGGGTACAACTCTATATAACACCAAAATAAAAGGGCCGCTATCTACAGAGCCAAACCCTTGCCTCGCTCCGCCGCCTCACTCGCGGAAGGACCTGAAAAACGTGGGATGAGAACTATAAACATAGTTCCCAGTGGGTAAGGCCACCCAAGAGAGAAGATCGACCCACCAGTTCTAAAGAAACACCATAAGCATAAGTTAGATCACAAATAACTATGCATACAAATATTTACATACTTGTAAATAAACATAAAGGATGCAACCAATTAAAATGTCAACTTTTATTTTCTCCTAGGTTCATCCTATATCTCACATTGACCAAGTTCAACTACTTGTCATTTATTTATGGTATCGGAGTCGCCGCATCACCATAATGGTTCTCAACCAAAGCGGAATCGCCGCAAGCGTTGGGCACCGGGTAATGAAATCGTCATCCCCATCATGGTCCCAACTTTCAATGAGTGAAATCATCATCTCCTTGTTCGGGTAGCGAAATCGTCGCATACCCGGGATAGCGAAATCGTCGCATACCCCATTCCATCACCGCCATCACGTGGCACGGGTAGCGAAATCGTCGCGTACCCGGGATAGCGAAATCGTCGCGTATCCCAATCCATCACCGCCATTACATGGCACGGGTAGCAAAATCGTCGCGTACCCGGGATAGCGAAATCGTCGCGTATCCCAATCCTTCACCGCCATCACATGGCACGGGTAGCAAAATCGTCGCGTACCCGGGATAGCGAAATCGTCGCATATCCCAATCCGTCACCGCCAACACGTGGCACGGGTAGCGAAATCATCGCGTACCCGGGATAGCGAAATCGTCGCGTACCCCATGTTCACATTTCACACTTGCCAACCTAAGTCCAATGGCCCTAGGTTCAAGTCACCAAGTCTCACATATGTTCAATGACACTAGGTTTACTTTACATTCTCAACCTAGGTTCCATGACACTAGGTTCCAACCTATGTTCAATGACACTAGGTTCCATTTACACTTTTCAACCTATGTTCCTCAACACTAGGTTCTAATTCATACATGCAATCACATAACAAGTATAAATACTAAGGATATACTTGAATTCATTAACATGCAAGGTGAGCCCATGGCTCAATTTATCATGATTCTCATTTTGCCAACATACAAATTCTAGGGTTACACACTTTCACATCATTTTATTTTCAAATAGTTATTTACCCTAGACATGGAAGTGGCCTAATCACTTCGGTAAACACAAACCCACCTCAAGAGCTTCCAATTTTTTGAATTCTTTGAGCTCCTAAGTCTCCAAGCCTTGAGTTCTTGCTTCAACCCAAGCTTCTACAAGAAAATGGTTCGTTACTCATTACGAACCCATAAATCAACTCGATGCTAGAAATCAATTGTTCTAACATGATTTCCTATGCCTCAATTGTAATTTTCGAAGGTCCAAATATTTTTAGAACCTCCCATGGCAAAAACCCTCATTTCACCTAGGTTTCACATGCATGCATGTAGAATCCCAAAATTTCTTGGCCAATCTCCACGTTTTGTGGTTTACATTGCCTAGAGTTTTCAAAAACCTCAAAATACTAGATCAATTCCAAGGTTTGAACCCAAATTATGAGGAACTCACCTTAGTCACGAGTTCCCCAAGCTCCTACTTGCACCAAGAAGCCTCTTCTCTATTTTGAAAACCTTTTCCAAGCTCAATCCACTCTTTTCTCCAAGCTTTGGAGAGATCTCTAGAGAGAGAAAGTGAGAGAGATGGAGAGGAGAAGTAAAGGAGGAAGAAGACTGAGAAGGGAAGGGTGTCCCTGCCTTTCTAACACCCCCTCGAGTGTGAAAAGACCTATTTGCCTCCCTCACACATCAACACTTACAGCCAGCCAAAACTGGCATTTCGCAACACTGCATTCCGGTACCCACTCTGGCGTACCGGTATACGGGTGTTAGTTTCGGTATGCCACGAGAAATTCTGCAAAACCCGAGAGCTGGATTTCCAGATTCTGCCCTCGCATTCCGGTATGCCACACTCCATACCGGTACTAATCGCTTCAGTACCGGTATGGACACATCCATACCGAAATTCACTGCAGACTTCACAAGTTTGGCAGTTTTGACTTTTCAAAGTCCGTTTTCGCGCCTCATTTGCGCCGAAAACACTCGCACAAGCCCCAAACTTGGCCGAAGCCACTCACATAGTCTCTCATGCCACTTTCCCACCGGAACTCCACAATTTGTAGAAGTTCGGTACGACACACTGAAGTTCAGTGTACTACAAAAAATAGTAATCATCCAATGAGCTTGAAAACAATAAAAAAAATGTAAAAATGAAAGACCTAAAATGTAATACAATGATCAAAAAAGATATGTAATAAAAATCGATCAACACACTACACAGAATCAGAACAAATTTTGGCTTAAGACAAGAAAATATATCACCTTTCCGAACCCAAACTTGCCGGATTGTTGGTTGTCTTGCTTTGTTGCGGTTAGGCGACATTTGTTTTGACTTTTGATCGACCGTTGGTCTCCACATTGCATGCGGCTTCTCAGGCACCATTTGTTGTGGCTTTGATTTTCGATTGATCTTGGATACTCGACCTTTTTGATGTTGCTTTTGAATTCGTAAAGGTTGTCAAGTGTTAGAAGATGTCAATTGATGTGTAGAAGATGCCGGTTGAGTCCTCTTTCCTTTTCTCGAGCATATCTTCTTGATGTGACCTTTATTTTCACATCTATGGCATATTTTATTCTTCAAATTTTTTGAGACTTTGGGTGCTGAATTTTTAACCTTCTCAACATATGTCTTTTAATATCCAAGTCCAAGTTTGTTTTTTTGACTCAATCCAAGCATATCATCAAGCTTCTTTGACATGGAGGAGAATTTTTGCATATCGAATTTGAGTTGATGGACTTGTTTGGTCAAAACTTGGTTGGAAGTATGAACTTCCTTGTATTGTTGTTTAAAAAAATCAATATTTTCTTGATATGATTTGATCATTTTCTCCGATTGGTCTACCTTCTCTTGGAGGATTTTATTGTTCTTTAATATGTTCCCTTTCCTCCTCAAGAGCTTTAGACGTGTTCTTCGATTCGTTGTTCTTATTCTCAAACTCAAGCAATTGCTTCTTCACTTTTTTATTGTACTTAGCCATCTTCTTGGATATTTTGAGTAGTTGTTGGTACGCCTCGGCTAAGCCCTCATCGTCCGACTCCCCCTCACTCTCGCCATCGTCCGTCGATATTTTATGCAAGGAGAGAGAAAGAAAAGAGTCAAAAATAATAGACGATAAACAAAGAGCTGAAGAGGAAGATAAAGAAGTATGAGAACATAAAGCTTTGGCATCATTCTTTTTCTCTTCACTTGAGGTCGATTCATCATAGGTAGAATCGTCCTAAGTTTTTGCTTGCAAAGCCATCTTCTTATAGGATTTCTTAGTAGGGCAATCCATAGAGATATGGTCGTAGCTTTTGCATTTGTAACATTAGATTTTTCCTTCAAAATTATTTTTTTTCTTAGAGGCTTTTGCAAGTTTCCTGTCGTTAGAGGATCTAACGCTTGAAAATCCTTTAGAAGAAGTTTTGGATGTAGATCTGTTGGTTCCGTTCTTCCAAAAATTTCGACGAAATTTTTTCGTGAGAAGCACCAATTGGTGTTCAAAGTCGGCAAGTGAAATTTCTTCATCAGAATCCGAGTCGTCATCTTCCTCCTTAATAGATTTGAGTGCAACACCTGTACTTTTAGAGGAAGACTTGGAAGAAAATTGATTAGTAGGAAAAGTCATTTCGTACGTTTGTAAAGCACCTACTAATTCTTCTACTTTTAAATCATCCAGATATTTTATTATTTCTATGGCGGCAACTTTCGGACGAAATCTTTCAGAATGAGTTCTCAAAAAAAAATTACAACTTTTGATTTTGAGATTTTCTCTCCCAAGTTTGCACGTGTATTAACTATGTCTTGTAGACAAGTATAATACTCGGTGAAGGTTTTATATTCCTCCATACAAATTGAATTAAATTTGCTTGTCAACATTTAGGATTTTTGAACCTTTACCAAGCTTCTTCCTTCATGCGTAACTTGGAGAGTATCCCAAATCTCCTTCGCCATTTCACACGCCGAGACGCATGAAAACTCGGTTCAAGTTAAAGTATTAAATAAAGCATTAATTTTCCTTCCATTGTAAGAAGATAAATCAATTTCTTCCTTAGTCCACTTATTTCGAGGTTTGGGGGTGTCAACATTAGTGACGATTTTGGTAAGATATTTCCATCCAAATTCAATCGATTGCTAAAGTCGCTCATCAATGGCAATTAGAAAAGCTCTCATGCGAACCTTCCAATAAGCATAATTTGTGTCATCGAAGAGCGGAGGTCGATTAATGTTACCACCCTTATCCATATCAATTGAAAAAATCTAGATCCCGCTCTGATACCACTTGTAAGTTACGGAGATCCCAAGAATCAATCTAGATACTATCAAACACCTAGAGGGGGGTGAATAGGTGTGTAGGCAGAAAACACAAATCTCAATACAACAAAAATAAATGCAAAAATTATAAATAGCACACCGAGATTTACGTGAGAAAACTCCAACTAGGAGCAAAAAACCCACGGGACCAACACGCGATGACAATCCACTATGAAATAAAAGAGTACAAGGTGATTACCGATTCCACGGACTCAAACCTCTCTTTCTTCTTCTTTGGATCTCGCGCACACCAATAGGTTGTCCATGCCCCACGTCCGAATCCATGAACACAACGTCCCGAATCCACGAAACGTCTACATTTCGAATCCACGAAGCCTTCAACACGTTGAATCCACGACACATACTCGAATCTACGAGTGCACTCTGTCCGGAGCAAGATGAACAAGATTGGTGATGATTTATTGCTTAGATGATCATGAAGGTGTTAGTTATATGCCCTATAAGCCAATCGGCGTCACAACTTAAAGGGTTAATATCATTGTACTTTTTTTTAAAATTAATAAACTGGCATTCTTCATTCATATTATTGCCAAATGCATATATATGAATCGTCCATAAAATTAATAGTAGAAGAATTATATTTCTAAGATGTTAGAAATTTGAGACATATATTATTCTGTAATTAATTCTTAAATTCTTCTGATCATAGGATTATCACGAGGGCGGTGATAAATCCGAAAAGATCAGTGTATACTGTACTTTCCTTATGGGATGACGAGTCTCAAGTCATTAGTGTGGTGACACTAGAGTAAGCATACAGGTGAATGTTGGAGAACAATTTCACTGAGCGTGACCAACTATGAACAATCACATGGATGTCTACTCACTCGTCAGTGAATTGTTCCATATTGTAGTGGTGTGAGTGATCATTTGACCTGAGGCACCACGGTTATCTTGCGTGTGGGTTATTGTAGTTTGATTGTGTAAATACTTTATACCCTAATCATGGGTTAAAGTCAACACATGTTGGCTGCAGTGGGTCATACGTGGAGGTATGTGTGTGTGCCAAGATAAAATTTATCACCCTCGGTAGAGAGAAAATTGTCCTATGCTATCTGTTTACAAGATATAAAAGCCCTTGGCTAAGACAGTGTGATTTTATGGAAAGAAGTTTGCATATATCAGTTGTTAATCAGATAAGACATATGATTGAGTAATGGGTTTGACGAGTTATCCATAACCTCGGCTCAATCGGGACAAGTGATAGAAGGATTTTATCACACGATAACTATATTTAAAGGTTCAGTATGTTATTCATTCTACTTGGATTGCCGCGATATATTGTTAGGTGTCACTCGTGGATTGTGGGACCCACGAGGCTGATTAAGATAGTTAATCACACTCAGTTGGGAGAATCAAAAATATTTTGGTCCATCGAAAAGAGTTTCGATGGAGACACTAAAAGAATTTAGCGTCATGTCTCACTAACTGGTGGAATTGAACCTATGTGGTCACACACAATAAAGGCTGCATGTGATCAAGTACTTGGAGAATTAATAGAGAGACCATTTTGCTAAAATAGCAAAGCTAGAATTTACTTGCTAAGTTGGTTAGCAAGAGGGACCAATTTGTAAAATTAAAAATTGTAGAGTTAAATGCAATTGTTGCATGCGGTGCAAGTGCACATGAAATATTAAAAGGTGTCTTTCTCTCATCAACTCCTCAATTAATAAAAAGATTAATTGAGGAGTTACAAAGTAAAAGTGAAGGAGGAGAAGGGAAAGTGAACTCATGCGTTCACTTACCCTATTAATGATATAGTTAATACAGAGGAAAGGAAAATCTCCTTTTTCTTTTCCTCCCTTCGTTTCTCTTCTCTCCACCTGTTAAATGAGAGAAGTTTCACTTCCTCTCATTTGTGGTGGCGGTTTCTTCTCTTATCTCCAACTTTGAGAAAAGAGATACTTTATTAATTCCAAGGCTATCAACGTCTCATTATGAGAACGTTTCTCCACCTCTTTCTTATCTCTCTATCTTTTGCCTCATCTATAAATAGAGGCATCTCTCGATGATGAGGAAAAATATAACACAAAAGGTGAAGTGTTAGAGAAAGTGAGAAAAACTCTTCTAATCATATAGAGCTCTGTTTAATCATAAGAGAGTGATTCTCCAATAATAATTGGTCTCTATATTGTAGTTAATCCTTTTGAAATTGTTAGCATAATTTTGAGGATTAATTCTTCTCCATATTGACACAAGAGATCACGAAAGGAGTTTCAAGATTACACTGTGATTGTGTGAAGCACAGATCCCGGAGCAATCTTGTGTGGATACACATAGAGGCCGAACACTTGTGCGGCTCAAAGGACAAGAAGTTCAGATCCAATATCTACCATGAAATAATTTCGATAATTAGCACAGGTTGAAATTCAAACCCTTCTTCTAAATAGATTAGAATAATAATTTTTGTTTGCCATACGAGATGATCTTGATACATATATACTAATATCATAAATGTTATGATATTAAAGTATACATGATTGGTCATATTTTATAAATAAAATTTATTTTCGCTGCATTAAATACGCATGCACATGCATGAATTTCCTTACAGAAGGAACCGTAGAAAATATCTCTAAGCAATAGCCGGATCAACTCTCCATGAAGAAAGAGAAATTGGGGTTTTAAGAATTGATTTGTTAAAAACTTATCGTTGGAGATGAGAAAAAAAGCACCCAACAAGTTTCTAGGATTTCAAAAAGATAATCTACGCTTTTCCTACGTTTTAGAGACACCTCCATATTTTATTTATAAGGTTGGAATCAATTAAAATCATATTAGGATTAAAAACTGATTTTAAAAAGGTTTGGAAGCAATTAGAATCAGATTAGGATTGCAAAACTGATTTTAAAAAATCTGTCATCTTATTTATAGATTTGGAAGCAATTAGAATTATATTAGGATGGAAAAACTTCAGTTTTGAATATTTATCAATTTATATCTATTCTAATGTCTTTCAAACATATGTATATGATCATAAATCATTATCAATATTATTTAAACTTACCAAGCATCATGAATTCATACTTTGAATTTTCGAGTCTTCAATCTTCGTCTTTTTTTCTTTGAACCTTCAAAACTCCGACGCACATTACAAAATATGCCAATATAAAATTCGTAACAATTAGAAATATAAGGCACCATGGAGTCATGAACCCTAGTAATAACAACTGGGCTTAAACATTTTGGGCCAATGGTTTGAGCCCGATAAGTTATTATTGCCAATAGGTTAGGTCGTTATACTCGCTCCCTCTGTTTTACAACAAAAAAAAAAACCAGTCAAATATCCTCAAAAACGACTAGCCAGAGCATTCGCAATTGTCTATTGTAGAGAATAACCCAGATATGTCGGCTACACCATATCTGCTAACATCGCATTTCGCTATAGTTCCCTGTTCTTAAATACTACTCCGTATAGAGTTCATACGCTCTTGCAACTGGAATGCGTCCTCATCCATGGTGCACCCTTGTACATTTTGGAGTTTCTCTATCAAGGTCCTTCCTTGCGCTATAAGCCCTATGCCCCGTCCTTAGGCACCAGAGACACCGAATGGATCCCTGCACATAGTCGCTGAATGGTCTCTCCCCAAATATTGGAAGCACATCCTAATGAGTGACTGCCTTATCTCACCCTTGTCTTTGAGTTGCACACAATTCTGCTATATGGATTGGCAGGTGCTTTTCAGTATCAGTTTGTGTTACGACAAGCACACAAACAGAAATAAAAATGGAGAACGTGAAGTAGATAAAGCACAAATAGGAAAAATAAATAACACACAGATTTACGTGAAAAAACCTTTGCAGAGGAAAACCACGGGCGAGAGACGAGAGAACTTCACTATGCAGAAAAGGGAACACAAAGTTCACCAATATTATAATCGATATGTCGCCTCTAGGGCAAAACAAAGAAAGAAAACTCTTAACGGCTTTCCGATCCGATGCCTATCGGCCCGAGCCTTACGCTACCCACTACGGACATCCATTTTCCTTCACAAACTTCTTTTCCAAATTGGTCGCATTGCGAAACTATCAACAAGTTGGAGTCCCAAAACTGAAGTCCATTACCAATTTTGAGGCACATCTAACAGTTTGGAATGATCCAAGATGACCTCTTTATAGGACTGGAATGATCCAGGAGGACCTCTCCATCGGACTAAAATGATCCAAGAGGACCTTTGATCGAGGAAGGAGTAATTGGTACGCATAATATCGAGGTGATTCCCTCACAAACCAATAACTAGGAAATCTAATCGTATCCTTGTTTCTTGTAAAGCATCATCACCTTTTCTCTATAATAAATAGGGCGCCTCCCTGCTTCAGCTTATTCAAAAGACTAGTACGAGCAGGTTGCTCTTCATATGCCACCTAATTTGTTCACCCAAGCCACTCATTCGATCACCGACTTTATTTTCTAGTCCTCGTTCTTTCTCCCCCTTTTCAATTCTGTTATGATTTCCTGTGTCTTTTCCTCTGCAACTGCGATGTTGGATGACTCGTCCAAGAAACATTCGTCTCTAATATGGTTTCTCTAGGTTAGGCTCAAGCTTTGATAGTGCCTTCAGTCCATCATTGTTCCTCCTACTCGCCGGTGGCTCATAGCTTTCTTTTTGACCCTGCAACGCCACCTAGGGTCATTCACCGCCTTCGCCTTCTCTTTCTCGCCGGTGGCTCATAGCTTTCTTTCAACCCTGCATCGCCGCCCAGGGTCCTTCGCTGCCTATGCTCATCCTTCTCGCCGATGCCTCATGTTTGTCCAAGACAACTCTAATTTTAAGGGCGCAAAATAAATTTTTTTAAAAGACAAGAGTTACAAGTGAAAAAATAAATATTTATAGGGGGTTTCTATATTTTAGCCATCATTAATGTATCAATAGACAACTTTTGTAGAGAATCTGCAATACATGAATAGAAGATGAGGAAGGATCATTTGTGGTATGCTCACATGCAAAGAAGAGATAGATACACCTGTTTACTAGAGGCATGGTAAATCAAGCAAATAATGTCGAAAAGATTTAGAGAAAAGCTGGAAAAATTCAAATAAAGGTGAAAATGAAAGATTTAGCTGCTAATGTTAATTCTAGGAGCACTACAAAAAAGATTACATTTAAGAACGATTTTTTCTATAGTTAAGAATGCTTAAAAGCGTCCCAATATAATCTAATGTCGTATTTAAAAGCGTCGGCAAATGAAAATTCGTTAGGTATATACCGACGCTTATGCCAACGCTTATGCCAAGCGTCGGTAAAATATATTTTAACGCTTTAAAGCGTCAGGATTTTTTAAAATCCTGACGCTTTGAAGCGTCGAAAAATTAAAAATAATAGTAAAATTTAACATTTAATAAATTAATTTATTACAATATATGGTTTATTTGACGACGCTTTTTGAAGCGTCGGTATTTGCTACATTATAGGGATGTTTGGGAACGCTTATCCCAAGCGTCGTCTAAAAAGCGTCTTTATATTGAAATTTTCTTATAGTGGAGAAGCAAACACTCGAGATAGCCAAGATCGCAAGCAAGGATTTGTATCTAGATTCTTTTCTTCAAGTAATTCATATATAGAAGCACATCTAGGGCTGAATTATGGGTGAGCAGAGGCATCTAGATACTTGTTCCATTTTTTTCTTTTTAAAGAATCCATCCCTTGGGGTACTTGATTTGATGGGCCTCTAATGGTAACAACAATGACAGTAGACCAAGTCCAAACTAACACAAATTATACAGGTTTAAGTCAAACTCATTGATTAATCACCCAACCACCATATCAAACATAGCAAGAGAACTAAACCACATGAATCCCTTCTTATACTGTCTCTTTTTTACATGATCACACTTTAGATAGGCTGCATATAGGTTTTGCTACAGATAATTAAATATCAATACAAGCTCTTTTCAAAGTCCTGTGGTGCACCTATAAAGATTCATAACTAATTTCTATCAACTAATTTTTAAGAGTAAAACACTCAACACATGTGTATTAATTTCTGATACTAATGAAAATCTTGCCTAATAAACTGAACTCTTTGTTCTTCTTTCAACAGTTCTGGCAAAGGGAGGCAGCAAGCTTGAGGCAGCAATTACAAGACTTGCACAAGAGTCACAGGTACCATTTCTGTACCTTGTATTGCTTAAATATATGCTTTTGATCCAATTGAATCATAATCGAAGTCAACTTTCATACAGAAAGCTGTCGCAATCTGAAAAATCTTATTATCTAGAATTGATTACAACCATTTGAAAGGCGTAGATGTCTATCCAATGTTCCCGACAGCTCTAATATTCAAGAACTATGCGGAAAATTCCATCACATAGTTCGCGATTCAATTGCCTGGAACCTTATAATCCTTTCTTGAGCTATTTCCCTTCCTAAATCAGTTGCCGCTAAATCTTACCTAGTCATACTATTCAGGTTACTATTGATCTTTCCATTCGCATCTCTGCATTAAAATCGGCAGCAATATCTCAAATAGTTCACCATGATTTTATCTGTTTTCGGGTCATTTTCACCTTAGAGAATGCTTCATTTGGCATCCTTTTGCTCCAAGCATCAAATCATTTACCTAGTTCATATATATATCTCTACTACACTAATTTAGTTAACATGCTTGGAGGGGCTCCTGGTTTCCGCCGGGTCGCATTACTATTCCTAAGTACAATAGGCAAATGGTTTCCTAGATATTGTAGAACAATGACGTAAAAATATATTATCAAACAAAAAAAATTACCGTAGTCCACAAATAAATGAGTTGCTCTATTATCCAAAATAGGTTTTGGAAAAATTAACTTTTCATTGCAGGCAACTGATCGGAGAAGAGCTATCTGACTTAAGTGTCAAAGATCTTCAAGGTTTAGAGAAACGAGTTGAAATGAGTTTGTGCTCCATCAGAAAGACGAAGGTTCTCAAAACAATGGCCATTCTAGTATATATATTTTTTATTTTATTTTTTCTAACTCTTTTGCGTTCCTTCATCTACAAAATTTGTCCTTTTATGGTTACTTTTAGGAGAAAATTTTAAGAGATGAAATCGCAGAGCTCAACCGAAAGGTTCGTCAACAAATAAAAGTTCATTTTGTCATATTTACGTCGAATATTAATGCATGCACTATAATATATTTGTGGACGTAACACTATTTCAATATCTATTGCAGGGTTATCTAGTATATAATGAGAACATTGAACTCCACAAGAAGGCGAACCACGTATATCAGGAAAATATTGATTTAAACAACAAGGTAACGAAAAAAGAAAAGAAAAAAACTAAATTTTCAATGTCATAGTTAAGTTTCCATACGTAAGCATAGAAGTTTATTAGCAGGTTCAGCAGGCAAGCGGATCAAGTGGTGGAACCAGCAAAGCTTCGATTATTCCATATGTTTTTACCGTAGCTGAAGACGAAGAAGAACTTGTTCATCTTCAGTTATGCCATCCCCAACAGCAAGGAGATAGGACGCAATGAAGAACTCTACAGCTGGAGTGATTTCATAGTAGTTTGGAAAAAGTCTTCTATGTCACAGTTATTTCACATAAGATTTGCAACATCTAGTAATGAGCTTCCACATTAATACTTATTATTAGATTTTTTTTTTTCTTTTAATCATCCTACATGACATAAAAAGATTGGTTTGAGATATATCCTATGTGCTGCAAGTGTGTTATATTAAAAAAAATTTCCTAACTTAGACCCACTTTTCAATTTTATTTTTATGGTTTGAATCATAAGAACATGATCCCCTATGTTGCACAGATACGGATACGGTGATACGGATACGACACGATACGGATACAGTGATACGGCACTTCCTAAAACTTTCAGAATACGATACGCGGGATATATTTGAATAAAATATTATTTAAATATACTTAAATATATATTGATTATATGTAATAATATATTGATAACAAGTAGGATATCTTGATTATATTAAGAAATATATTTTAATATACATTAACTTGTATAATTGTCCTACATTTGTTCATATGAAATAATAATTCATAAAGTATCACCCAATTATTCTCCAATTTGATCAAATGATAACAATAGATATGTAGTCACACAAACTAGATAATTAACCATTCAACATATATGTTTGTTTTATTAGTTTTATTATTAAAACAGTAATAAAAGAAAATATACTAGCAATTTAATAAAATAGAAAAAAAAATCATATTCTCTATAGCCTTTGTTGCTTAATGCTAGGTTGACAAATTAGATGAAAAAGAGTAAAAGAGAAGCAGTGAAGAACTAAATCATGGCTTAATACTGTGTGGAGATAGAACGAGAGGGAGCGCTTTCTACTATTCAAGAGCAAAAAGATAGAAGAAATGACAAATTAAATAGAGATTGGTGTTTCTCTTACTCTTGTCCTTATTTTCAAATAGGTTTGGATGTGGGCTTTTAAATTTTTTTAAAAATTTCGATCATTTTAGGCCAAAAAAGAATCTGGCCGTATCCCCTCGTATTCCTCCCGTGTCCGAGCCATATTTGATATATATATATTTTTTAAAAGCCGGATACTTTATTCCCGTATCGGACACGTATAAGACGCGTATCGGTGTCCGATACGTACCCGATACGGGTACGACATGATATTTGAAGTATCCGTGCATCATAGATGGTCCCTTTTAGGGTGCGTTTGGTTCGCGCTATCTTTTTAAGATTTCTAGTAATCTAATAGGAATAAAAAAATATGACGGTGTTTGGCTAAACGGACTAAGTAATCTAGTTGGTAATGTTGGATTCACTTGGGAATGAGATTCCCTCCAAAGTACTAATCTCATTCCCTTGAGGGAGGGTGGGTATCCTCATATTAATAGATGGGATAATCATAATATGTCTAATCTTTTTCTCTCTTCCCATCAGCCGGCTAGTTGGTATTAATTTTTTTACTCTCTTATCTCTCTCTAAACTTATCTTTCTCTCTCTAAACTTTAACTTTTTTTTCTCTCTCTAAGCTAGGCTTTCTCTCTCCCTTTCTTTTTCTAAAATCTTAATCAACTCTCTCGCTCCATCTAACCTCGACTCTATCTCCCTCTCTTTTTATTTCTTTAATTATTCTTTCTCTCTCTCTCTAACCTATTTTCTCTCTCTCTTTTTAAAAAAGATGTTAAATTTTTTTATAATATTTGAAATTAATTAAGAAAACAAATGCATTAATTATATATTTTTTGTAATCATAAATAATATGATTTAATAATATGATCGTGTGAACCAAACATCGAAATATCACATTCTTAGTAATAAAATGGGTAGGAATAAGATTCTTGGGTATTTTTTTATTCCTAGTAATCTTTCATAGTGCGAACCAAACGCGCCCTTATGGTAATCGTGTATGTATAATGTAAGCAACATCATTATACGTTGTGCTTATTTAGAATAGAAATTGGTATGAATTGAAATACGAGTCAACCTTCGGGTACTGAATTGGTAGAATCGAACGTTTGAATATAAAAAATGGAAATAGGAGACAAACTTTGGGGACTAAGGGGTCGTTTGGATTGTTGAAGCGATGATTCGGGTGTAAATCAAGTTTATGGAGACTAGAAAAAATAGTATTACTATCCATTATGAAGATACCAAAAAAATGCGGTAGATATTCATGCGCTTAAATTCTTAAAATAAATACCTTTTGAAATCATGCGAAGTCATATTTTGTAAAAAAAACAAAATCTAGCCAACAACTAGGACAATGAATCTCCTCCGCATTGTGCTAATTTATGGCAAGATCATCATTATTTTTTCTCTTATTAAACTTAATTATTCAACGGAACTATAATTATGTGAATCCAAACACCTGGTAAAATGCTTCAGTTCTAGGGATGCAAACAGATCCGGATTGGTGGAGCTCCCGCCAGATTCGCCCCGAATGGGGCAGTAAACGGGAAGAAATAAACGGATTCGGAGCAGGAAACTGGATAATTTTTATGATCCGAGACAGATTCCGGGCAGGAAACGAAATTTTTTTTGACCCACTCCAAATCCACCCCGAATCCGCCCAGAAAACCGTTTATATTTTTAAAAAATATCCCTAAAAAATAATATATATACAAAAAAGTTTAAAATACAAATAAGTTGGTGCTCTCATTTCTCATGTATTTGAAACTTTTGAATTTTGCTTCCAATTGTGATTGATATTTTAAATTTTTATAATTAATATTGTTAATTATATATATAACTTAGTAATGTTATTCATTATTATTTTATTTATATTTTACAAAATATTATAATATTATTATTTTTTTAAAAAAATATTAATTGTCGGGGCGGATTCGGGATGCCGGCGGGAGATGGGTTATGAGGTGGGGCGGATTATAGGATATATTTTTTAACCCGTCACGGATTCGGGGCGGGAGGCGGGGCGGGATTTTGGTAGTCGGGGCGAGAGGCGGGGCAGGCTCCTGCCCCCAGATCTGTCCCGTTTGCATCTCTATTCAGTTCAAGCTCTAATCGAAATACGTATTAAACTTCAGATTAACTGTATATCTAGACGTTACGGATACGAACACGGGACACGAGCTAGACACGACACGATTCGAATATGACGACTCGGCAACTTTTAAAAAATTAGAACACGAACACGACATGAATGCTGCAAATATTATATAATACTATTACTATAATAATATATTTTTATTATATATAAAATATTAGTTTTGCTAAAATATTATTATATTTCTCGTACGAATGAAATTTAATAAAATTTTCATTGATAATTTATATATTTTTAAGGAAAGACATTATCCACCATATATAGATAGTATGCATTCATCAAAAACCAAAATCTATCGCATCTAACTTTATATATGTATAAAAAAATAAAAATAAAAATATTTTTAATGGGATGTGTCATGGACCTATGTCTAACGCGTGTCCATGACGTATCTGCGTCGGACACGCACGTGTCCAGCACGAACATGCACGACTTATAGAAGTGTCCGTAATATATAGCTGCATATTTAATCAGTAGTACGTTTAATTAATTTTTCTTACTTTAGTATTGCTGCAGACATCAGTTGCACTAAACAAAGAAGATTCTCTCATGAAAAGTGCTTTTGCATCACCTCAATTGCTGAGACACTTACCGCTTCTTACTGATTGAGACACATTAATTGTATGAGGCAGGGCATGATATATAATAAGAAAAATTCAGTTGTATCGTGTGACAATATAAAAAACATCAAAATATTATGTCTTATATTTCATAGCAGAGTAAAAGAAAGATATGTGATGTATGTATGTATAAGATACTTATTGATTGACTAGCATGTATTCTAAGGTAATGTTTGGTTCGGGGTTAAGAGCGGAATAAGAGGGTTATCCCTCCTTATCCCCAAACACTTTTTTGAGGGGTGGGGTTAACAAACCCCACCCTTTTTTGAGTTATCCGGGATAACTCAAAAAAGGGCCGGATAACTCAAAAAGGGGTGGGGTTTGTTAACAAACCCCACCCTAAATTTAAATTCAAATATATTGGGTAATATTATTATTTTTTATTTATAACTACTCATTATTGTTCTTATTTCACCTTAACGAATCAAATGCTATTTTTCTTATTCCCGAAAATAATCTAATTTTCATCCAAACACAAAATTCGTCTAACCCCGACTTATCCCTGCACTTAACCCTATTCCTGAAATAGACAATTCTTACTTATCCCCGAACCAAACAAAGTCTTAAAGGAAACTACTATTATCACAACCTCACTGTCCTTTATCTAAGGGTTACAAATCTAGGAGTAAAAAATCCAAATATTTCTAGCTCAATTTCTATATACTCATAATAATATAATAACCGAACTGTATAAATATATACATATAATATAGAATTAGACTGGAATACTATTAATAGTATTTGGTCTCTTTTGCTATCGAGTTTTTAACTCTTGGATAAAAAATTGTAGGGTTAGAATAATAGTGGTCCCCTAGAGTTTAGTGGGTGGTTGGTTGAATAGTATGATATAAAGATTGTAATTGATTAAAGTGTAGATCTAATGGCTAAAAAATCAGCAGAAGAGCCCATATACTATTAATAGTATTCCAGCTCAACTCTCTCTCTCTCTCTATATATATATATATATATATATATGAGATAATTATGATTCAAATGCAGAAATTATATAATTTTCAATCATTTTGTTACTATAAATAAAATTCTTTCTTAATTTTTTGATTCTTAGGAATTTTTAAATAAGGCGAATTCAAACACTCCCTAAAGTAAATATAACTTTAGTTTGGTGATGCTTAAAGATAAAGAAATTACTACTGTCCTATGAGTTAACACAGACTCTCTGATTGCTTATTCTTCTACCAACCAACCCAGAAAAGGATGTCCATGTGAACCTTAAAAGCAATGAGAAATGATGCCACCACACCCCTACCCTATACTCTATTCACATGTGGCCCCACCTTAAAAGAACAGGCCAAAAAAGCCAACAAGTCCAATCCTGAGAGGAATAACCAGCTACATAAATTAAGTCACAGTACTGCCCTAATTACCCATTAATCATCATTATCATTACATAAATAATTTGGATTCTATGAACTAAACAATGTGATAAAATCTTCAACAAACATTTTGTATTATGTACTCTCAATACCATATTCAAAAGAACATCATACAACAAGCACTTTTCCTTCTCTAAAGGAAGGAAACACAAAAAAGAAGAAAAAAAAAATAAAAGAACTAAAGAAGCTCCACTCAGCCCTACTTTCCCTTTTTAAACTGCAGTATATACCTGGCTCTAGAGCTGGCACAAGAATATGTGACTTTGTCCAGCTTTATGAGCCCTGAATGATGATCATTTCTACCACACTCACACCATGAATGGATGACCCACAACCCTTCTTAGGTTCATCCATCCTGCAACCATAAGAAAAAAGAAGAAAAAAAAGGGGGAAAAAAAAAAGGAAAAAAGAAAAGAAAAGAACAAAGCCCACAAAACCTAGGGCATTTTGGAAGCAGACCCCTTCCATGGTCTGCTTCCGCTCGACATATGATAAGACCGACCAACAAAGGTGAGAGACTCGAGAGCACCAGGGGCTCCTTCCCTCCTGGCATGATTAAAACTCCTCCAAATTACACAACATAATCAGCCAATACATCGATTCACACCCTCTTCGATGTGGACCCGTGTTTGATCAAAACCTTTGGATCGTTCGCAACGACTGCAAACCACCAATGGACTCCCTGTCAACCAAGCTTTATCTGCCAACAACAGACAAAACTTATTCAGAAAATTACTGATAAAAGTTTACAAAGCTACTACTACAAATTATCCATGCACTAGGGTTGAAAAGTTTGTTGTTCCTTAGTAATTAGAAGTATCTATCAATAAGAGCTAATATAGAATCTAAGTTAAGAAGATTTTGTTTCTCCTGTATATATATAAACAAAAATATGAAAAATATAAATTCAAAAAAAATTGGGGTGCAAAACTACCTTCCATCTGCGCACACTAGGGTTATAGCAAAGAAAGAGTTCAATCCCTGTCATTCCTCCCCCTAAGTTCGACACTTCGGAGTTCACGAAGATGATGCAGAATCTCTTTGAGAAGATCCATGCCCTTGTCTCCTTTCTTCAATGACTTGATACAATGCTTGAGAAACTCTCTATCTGCCTCGAGTGCTTGTACTCTCTCATACACATCATCAACCTCTTCGCTGAATACAAGCCTCTCTTGCTCTTTTGCAATGTTGGAAGCAAATTTCGGTGAATTACCCGCTTCTTCTGCCTCCTCTTTTATCGACGCTAATGCATCCTCATTTTCCATACTGACAGCATCAAAAAGAGGCAAAAGCCTCTTTCCGCCAGTATTCGTATTCCTTCCCTCAGAGTGCAGATGCTTCCCACTGTTACCAAGACTCTCGGAATATCCATTTAAGCTACCATGTAAAACATCAGATAGGGACTCGTAATCCTCATCATTCGACTCATGGTGGTTTACCTCACAAGATTCATCATCTTCTAATTCGAAAAGCCTGTCCTCCAAAACCCTAAGTCTTTCCAGTATCGAGAGCTTTTCTTCGTCGAAATCAGCTACGGATGCATTGCGTTTGATTAGAAGCTTCGCACTCTCAATCTCTCTCGGCGAACTTAGCACAGCATCAGTAGGAGTATTCTGGTTCTTTTCATTAACACTATATGACGACTCGTTTCTTTCGAAGTAATCGAAGGAGAAATCATCACTCTCTTCGCCGCTTGAGGAAGGTGAAGAAGCTCCGTTAGTCCCATTTGCCTTATGTCTTGCCAATTTCTTTCTTTCCTTAGCCTCATAATGAAGAACCCTCTGCCTATAAACTTCGAGCTCCCTCTCTAACTCTTGCTTCTCTTTATCTCTCTTGGTCAACAACTCATTAAGAACGTGCAAGGCTTCTTGATCATACTCAGATTGCTCATCCATCATCCTCTGATAGTGTGACGCCTCCATCTGCATTGCCGCCTTCTCCTCTTGGAGCCGAGTTATCATCGCCATGGTTTGGTTGGCGGCCACGGCTGCAGCACTCCTCTCCTCCTCGAGTTCCGCATATAATACGCCCAGAGCCTTTCGTTCGGCTTTAAGAGCAGATTTAAGGGAATCGATAGTCAGTGGCTCAGTGCCCTCGATGTCACTGGCAACACTTCCATCTAAAGACTCAGCCCCTGATTCTTTTCGCTCAAAAAGAAACCTACTGTGTAAACCATGAATGCTTTCATTATAAGTGGATGACTCCGGCGTTCTCTCCTCTTCGATGTCATGAACTTCAGGAGATGAAAGAACCAACTTGGGCAATACCAGTTCAGTTTCAATTGCTGCTATTTCAAATCAAAAAACATAATTTAGAACCCTATCTAACCCTAAGGCCTTGTTTGGACGTTGGAATGTATTGATTTCGATTTTTACTCCTTGAAAGGCCTTGGTATCCATAATTTGGTAAGATAACGTATTTCACTTACAAGGTGATTTATCTTATCTGATAAATTAATTCAAGACCGAATATAATATCCAAATCTTGACATTTGATCACACTTATCATCTACCAAATGTACAAGTTTTTTAAGTAAATTAAGGAGAGATACCAAACAAGATATTCATGCATCCAATCAGGGCCTAAAAGTTTAGTACCACTCTAAAAATTTTATTATTCCAATACGGATTAAAAAAAAAAAAAGTAGATTTAAATTGCTACCTTGGTCAATATCAGTTGTTTCATTGTTGACTTCCGATGATCGATCTTCCACACCGAATGCTGGAGGGATTGGTTCCTGAAACTCAACCTGCTCAACCTTTTCCTCGTCGCATATCTCACTACCAATCGATATTTCGCAATTAACGTCTATATCGTCCACTTTGGCATTTTCTTCAAAAGCTGTACTCAATGAATCAAAAGGATTATTTGAAATACTACACAGCTAAGCTTAATAAGCATGATAATACAATAGGAATGACAATTACCTTCTGGCTCGGCAATCTCTTCTTCAGTTGCCGATTCTTCTTCTTTAAATTCAACACTGTTTTGTGGCTCGACAATCTCTTGTTCGGCTGTCGATGCTTCCTCTTTAAATTCAACAATATATTGTGGCTCATCAATCTCTTCTTCAGCTGCCGATGCTTCCGCTTCAAGTTCAACACCATCATGTAGCTCAACAATCTCTTCTTCAGCTGTCGATGCTTCCACTTTAAGTTCAACACAATCATGTAGCTCAACAATCTCTTCTTCAGCTGTCGATTCTTCCACTTTAAGCTCAACACGATCATGTGGCTCGACAATCTCTTCTTCAGCTGCTAATGCTTCCACCTTAAACTCGACACTATCCTCAACACTCATCGGCTCATGTGGCTCGACAGTCTCTTCTTCAGCTGTCGATGATTCCACTTTAAGTTCAACACGATCATGTGGCTCGAGAATCTCTTCTTCAGCTGCTAATGCTTCCGCCTTAAACTCGACACTATCCTCAACACTCATCAGCTCATGTGGCTCGACTATTTCTTCTTCAGCTGTCGATGATTCCACTTTAAGTTCAACACGATCATGTGGCTCGACAATCTCTTCTTCAGCTGTTAATGCTTCCACCTTAAACTCGACACTATCCTCGACACTCATCGGCGCCGACGGTGGCATAACAGATTCGCGATCGGACGAACATGGCACAATAGTCTCCCCGACGGGAGGAACCAAAGAACTCTCTTCAAAACCGTCAGCTCTCTCTACAGAAGAGTCCAGCACCATCTTCTCCTCAAGAACTACTCCAATATCGAGAGCCCGCGCATCGTGCTCTTCCCGGTCACGATCCGTATCTCTATCTTCTCCACCGCCGATTTTAAACACGACGGGTTTTTCCATCACAGTCATTTCGTCGATCACCTCCAGCGCAACCAAACGGTCCGCATTCTCCTCGCACCGAATCGTCGTCATCATTGCTTCCGACGAATCGTCGGCTAAAGGGGACGGGGATGATTCGTCAGAGAATTCGAAAACAAGAAAATTCTGCGCGTCGGGTTCATCTTCGACCTCAAAGAGGGCGTTTGTAGAGGAATATTCGTGATCGGCAGCAGAATTGTCGACTGGGGCGCAGTCCAGAGGGAGGGGAGAGGGCTTGGAGAGGAGGTAGGGCGGGGAGTAGAAGCCGCTCTCGAGCGGGACGCCGCAGCAGGAGCAGCGCAGGTCGGGCTCGCCGGCCTCGCTGCGGCGCATCCAGGAGAGGCGGTCGGCGGCGGCGCAGCAGTCCTCGCACATGTCGGCGGCGTCGGCGAGGCGGCGGTGGTGCGCGCAGAAGCCGAGGCGGGAGAGCTCCGCGGCGTGGGCGTCGCAGAGGGCGGCGCGCAAGGCGGAGGAGGAGGAGGAGCCGTCGGCGCCGTGGAAGAGGCGGTCGACGCGGGAGCAGAAGACGCAGGCGGGGGCGAGGCCGAAGAAGTCGGCGAATCTGGCGATGAGGTAGGAGAAGAATCCGTTGAGCAGAAGGAGCGCGATCAGCACCCACTCCAAGAAAGTGTACACGAGGATGACTGCCATCCGGTTCGTGTTCCGGTGCAGGATCGTCGCGAATTTGTTGGCAGCCATCGACGATCTCCTGCTTCTTGAATTTACAGTATTTACAGGGGGTTGGGGAGTGGAGGAAGAGAAGCGGTAGGGGTTTAATGGAGATGGGAATGGGGGATTGGGGGATTTGGGGGAGGGGAGGAAAAGGGAAAGTCAGGAGAGAGGAGGATACATTCTGGCTTTGAGACAGGGAGGAAGAAAGAGACTCTGGAAGGTGCCCCCACCACCAACAAGGACCAGGTTTAGGTAGGAAAGGAAGAGAGTTGTAATTTCAAAGTTAAATAAATAAATAAGTAAATAAAAGGGGAAAAAAAAAAAAAAGGCCTGTTAAGAACTAGCACATTCTCATTGCATATTTTTATATTATATTAAGAATGGCAAGATTATTACTAAATAACAAAACCATTTAAATTTGGAGGTTGTTAAGAACTAGTATATTTTTATTAATAAACTACTAATAATTTTATCGAGTTTAAAAATAAAACGGTCTCCTAACCAACGATAATGTAGTATTTCTATCATTTACGAATATATAATGATTCCACTATTTTCCTAACACCTTTTACAATAATTCAATTTGAGTTGAATGAATAATAATTTAAATATTTTTAATACAAAATATGAAAAATTTATCGAAATATTACAACCGTCAGTCAAATGGACTATTATCGTCGTGATTAATTAGCTTACAGTATATTCGAACAAAGTGATCAGCTACTATTCTAAAAAATGTATATATCATGGAACTGAAAAAAAAAAAGAAAAAAAAGAGGATCATGCTTCTAAATTTGTGTTACATTGCAAGCAATTCATCATCCTCTTCTGCAATATTTTATATAAAATTTTTATTTAAAAAATAAGAATAATAATGCCAACCATGGTTTCTACATGCTACTTTGGCAGTGCATCAGATTAAATGATCCTTTGCTTGATCAAAAACACTCAAGGATTTTAATATCTTTCTGATGAATCTTGGGGGCAAAGTTGAAATTAGAGTGTTGTTTGCAGATAAATGTCTAAATTTTAGGAGTAATTTCATATATATCCTTACAATATTTTAAAATTACAAATTTAGCTCTCTAAAGTTTTAATTATTAAATATATTCCTCTTAAGCTTCAAAATATGCAAATATATTTCTACATTTTATTATCAATAGTTGGCCATTGAATTTTCGCGCGCTGTTTAGACCATTAAGGCCTAGTAAAAATTTGATTTTTTTTAAAAAAATTAGAAATTATAATAAAAATATTACAACTGAAAAACAAATTCAACTATAATTTTAAAAAAAATTTATCCAAGGTTAAAATGATTATTTTGTAGAAAAAAAGTCAAATTTAACATGTCTAATAAGGGAGTAGAATATATTTATAAATTCTGATACTTTTGATGATTACATATAATATTTGATAACTAAATTTTGTAAAAATAAATATGCAATTTTATTTCCTTGTAGGGATATGTAAGTACATAATTAATCCTACTCAAATATTAAATTCTTCGTACCCGCTGCTCCTGTGTCTCTTCATTTTTTTTAAGTTAAAGATATCTTATCTCTCAAAAATAATTTAGGCCTTTTTGCATAAAAAATTTACTAGTTTTGAGCTTTTGTAAAATTGGGTCGCTATTTTTGATTTTGCAGATTCGGTCCGGATTTTCAGTAAACTGACCAAAATACTCTTGTTATTTTTTCTCTCACCTCTTTTTTTCTCTCTCCTTTTTTTTTCTCGTTCTTTTTTTTTTCCTCTCCGAAGAAGGCGGCGGAGGCAGAAACGGCCCGCCTCGCCTCTGCCCCTCACTCCCTCGCCCTCGCCCGCGCACCCCCGCCCTCCTCGCCTCCGACCCCATCAATGCCGCGCCGCGCCACGACTCTTTTTTTTTTCCCTCTCCGACCCTCCTCCACCCGCCGTCCCCACCGCCGCCGTTGGCGACGAAGAAGAAGTGCTTCTTGGGGCCGAGAAGCACGACGGCGAGGGAGAGGAAAAAATATAGTTACACTCCGGCGAGGGCGGTGGGTCGTGACAAAAAAAATTGTAGAGAGAAAAAATAAAAAAAAATAAAAAAAATAATATTTTTTTTCTACAGAAAATACCAAAAATCATAAAAAAGGAAGAAAATAAAGAAATTGCACTGTTAAAATAAAATTACACTATTTTAAAAAAAATTTGCACTGTTTTAATAAATATTACACTATTTAAGAGAGAAATTACACTGTTTTAAAAAAAAATTACACTTTTTAAACCAACATTGTACTATTTGGCTAAAATTTACACTATTTTTTCACACTATTTTTTCTTCCCCTCATCTTCCTCCTTCTTCCTCCTCCTCCTCCTCCTCCTCCTCCTCCTCCGTGCTTGCTCCTCCTCCTTCGCCTCTCCTCTCTCCCTCCGACACCGAGGTGCTCCGCTCCCTCCTCCGCCTCTCCCGCGATATCTCCCTCTCCGATCCGCCGCCGCCGCGAGCCTCCCCGCCGCCGCTGCGCCCTCGCTGCCGACGCGCTGCTCCCGCTCGCCTTCGAGATCCTTGCTCGCGGGAAGGTGGACGGAGAAGAAGAGTGCAACGAATGTGCAAAATAGTGCAATGAAGGTGTAAAATGGTCAAAAATGGTGCAACGAAGGTCAAAATGGTGCAGGTGTAAAATGGTGCAACGCAGGGGGCGCGAGCGGGGGCGCAAGGGCGCAGGGGCAGGGGGCGCAGCCCCCTGCGACCGCCCCCTCGAGGGCAGGGGGCAGGGGACAGGGGGACAGGGGGAGGGGGGGGGGGGGGGGGGGGGGGGGGGGGGGGGGGGGGGGGGGGGGGGGGGGGGGCCCTGCCCCCTGTGCCCGCGCCCTCCACCCCCCCCCGGGCAGGGGGCAGGGCAGGGCGCAGGGGGCGGACGGGGGCGCGCGAGGGGGCGCGCGGGGGGCGGGGGCGGGGGCGGGGCGCGCGGGGCAGAGGGCAGGGTCCGCCCCCTGCGCCCCCCTGCCGGGGAGCGCGGCGGGGGCGGGGCGCGCGGGCGGACGGCGGGCGGGGCGGCGGGGGCGGGGCGGCGGCGGGGGCAGGGCGCACGGGGCGCGCGGCGCAGGGGGGCAGGGCCCGCCCCCCTGCGCCCTGCTCCCTGCCCCCTGCGCTCGCCTGGCAGGGGGTGCAGGGGGCGGTTGCAGGGGGCTGCGCCCCCTGCCCCTCCGCCCCCCCCCCCCCTGCCCCTGCGCCCCCGCCCGTGCCCCTGCGCTCGCCGCGCCCCCTTCGACTCCCGCGACTACGGCCGCTCCTCCTCCTCCGGCTTCGACCGCACCGGCCCAAAATTATTTTGGGTGTGAGGAAAGAGAGAGAGAGAGGAAGAAGAAGAAAGAAGAAGAGGAAGAAAAAAAAATGGTGTAAAATTATCCTAAATAGTGTAACGTTGACCTAAAAGTGCAACTCTCTTTTTAAATAGTGTAATTTCATTCTCAAATAGTGCAACTTTTATTTAAAATAGTGTAATTTCTTCATCGTCTTCCTTCTTGTATGATTTTTAATTTTCCTGTAGGAAATAATATTATTTTTTTATTTTTTTCTCTTTATAATTTTTTTTTTCATGATCTATCACTCACCAGAGTGAAACTATATTTTTTTTCCCTCTCTCGCCGGCGTGCTTCTTGGCCCCAAGAAGCACTTCTTTTTCGTTGCCGGCGGCGGCGGTGGGGACGACGGGTGGAAGAGGATCGGAGAGGGAAAAAAAAACAAAGAGTCGCGGCGCGGCGCGGCCTCGGCGGGGTCGGAGGCGAGGAGGGCGGGGATGCGAGGGCGAGGGCGAGGGCCTGAGGGGCAGAGGCGAGGCGGGCCGTTTCCGCCTCCGCCTCCGCCTCCGCCTCCGCCTCCGCCTCCGCCTCCGCCTCCGCCGCCTTCTTCGGAGAGGAAAAAAAAAGAGCGAGAAAATAAAAAAAGAGGAGAGAGAAAAAAAGAGGAGAGAGAAAAAGTAATAATAAGGGTATTTTGGTCAGTTTACTGAAAATCCGGACCGAATCTGCAAAATCGAAAATAGCAATACAATTTTGCAAAAACCCAAAACTAGTGGATTTTTTATGCAAATTGGCCAATAATTTATGAGGAAATTAGCTAAAAACTACGAGTAATAAAAAAATGCTCAATTCTATTCAAAATTATCATCATAGTACAATGTGAGAAATAAAAGCACCTTTAAGTACAATATTATACAGTGCAATTACGTCAAAAGAAAAGCCATAGTTATATGTTAAAAAATGCGACTTTATGGTTTATGTTGAGGAATATTATATATTTAAGACAAAGTTTTGTAGTTAATAAATTTTGAATATTATATATTTAGGACAAAGTTTTGTAGTTAATAAATTTCATAGTAATATTCCATGTGGCCTGGTGGCCCTAATCTATCATTTGCTTGATCTTTATTGCATTTCATTTTAAAAAGTTAATTCACTCACTCCTATTTTGATCATCAATTGGTATCAGAATGAGGTCTCACATTATTTAGACTAATATTTAAATAAGAATGATAATTTTTGAAAGAACATTGAAGGATAATCCATTGTTCGATCACCATTCTTTGATGAGATCGATTAATCCTTTTGAAAAGTATGCTTGAGGATTTTTCTTCAATTTCTTAATCTTGATCTATGGAATATAGTCAAAAATAGCTATGTTCCTCCAAAGAAACTAAGAGCCGAATGAGATGATATCGAAAGACTTCAATTTCAGTTAAATGCTACACCCGATCGCCACTTGTAGCACACTGAACTTTAGCAAATTGCGGAGTTCTAGTGAGAGAATAGTGCCTTATACTATTTTGGAGATTTGGATTGAGTTTGGTGAGCTTGGGAGTATTTTCGGGACTTGGAAAGTACGAAAACGGACTCCGGAGAGCGAAATCTGCAAAAGGTGCATATTTTGCATTGTATTCGGGTATGGCTTGAGATACTGGAATGGATTTAAAGTATTCCGGTATGGATGTTGAAATACCGGAATACTGTGGAATTCCGCAGTTTGGCCGAGGCTCGGGTTTTGCGGATTTTTTAGGCTGATTCCAGAATGCCTATTCGTATACCGGAATACAGTGCTGCAAAGTGTGATTTCGAGCAGTTTTACAATTTTAGACTTTTGAGGGACTTTTGGGGATATTGTTACATCTAATATAATTTACCCCACACCTCCCTCATTGCTGTTGTTGGCTGAGGCTTGGGAGAAGAAGGAAGGTGGGTTTTTCTCTCTCTCTCTCTCTCTATATTTTCTCTTCTCCAACCCTCTAGATCATGGATTTGATCTCTTTTTCTCCATTTTCTCCATGGAGGCTTGCTCCTAAGCTTTGGAACGAGCTCTGGATGGTAGAGATGAGCTTGTTTGGGGACTTAGTTTCAACCCTTGCATCTTTGAGCTTGGTTGAGAGCTTGATTGAGGTTTGTAGTCCTCTAATCTCTCTTTATGTATGAGATTTGTGTGTATTTTGGAAGAAAACCTAGTTTGGTAGAAACTAAGGTTTATTTTGGGTTTCCTCTCATGTGGGTTTTTGAGATGAGATTGATGGGTGTAGAATGATGCTTTAGGTTGGATTTGAAGATCCCTAACATTGATTTAGACTTTGGACAAATTCTACTTGATCAAAGATAATTTTCACCCACTTTTCTCTTGTATTATGGTGATTTTTGAGATGTGATCGTTCGAAACTTCTTACCCCTTGAAAAATTATCTTAGGGCATGAGAAGCTTAGGGGACAACTTCGTGCGAAGGAACGACGAGGTTTCGTTGGGTATCCGATGGGTCTGACCTCACCGAAATGGGTGAACTCCCCCTATGTCTCATATTTTATTATAGGATTGATTAGATACATAATTGTGCTAATTATGACATGGTAGAAATTGTAAACACATGTTATATACATGTTGCATGTGAAAAGTGGCATACTCCATATAGTAGAGTACTTGCACTAGTATTGTGATGATGCATTCATGAAATACTATTTAAGATATGCATGCTAGTGAGGAGTAGTATCATGTGAGACACCATTTGGCTATTGGATGAGTGAATTTATTTATGCATACTAAGGTATGCTTGCTATAGAGAAAAAAAAGGATATGACAAAATACAAAACAAATATGTTGCACCTCATCTAGGTGAGCAACTATGACGGGAATTATTGACATTGAGCCCGACCTTTTGGTCGTTGAATGATTCCATATTTAAGACATGAGGAAAAGGGTTCTCTTTGTATTTGACAAATGTGATTGGCTAAAGCATGTGTTTACTTGGTTAAATGAGAGATCGAACAATTGCATGGCGACTTATACTCCATAAAGTTGAGGTTCATGTAGTATGACATAGGTAAATCATGAATGATGATTTAGTTAGCATTGTAGAATGCATGATATATGGCATTAGGATAATACAAGATTATGATATTTGTAAAATGCATCGATTATGATATTAGAATAATACATGGATATTGTAGTACACTGAATTTCAGTGCATCGTACTGAACTTCTACAAATTGTAGAGTTCTAGTGAGAGAATGGCATGAAAGGCTATATGTGAGGCTTTGGCCAAGTTCGGGACTGTGCGAAGTGTTTTCGGCGCAATTGAGGCGCGAAAATGGACTTCGAGAAGTTAAAAACTGCGAACTTGGGAAGTCTGCACTGGATTCCGGTATGTGAACTCCAATACCGGAATTGGAGCTTGGTATACCGGTATGTGAAATGGTATACCGGAATGCCGTGTTGAAACCGAGAAACCCAGCTCTCGGGTTTGAGGGATTTTTTTCGGGGTATACCGGTATGTGAAATGGTATACCGGTATACGATGGTCTAAACAGTGAACCTAGCTCTCGGGTTCTGCGGAATCCCTGAGGTATACCGGAATCAGCACCCGTATACCGGTATGCAAATGCACATACCGGTATACAATGTCCAGATTTTGGCTGATTGTTGTGTTGTTTGTGGAGAGGGGCATTTTGGTCTTTTCACATGCGTGGGGGTATTAGAAAGGCTGGGAACACTCCTCTTTTACAGAGATCATCTTCTCCACTTCTCCTCTCCATCTCTCCCACTTTCTCTCTCTAGAGATCTCTCCAAAACTTGGAGAAAATGTGGATTGATCTTGGAAAAAGCTTCCAAAGGAGAAAAGAAGCTTCTTGGTGCAAGAAGGAGCTTGGGAATTTCGTGATTAAGGTTAGTACCTCACGTTTTGGGTTCAAACCTTGGATTTAATCCTTTGAAATGAGGTTTTTGGGAACCCTTGGCAACCTAAACCACAAATGGTGGGTGTTTGGCCATGAAATCTAGGGTTTGACTTGCATGCATGCAAACCCTAGGTAGAATGAGGGCTTTTGCAATGTGAGGTTCTAAAAATAGCGGCCCTTCTATTTTGGTGATGCATAGAGTTGTACCCCTATTTTGGACTATGATAGCATAGGGGATTTTCATTCTTGTATGAATGTTGTATATTCCATAGTTTTGGAACATGATGTATGGAATGAAAGTGACAGAAAAGAAAAATTTGGACATGTATATTGTGCCTTGTGATGTAATAGAAGTAGAACTTCTTTATGTTGATGCTTTCCTCGTGCAACTCTTGTACTCCGTTCCTAGTTGGAACATTGTGGATAAGCTTGTGTTGTGACGCCTTGGGCGGGTAGAAAGGACTTTATCCGTTCGGCGGGTCTGGGGCATGCGCCCGTGCGGTTATCCTTTCCACCTAGTTGGTGTTAAAGGGCCGGCGGGGCGTGACAGACTGAGGTGGTATCAGAGCGTAGAAACGGTCTAGGTTGACCTAAGAAACCCTAGGATGGAAATGACCTAGGAGTGTAGGCTCGTGAGTGACGAGATCTTTGATGTGGCGAAAGATAAGTGATTGGGTTATGTCCTTATGCCTCTAGTTGGAAATAGAGGTAGATTCGAGGTGTGTCTTATTCTTCACCAAGTGTGTTCATGTTGGCGGCCGACAACATGAAAACCAAGTGAGGGGGATAAGGACCCTTGTGTGACTTTCGCCTAGATTGGGTTCACGTTTATTTTCGTGAAATGTTATGTCGCAAATGACTTTGAATGTCATGAAATGACCAAAGTCATTGTGTTTTCAGGATAATGGTACGTGGACGGCCTCCTAAGAGGGCTGGGCTCGGAGGATCGAGCGTGGCTCCCGAACAACTCAGGGAAGGCGAGAACTCGGCTCTTCGCAATGAGTTGACCGAGCTAATGGGCGTGGTTCGGCAACAGGCCGAAGCCATGCAGCGACAGGAGGAGCAAATTAAAAGGCTCCAAGACGAGATGGCGCGGCAGACGGCTGCGACTAGGGAGGAGAGATCGGGAGTACCTCCGGCCTCTGCTTCGGCACCGGCCGAGGAGGTGACACCGGCGCCAGCCGTGGTGCCACCCGCGCCACCGGCTGTGGCCGAGGGGTCGGGTGCCCCTATGCCCGACTCCGAGATGGAGGATACGGAGCGAGAGCGCGCGCTTGCGGCGCTAATGAGGTTCAAAAAGTTCAACCCGCCTATCTTTAGCGGGGAGAACGTAGATCCGTGGGACGTAGAGACATGACGCTATCGAGACGCTCTTCGAGGACCTTTATACCTTGGAGAGGGACAAGGTGCACCTCGCCGTTCATTGTCTAGAGCGGTCGGCGAAGGTGTGGTGGAAGGGGGTCCGACGTGATCGACTCTCTAGCCTTCCGCCACCATCGTGGGAAGAGTTTCGGGGTATGGTGTTCGCCACCTATTTTCCCGATAGCGAGAAAAGGAAGCTTCAAGAAAGGTTCCGCAAGTTGAAGCAGGGGAACCGTTCGGTGCGCGAGTACGAGAGGGAGTTCTCGTACATCATTAATTGCGTACCGCACGTTGTCCGCGGAGAGTTGGACAAGGTCGATTGTTTCGTACGCGGACTTCGACCGGATATCTTTCGGGCGGTGCACGCCCTCAAACTTAGGACCTTTGCGGAGGTCTTGGACCGTGCTCTTTGGGTGGAGCACGGGAATGCATGTGCGCGTGAGGAGCGCGAGTCTTGGGAGAAAGAAAAAGACAAACAGAAAGGGAAGAAGCGACCGGCGGGTGGCTCGGGGGGGCAATATAGCTCTAAGCGGCCCCCGAAGCACTCGCAGCCGCAAAATCAATTCCGAGGGTCCCAACGGAACCGACCCTCAACCCAATGCCCGATTTGTAGCGGCCCCCACGGCCCTCAGTAATGTGACTATCGTGAGGGCCGGTGCTACAAATGCGGACAGCAAGGGCATATGCGGTACAATTGCCCGACGGACGATAGCCGAGCACCGTCGTCGGCGTCGGTGTTTGCGCCACCGAGGCAGCTTGCGGGCATCCCACCCGCGGCGATGTCGGCGGGTCGTGCACAGCCACCGAGACCATTGGAGGGCCAGCGGCCAGCACCCAGTGGACGAGTATTCGCCTCTCAAGTGGAGGAGCCTGCTACCCAGGAGGACGTCGTGGCAGGTATTGTGTTAATTAAAGGCATTCGATGTAGAGCTTTGTTTGATACTGGTGCATCGCATTCATTCATTGCTCGATCATTTGCTATTGCACATGGAATAGAAATCATAGATGCCACACACGCAAGAACGGTGCAAGTACCTGAACACACTTTTTGCGTACATCACGCGTGTGTAGATTGCCCCGTGAGGGTTGAAAATTGGATCATGCCAGCTGATTTGCTGGTATTAAATCGAATGAGTGAATATGATTTGATCCTAGGAATGGATTGGCTCTCTAAGTATCATGCTACTATCGATTGTGAGAGCCGGATAGTGAAGTTTAAAGAACCCGGGCACAAAGAGTTTGTGTACCGTGGGTGTAAGAGTTCGCTCTTTGCTTCAATGGTGTCCACGTCGCAAGCAAGAAAGCTCATTGCTAGTGGTTGCATTGCCTACTTGGCGACGGTAGTGGATGACCGTAAGGAAGTGTTGGGGCTCGAGGACATTCCTATTGTCCAAGAGTTCCCGGATGTGTTTCCGACGGAGTTGCCCGGAATGCCACCGGATCGAAAAATAGAATTTGTGGTAGATTTGCTCCCGGGTACGGCGCCGATCTCTAAGGCCCCGTACAGGATGGCACCCGCAGAACTGAAGGAGTTGAAAGCACAATTGCAAGATTTAATGGACAAGGGTTTCGTAAAGCCAAGTGTGTCACCTTGGGGAGCCCCTGTTCTATTTGTGAGGAAAAAGGACGGTTCGCTGCGGTTGTGTGTGGATTACCGCGAGTTGAACAAAGTGACCGTCAAGAATAAGTACCCGTTATCCCGAATTGATGACTTGTTCGATCAGTTGCAAGGGTCTCGGGTGTACTCAAAGATTGATTTGCAATCCGGTTATCACCAATTGAAGATCAAACCGGAGGATGTGCATAAGACCGCGTTTAGGACGCGGTATGGACATTATGAATTCACGGTTATGCCTTTTGGGCTTACCAATGCCCCGGCAGCGTTCATGGATTTAATGAACCGTGTGTTCAAACCACTATTGGATCAATTTGTGGTTGTGTTCATAGATGATATTCTTGTCTACTCTCGGAGTGAAGAGGAACATAGGGAGCACCTAAGGATTGTGCTTCAAATTCTTCGAGAGAACAAGTTGTTCGCCAAATTGAAAAAGTGCGAATTCTGGATCCGTGAGGTTGCTTTCTTGGGTCACGTAATTTCCGCAGGAGGAGTATCTGTGGACCCTATGAAAGTAGAGGCAGTCAAGGATTGGCCTCGCCCGACCAATGTCACGGAGGTGCGAAGCTTTTTGGGTCTTGCGGGATACTATCGGCGGTTCGTGGAGGGATTTTCAAAAATCTCTGGTCCACTAACGCGTCTTACCCGCAAGGGAGCCAAATATATTTGGAGCGAGGAATGCGACCAAAGCTTTAAGGAGCTAAAGGAAAGGTTGACTTCGGCTCCGGTACTCGCCTTGCCGATTGCGGGGGAGGGTTATGTGGTGTATAGTGATGCATCACGTCGTGGTCTTGGGTGTGTGCTTATGCAAAGAGGACAAGTAATAGCATATGCCTCTCGACAGCTAAAGAGCTATGAGCAAAATTACCCCTCCCACGACTTAGAACTTGCGGCGGTGGTCTTCGCACTTAAGTTGTGGAGACACTACTTGTACGGGGAACATTGGGAGGTTTACACGGATCACAAAAGCTTAAAGTATTTATTCACTCAGAAGGAGTTGAACTTGAGGCAGCGGAGATGGTTGGAGTTGATAAAAGATTACGACTTGACCATCTTGTACCACCCCGGTAGAGCCAATGTGGTGGCCGATGCGCTCAGTAGGAAATCCGTGGAGAACTTCGCGATTGAGATGACGGGACAAATGCCGTTAATCAAGGAAATGGGCCGGTTTGACTTGGAAGTCGTGGCCCCGGGCGTCCCCGCTAAACTTATGAGTCTCGAGGTGTGGCCGGCCTTGTTGGAGCAAATAAAGGAAAAGCAATCCGGTGATCCGGAGCTCCAAAAGGTGCGGGGTACTATCGAGAGCGGGCGCGCCGGTGATTATCATGTAGATTCGATGGGCGCGATTCGATTTCGAAATCGATTGTGCGTGCCGAAAGTTGAAGACATTCGTAGGAAAATCTTGAAAGAAGCTCACACTTCTCCCTATGCGATTCACCCGGGCGGCACCAAAATGTATAAGGACCTCAAAGTGCATTATTGGTGGCCGGGGATGAAACTTGATGTGGGACGCTTTGTGGCACAATGCTTAGTATGCCAACAAGTAAAGGCCGAGCGTCGCTTTCCGGCGGGAAAATTGCAAGGATTGCCCATTCCAGTTTGGAAGTGGGAAAATATCGCGATGGATTTTGTTGTGGGCTTACCTCGATCGCTAGGTGGCCACGATGCGATATGGGTGGTGGTGGATCGTTTGTCAAAGTCGGCACACTTTTTGCCAATCCACACCACTTGGTCGGGAGACAAGTTAGCCCAAGTCTACCTGGACGAGATTGTGCGGTTGCACGGGGTTCCGACCTCGATAGTTTCAGATCGAGATCCCCGTTTCACATCGCATTTTTGGAAAAGCTTGCAAGAAGCTTTGGGTACACGACTCGATTTCAGTTCAGCATTTCATCCTCAAACTGATGGTCAATCGGAAAGGACAATTCAGATTTTGGAGGATATGCTACGAGCGTGTGTGTTGGACTTCAAAGGTGCGTGGCCTACTCATTTGCCGATGGCTGAATTTGCTTACAATAATAGCTATCAAGCTAGCATCGGTATGGCACCTTTTGAGGTTTTGTATGGAAGAAAATGCCGCTCTCCTATTCATTGGAGTGAAGTCGGCGAGAGAAGGGTCTTAGGACCGGACGTGTTGCGTGAAGCGGAGGAAAAGGTCCGCTTGGCACGCGAACGCTTATCGACGGCGCAATCTAGACAAAAGAGTTGTGCGGATCGACGTCGACGAGATTTAGAATTCGCGGTAGGAGACCGCGTCTTCTTGAAAGTATCACCCATGAGAGGGGTGAAGCGATTTGGTATTCGGGGTAAGTTGAGTCCCCGTTACATTGGACCTTATGAGGTTTTGGAACGTGTGGGATCCGTGGCATATCGGCTAGCCTTGCCGTCGAAACTTGCGGGGATACACAATGTGTTTCATGTATCGACCCTCCGCAAGTATGTGTACGATCCGGCGCACGTCCTCGAGTATGTGCCTATAGAGCTCCATGAGGATATGACTTATGAGGAGTTTCCCTTGTGTATCATGGATCGCGAGGTGAAAGGCTTGAGGAACCGTGAGATTCCTTATATAAAAGTACAATGGACGAATCACGGTGAACGCGAAGCTACGTGGGAATTGGAAAGCTCGATGAAAGAGCGGTTTCCTTACCTCTTCGCTGAGTCCAGCTGAGGTATGATTTTAGTTTCGCGGCCGAAACTCTCTTTAAGGGGGGTGGAATGTAGTACACTGAATTTCAGTGCATCGTACTGAACTTCTACAAATTGTAGAGTTCTAGTGAGAGAATGGCATGAGAGGCTGTATGTGAGGCTTTGGCCAAGTTCGGGACTGTGCGAAGTGTTTTCGGCGCAATTGAGGCGCGAAAATGGACTTCGAGAAGTTAAAAACTGCGAACTTGGGAAGTCTGCACTGGATTCCGGTATGTGAACTCCAATACCGGAATTGGAGCTTGGTATACCGGTATGTGAAATGGTATACCGGAATGCCGTGTTGAAACCGAGAAACCCAGCTCTCGGGTTTGAGGGATTTTTTCGGGGTATACCGGTATGTGAAATGGTATACCGGTATACGATGGTCTAAACAGTGAACCTAGCTCTCGGGTTCTGCGGAATCCCTGAGGTATACCGGAATCAGCACCCGTATACCGGTATGCAAATGCACATACCGGTATACAATGTCCAGATTTTGGCTGATTGTTGTGTTGTTTGTGGAGAGGGGCATTTTGGTCTTTTCACATGCGTGGGGGTATTAGAAAGGCTGGGAACACTCCTCTTTCACAGAGATCATCTTCTCCACTTCTCCTCTCCATCTCTCCCACTTTCTCTCTCTAGAGATCTCTCCAAAACTTGGAGAAAAGGTGGATTGATCTTGGAAAAAGCTTCCAAAGGAGAAAAGAAGCTTCTTGGTGCAAGAAGGAGCTTGGGGATTTCGTGATTAAGGTTAGTACCTCACGTTTTGGGTTCAAACCTTGAATTTAATTCTTTGAAATGAGGTTTTTGGGAACCCTTGGCAACCTAAACCACAAATGGTGGGTGTTTGGCCATGAAATCTAGGGTTTGGCTTGCATGCATGCAAACCCTAGGTAGAATGAGGGCTTTTGCAATGTGAGGTTCTAAAAATATTTGGACCTTCGATAATTACAATTGAGGCTTAAGAAATTATGTTGGAGCACTTGATTTCATATATTGAGTTGATTTTAGGGTTCGTAACGAGTAACGAACCGTTTTCTTGTAGAAGCTTGGGTTGAAGCAAGAACTCTAGGCTTGGACACTTAGGAGCTTGAAGAATACAAGGATTTGAAAGCTCTTGAGGTGGGTTTGTGTTTACCGAAGTGATTAGGTCACTTCCATGTCTAGGGTAATTATCCATTTAAAAATAAAATGGTATGTGTTGAGAACCCTAGCATTTTGCATGTTGGCAAAGGTAAAATCATGAGAGGTAGAACAATGAACTCCTATTGCATGATGGATATTTCAAGTACAATTCGATTATTGATACTTGTTGCATGGTTGCATGTGAGATTTAAACCTAGTGTCATTGAACATAGGTTGGAACGTGTGAGATTTAAACCTAGTGTCATTGAACATAGGTTGGAACGTGTGAGATTTAAACCTAGTGTCATTGAACATAGGTTGAACATGTGAGATTGAAACCTAGTGTCATTGAACATAGGTTGGACATGTGATTGGAACCTAGAGTCATGGAACCTAGGTTGGCAATGAGAAAGTAAGCCTAGTGTTATCAAACATAGGCGAGACTTAGTGACTTGAACCTAAGATCATGAGATTTAGGTTGGCAAGTAATGTGAAGAATGGGATGTGCGACGATTTTGCTATCCCGGGTATGCGACGATTTCGCTACCATGCCACGAGTTGGCGGTGCCGACATGGGATAGGCGACGATTTCGCGATCCCGGGTATGCGACGATTTCGCTACCGCGCCACGTGTTGGCGGTGTCGAGGGGGATGTGCGACGATTTTGCCATCCCGGGTATGCGACGATTTCGCTACCATGCCATATGATGGCGGTGTTGAGCCGGGGTATGCGACGATTTCGCTATCCCGAGTATGCGACGATTTCGCTACTCGAACTAGGAGGTGACAAGCTCACTCCTTGAATGTTGGAACAAATATGGTGAGACGGCGATTCCGAAACCATAAGTAAACGACAAGTAAAAGAACTTGGTCATTGTGAGACATAGGATGAACCTAGGAGAGAATGATAGATTATATTTTATTTGGTTGCATCCTTTATGTTTATTTACTAAGCATGTAAATAATTGTTGCATAGTTATATATGATCTAACTTATGCATATGGTGTTTCTTTGGACCTGGTGGGTCGAGCTTCTCTCTTGGGTGGCCTTACCCACTGGGAACTATGTTTATAGTTCTCACCCCCCATTTTCCAGGTCCTTCCGCGAGTGAGGCGGCGGAGCGAGGCAAGGGTTTGGCTCTTTAGATAGCGGCCCTTCTATTTTGGTGATGCATAGAGTTGTACCCCTATTTTGGACTATGATAGCATAGGGGATTTTCATTCTTGTATGAATGTTGTATATTCCATAGTTTTGGAACATGATGTATGGAATGAAAGTGACAGAAAAGAAAAATTTGGACATGTATATTGTGCCTTGTGATGTAATAGAAGTAGAACTTCTTTATGTTGATGATTTCCTTGTGCAACTCTTGTACTCCGTTCCTAGTTGGAACATTGTGGATAAGCTTGTGTTGTGACGCCTTGGGCGGATAGAAAGGACTCTATCCGTTCAGGGGGTCTGGGGCATGCGCCCGTGCGGTTATCCTTTCCACCTAGTTGGTGTTAAAGGGCCGGCGGGGCGTGACAGATATGGCATTTGTAGAATGCATCGATTATGGCATTAGAATAATGCATGGATATGGTATTTGTAGAATGCATCGATTATGACATTAGAATAATGCATGGATATGACATTTGTAGAATGCATCGATTATGGCATTAGAATAATGCATTGATTATGGCATTTGTAGAATGCATCGAGTAAGGCTTTGGTGATAGTATATGATAGTAACCCGTTGGGGTCATGAATGTGACATAAATCCATTCTTATTGGTAGAGTGAAATGTTAATATTTGCATGTTAGAGACATGTTACATATTGGTAGAGGTGTACCAACAAGTAATTTGAGAACAATTTTGGCATATGAGTTATGATTCCGACCCTCGAGTTGATGTTATGATTCCATGTTTTAGACATGATGAGTGAGACCGGTTGGCCTTGGATACGATGCTTTTGATCAGCACTTGCTTGCCCTTGTGCTCATTCGTACATGCTTGTGAGGGTCGCTCCCTACAAGCCGGCACTACGGAGTTGGCCTATGCGACAATTGATCGCCCGCGTGCAGGTTATATGAGCGCCGAAGTGGACCGCCGTGGGATGAGTCTCATTGTCAACGGGGGAATGTTGACTACCACGGTGTCATTAGGCATGGCACAAGTCGGGATGTTACCATGTGTAAGTCCCCTCGACGATTGGGTGAAAGCTAAGTAATTTGGACATTGTTCATCACAGTCGGTTGATGCATATACATGTAGCGTATGGACATAGTAGTGAGTTGTATTTTGTGACATTACTTAGCTTGACACCATTTGGATGCATACATCATAGTTGGACATTCATGTTAGTCACTAGTTGCATTGGCATCCATAGTAGTATTAAATCTATACTCACGATGATTAGTATAGTGACATGATTAATGGTGATAATAAAAAGTTTTCTTTCAACTAGTATTCATGGCATTAATTCGACATGCATGTAAACTAGTGAGAATAACATATTGTGCTTATAATAGTAGAAATCATATTCATGTAGATGATTTAGTCACTTAGAGGCATGATAGTAGTAGTATTATTATTTAGCATTTACTGCTTATTGCTTTATATTTCAGCTTATACTATCTTTGCCTCAGTTGACCTAGTGGTGTATTTCGTCACTCTCGGCGGCTTACCCACTGGGAACTATTGTTTAATAGTTCTCACCCCCATGGTTGTTGGGTTTTTGTTTCAGAGCCTTCCGCAGCGGGAGAGGCTTGGGATCGTGGCGAGGGGTTAGCTGCTAGCTAGAGCCTCTACGATGATGTTATAGATGTACCATGGTCACCTTTCTTTGTATTTTGAGCGAAAGGTGTATAGATGTATCTAGTTGAGTGATCTCCTAGTGTGGATGTGATGTACTTTAAAGCAAATTTTATTGTATATCTCGAGATTATAGTTGTGATGAACTTATTTTAGCAGTAGAGTTATGTACATGCTCTGATCACCTGGTGTAGGTTGTACTCTTGCTACCGCTTCGTTGTTGTTGTAGACGCCTTGTGTACATTGAGGTTTTCTTTGTGATGTACACGGCGGGTCTGTGCACGTGCCTGGTAGGCTCCCTCGAGGGCCCGGGGCGTGACCGATTATTTTGGTATCAGAGCCTAGGGTAGAGTCTTAGTGGACCTAGTAAACCTTAGGCCGGTTGGACGATAAGGAATAGGAACGGGAGAGACGGGATCTCTTGTGACTTATTGGCAGAAGTATCATGATTGGGTCATATCTTTAGCTCCAAAAGTGTTGGAGTTGGATCGAAGTGAAAGACTACCCTTGGAGGGTCACGTTGGCGGCCGACAACGTGACATCGGAGAATAGTTGAAGTCCACTTCATTACTTTCGCATGATTGGGGTTGTAGTTGTGTGTGGGGATGCGATGGTGTGGGGTGTTTTACCTGCGCATGTTATGTTTGTTGCAGCCTGAGATGGGGACGACGTACTCCATAGCGGCCGAGGCAGCCGAGGCAGCCGAGGCGGGAATTCTGCATCCTCCGGATCTGGTGAGATCCTTATGTTAAGAGAACAGTTAGCTATTTCAGTGAGCACGGTGGAGCAGCAGTTACCTGCGATGTTACTCCAAGTTGAGGCTTTACGCCGACAAGACAAGAGAATTAAGCGGCTGGAGGACTTGTTGATCCAGTTGGCAGCCGACCTCAAGAAACTGATCTCGAGGACGTGGTTCCTTAGCTGGATGAAGGACATCAAAACATCAGCGACTATCACGATGTGTGAGCGGTGGAGTCCGCATGTACCCGACGATGCCCTGGATGTGGAGGCGAGTGCTCTCTTCGTGGCCAGGTAGACTATTCCCAGTTGAGTGTTCGAGGAGGACAATGTCGACGATATCGATATCAACTTCGCGCGGCTGGCACCCGGTGGACGCATGCCTATGTGACGGACGGAGAATGAGGTAGCGACAATGGAGGTTGTCGCAGCTCGTGATATTGGAGCTCGTTTGTTGTTTGTTATGATTGCGTTGATTGTAGTTCTGGATCGGTTGTTTGCCGAGTGTGGGGCAGGGAACTCATTCCTTGTTGATTACAGAATGAGTTGGTCCCGATTTCGTGAATTTTCGGGAGTACTATCTTTGTGCTCCAAGTAGATTGGATGTTGTTGAGCGCCAACGAAGTGATTGGCTTTGTTTAGCGGAGAGCGTATGGTTTCGATTTGAACTTGGGCTGGCTCCTCGGGTATTTTGTTACCGATGATTGTATGAGCCGAGCGGTAGTGCCTTGGAAATCTGGACATGAAATAATATTTTCAGAGGGCGTGAAAGTTCGCTGTTTGCGATAATTGTTTCACCCGCCTGAGCCTAGTTGTGGGCTGAGTGGATGCGTGGCCTTTGGGCCAGCATTCTTGAGAATGATTGAGAACCCTCAAAAGTGAGGATGTCTCTCGTGAGTAGGGGTGGAACTGGGCCGGGCTTGGGTCGGGTAATACTATGCCCAAGCCCGGCCCAAAAGAAAATGTTGGGCTTCGGGTCGGGCTTTTACCCAATTCTTTTTGAAAAGTAAGGCCCGGCCCAAGCCCAAGCCCAATGCCCAATGCCCATCGGGCTTTGTGGAGGCCTATTTTATGCATTTATCATATAATACATAAATACTTTTATTGTAGAAAATTAAAATAAAATACCTATTTTTATTGGGGTTTGATCACATCAAAGAAATTAGTATCTAATATGGAACTAAATATTTTGTTAATATATAATATATCCTCATATATATAAACATATATCATTAATAACAATATATACTATATATGATATACTATATCATTTATTCCTTTTTTAGATAAATATTATATATATATATAATTAAATATTTTATTTTGGTAATTAATATATTGGGCTTTCGGGTCGGGCTCGGGCCGGGCTTGGACATGCCCAAATAGGCCCAAAATTTTTTCGGGCCTAAATTTTTAAGCCCGGACCGAACCCAAAGTTATGTTTTTAATACCCAAAGCCCGGCCCAAACATGGCCCATCGGGCCGGGCCTTGTTTAGGCCCGGGCCCAGTTCCTCCCTCACGAGTCGTGAGGGAGTTGCTTGTGCAATCCCGGTTGCGTTGTGAGAATCGGAGGTTTGGTCTTGAGACCTCTTTCTGTCTAGTATTTCGTTTGTGGAGCATCGATCTCATTTGTTTGAGTGGTTGGGTTACTTCGACTATATGTCGACTATCGTGAACTCAGCAAGGTCACGATCATGAGTTAGTACCCGTAGCCGAGACCTGTTGATCTGTTTGATCAGCTCCATAGATTTTGGATCTGCTCAAGATTGGTCTGCAATCTGAGCGCTACTCTCGTTGGTTTGAGTTGAGGTTGTACCAAGGGTGACTTTTCGTACTCGGTTTGGACATTACGAAATTGTTGTGGTATCTTTCGAGCTGGTTGATGCTTTTGTGTGTTGTGATGTTTGGCCCTTTTGGGTGTCTTTGTCCCTGTGCGCATCGACGACATATTGGAAGTCGAGAGGCGATGAAGACCGTGAAGATTTCCTGATGAAAGTGTTGCAAGTGCTTCAAGTTGAAGAAGTGCTGATTGATCGTGAGGACTAGCATTATTTGACAAGTGATGTCAAAGCAGATGTGATTGAAGTTTTCAAGAAATCAAGCAGTCCATAGTTGATTGGGATAAACGGATGTAATCGAGTTCAAACTTTTTAGTTTGATCGGATGTTGTGGATAATTGCGGAAAGATTTGTTAAGTTACCTGCTCCTTTTAATTGACTCACACATGAAGGGTTAAGCCGTTTTGGAATAATTTGTGTGAGAGAAATTTTTTGAAATTATTGGTGTGGTTGACAACCGCCAACCTTGCCCACTCGAAGGTGGGTTATATGGTTTGTAGTTATGTCTTCTCCGTGGACTAAGTTGTGTTGCGATGCAAAATGGAAATGTAGTATTGACCTTTCAGCAATCGAGGTAATATGAGGAGAATCGTCAAACCATGATTTGGAATTGGCCGCCATAGCCTTTACTTGGAAACTATGGCAATGTTATGTATAGCCAGTGGCGTGAGGTACACTCAGATCTATAAGCTTGAGATGCCTCTTCACTCAAGGAAATGAGTTGAAGCAGTGAAAACAAGTCAGAGGTTGGTGCACTGGAGATATCAATAAGATTAGTAACAATGAATTGATATCTATCCTTTTAATCGGATAACGAAAGTTAGCCTTGATCCCGACTTGTAAATGGTGCAATAAAAGATCAAGAATGCAGCGGCTGATGAATTCCATGTGGATGGTCGAAAGATGCCTCAGCTGTGGAACCGACAAGTTGTGCCTGTAGATAACAGGATTGAGTGGACATGCTAAGTGAAGCTCATTGAGCCCCTTATGCGGTGCATTTGGGCGGCATTGATAGTGCTTAGACCAGATGGGCCACCCTAGTGGCAGGAATGAAAATGACGCTGGAAAATTTATGGTGTAATGTTGGATGTAACCACAAGTGAAGAACGAGCATCGACTTTCTAAAAATAAGTTGCAAGGCTATCTACCCTTGTATGGATAGAGAATGATTACCGGAGATTCTGGTATGGGATTGTCTCGCTTCCAAACTAGACATGACGTTAGTTGTGAGATTGTGAATAGGGTGCTAAGCCAGCTCATATATCCCTATTCACTTGGTTTGGTTTGAGGAAAGATTCGCACAAATATTTTGATGAAAGTGCGTGACTGCGTGGAGACTAACTCCATCGTTTTGGAATATGAGCTATATGGATAATTCTCGGTGAGAAATAGGATTTCAAACATGAAATCAAACGTTCTGGATGTGATACCTGGCTTAAGGAATCCAAGAGTTATGTGTATGAGGAATCTAAGCCCTAGATTCATTGGATTATTAAAGACCCTGAGGCTAATGGGCCTAGTGGTGTATTGACTTGTTTTACCTCCGGACCTGTTAGAGGTCTTTGATGTGTTTCAGCTATCGACGCTCCGAGTAGGTGTTTTGGATCCTACCCCGATGGTGGATGTCGCTTCGTTATAACTACATGAAGATCTAAGCTCCAAGTAGCATTTATGATGGACTTGACTTGTGGAGTGTAGAAGGTCGGAATCGTGATTATTCCGTTACAAAGGTGCTTTGGAGCAAACATCTTGGATGCGAAGCATTGTGGGAGCTGGAGGCTTCACTGTGAGGGCGATGTTCTTATCTCCTTTAGATTTGATGTTCGATTGTTGATTGTTGATCCGTAGTTTCGCGGACGAAACTCTTTTTTAGGAGGGGAAAGTGTAGCACACTGAACTTTAGCAAATTATGGAGTTCTAGTGAGAGAATAGTGCCTTATACTATTATGGAGATTTTGGTTGAGTTTGGTGAGCTTGGGAGTATTTTCGGAACTTGGGAAGTGCGAAAACGGACTCCGGGGAGCGAAATCTACAAAAGGTGCAGATTTTGCATTGTATTCGGGTATGGCTTGAGATACCGGAATGGATTTAAAGTATTCCGGTATGGATGTTGAAATACAGGAATACTGTGGAATTTCGCAGTTTGGCCGAGGCTCGGGTTTTGCGGATTTTTTAGGCTGATTCCGGAATGCTTATTCGTATACCGGAATACAGTGCTGTAGAGTGTGATTTCGAGCAGTTTTGCAATTTTAGACTTTTGAGGGGCTGAGGCTTGGGAGAAGAAGGAAGGTGGGTTTCTCTCTCTCTCTCTCTCTAGATTTTTTCTTCTCCAACCCTCTAGATCATGGATTTGATCTCTTTTTCTCTATTTTCTCCATGGAGGATTTCTCCTGGGTTTTGGAAGGAGCTCGGGATGGTAGAGATGAGCTTGTTTGGGGACTTAGCTTCAACCCTTGCATCTTTGAGCTTGGTTGAGAGCTTGATTGAGGTTTGTAGTCCTCTAATCTCTCTTTATGTATGAGATTTATGTGTATTTTGGAAGAAAACCTAGTTTGGTAGAAACTAGGGTTTATTTTGGGTTTCCTCTCATGAGAATTTTTGAGATGAGATTGATGGGTGTAGAATGATGCTTTAGGTTGGATTTGAAGATCCCTAACCTTGATTTGGACTTTGGACAAGTTCTACTTGATCAAAAATAATTTTCACCCATTTTTCTCTTGTATTATGGTGATTTTTGAGATGTGATCGTTCAAAATTTCTTACCCCTTGAAAAATTATCTTAGGGCATGAGAAGCTTAGGGGACAACTTCGTGCGAAGGAACGACGATGTTTCGTTGGGTATCCGGTGGGTCTGACCTCACCGAAATAGATGAACTCCTCCTATGTCTCCTATTTTATTAGAGGATTGATTAGATTCATAATTGTGCTAATTATGATATGGTAGGAATTGTAAACACATGTTATATACATGTTGCATGTGAAAAGTGGCATACTCCATATAGGAGAGTACTTGCACTAGTATTGTGATGACGCATTCTTGAAATGCTATTTAAGATATGCATGCTAGTGAGGAGTAGTATCATGTGAGACACTACTTGGCTATTGGATGAGTGAATTTAGTTATGCATACTAAGATATACTTGCTATAGAGAAAAAAAAGGATATGACAAAATACAAAACAAATATGTTGCACCTCATCTAGGTGAGCAACTATGACGGGCATTATTGACATTGAGCCCGACCTTTTGGTCGTTGAACGATTCCATATTTAAGACATGAGGAAAGGGATTCTCTTTGTATTTGATAAATGTGATTGGCTAAAGCATGTGTTTACTTGGTTAAATGAGAGATCGAATATTTGCATAGTGACTTATACTCCATAAAGTGGAGGTTCATGTAGTATGACATATGTAAATCATGAATGATGATTTAGTTAGCATTGTAGAATGCATGATATATGGCATTAGGATAATGTAAGATTATGGCATTTGTAGAATACATCGATTATGGCATTAGAATAATGCATAGATATAGCATTTGTAGAATGCATCGATTATGGCATTAGAATAATGCATGGATATGGCATTTATAGAATGCATCGATTATGGCATTAGAATAATACATGTATATGGCATTTGTAGAATGCATCGATTATGGCATTAGAATAATGCATTGATTATGGTATTTGTAGAATGCATCGAGTAAGGCTTTGGTGATAGCATATGATAGTAACCCGTTGGGGTCATGAATGTGACATAAATGCATTCTTATTGGTAGAGTGAAATGTGAACATTTGCATGTTAGAGACATGTTACATATTGGTAGAGGTATACCAACAAGTAATTTGAGAACAAGTTTGGCATATGAGTTTTGGTTCCGACCCTCGAGTCGATGTTATGATTTCATATTTTAGACATGATGAGTGAGACCGGTTGGCCTTGGATACGATGCTTATGATGAATGCTTGCTTGCCCTTGTGCTCATTCGCACATGCTTGTTAGGGTCGCTCCCTACAAGCCGGCAATC